>SZWC01000802.1:59939-80969 GCA_023375785.1 Penium margaritaceum | reverse complement strand
ATCGAGGCGACTGCTTCAGGCCGTACAGCGCTTTCCGCAGCCGGTACACGCGGCCGCTGCCATCCTCGAACCCTGGTGGCTGGACCATGTAGATCTCTTCTTCTAGCTCTCCATGTAGGAACGCGTTGTTGACGTCCATCTGGTGGAGTTCCCAGTCGTGCTGGGCCACCTGGGACAGCAGGCCCAAGGCTGTGGTCATGCGTCCAACTGGTGCGAAGGTCTCAGTGAAGTCAATCCCCTCCACCTGAGAGAATCCTTTTGCAGTCACTCGTGCTTTGTAGCGATCAACTGTGTTGTCTGGCTTTAGCTTCTTACGCAAGACCCACTTGGCCTGGACTGCCTTTCGTATGGGCGGCAGGTCTACAAGATCGTAAACCCCATGTTCCTTGATAGTCGCCAGCTCAGCCTCGCACGCTGCGCGCCAGAGTGCTGCGTCGGGTCCAGCCAGGGCCTGACGCAGTGTGCTGGGGTCCGGAGTCATCCCCACCACACTGGGGTCAGGGGCCGCAGCATCTCCTCCGCGTGTGGCCAAAGCATAGGCCGAAGACGGAGGGCCAACAGTGACTGTGGACTCTACAGAGTCCACGGTCAGTTGACGCTCGTGAGCAAGGAGGGCGAGGCCTATATCGCATCCGGGATGGACTTTAGTGAGCCCCTGCGCACTCAGGCCCAGGGCCCTCATGCCAGGGTAACCGCTGTGCATGCTGCGAGTAGGACGCGGGCGGAGGCGTCCACCCTCACCTCGCCGGTATGGTTCCGGTGACGGCACAGCTGGAGCAGGTGGTGGACACTCGTCAGACACGGACACGGCTGGCGATGTGCCAAGTGATGCCGGGGCGTCGACTGGACAGACGGAGGGTGAGGACAACGCAGGCGACGTGACTGGTGACACAGCCTGCGGAGGTGGTGCAGGCGATGCAAAAGACACCGGTGACTCTGCTGGTGATGCAGGTGCTGGGGACGGGGGAAACACTGGGGGTGCGACCGATGACAAAGATTCCCGTATTGCAGGAGATGCTGACGGTCCGGTGGACGCAGGTAGGACAGGCGACGTGGTCAACGCAGGCGGCGTAGACGACGCTGGCGAGTTTGCTGGTGGGTGGGGCAGACCCGTGGCGCCCAGGCTGGCTGGGACAGCACCATCGGACAGCCCATCCCCCCCTGTGCGCGGGATCATACCGCACCCAGGGGAATGCGACTGTGGGGTGCCCTCGGTGGGCAGATCTCTGAAGGAGAGGCGCTCGAAGAATAGTGCATCTCGAGACTCAACAATGCGCCGCCAACTGGGGTCCCAAAACCGCCAGGCTTTGGAGCGTGCAGCCACGCCTACAAATGCACAGACGCGGCCTCTAGGGGTGAATTTGGACCCTTGTTGTTCTGGTGTGAACCAGACGCAGGTAAGGGACCCCCACACGCGCGCGACTCGGAGATCAGCACGACGTCCATACCACAATGGATACGGTGTGTGTGTGTTTGGGAGGGGGCCATGAGGGATCCTGTTCCATACCCATGTCATGTAGGCCATGCCCTCGAAGGCGAACGCTTCAGGCATGGCGCTATCTGCCCGCATTGAGCGAACCGCATCTTCCATGGTGCGGTTCCAAAGCTCAGACATACCACTTTGCTGCGGCGTGGCTAGGGCTGAGAGGTTGTGAAACACGCCCACCTCAGCAAAGTAGCGGTCCAGATCCCCCATGTATTCACCGCCCCGATCAGAGCGAAAGTTTTGGAGGGTATGGCCGGACTGGCGTTCGGCCATGACCAGCCATGTACGCACAGCAAGTGCAGCATCCCTTTTCAGGCGCAGACTGAAGACCCACCGCATGCGGGTGAAGTCGTCTGTGATCGTCAGGACGTAACGTCCTCTGTCATCCTGGAACTCCACAAGTAGGGGTCCCAGGAGATCAGAGTGAACCAACTCGAGGGGCTTGAGAGCTCGTGAGTCAGACAGAGGGTATGTGGCACGATGCATTTTGCCTTGCGTGCATTACAGACAATCAGTCTTGGGCGGCGCCTCAAAGGACGCCGCGTCAAGACCGAGCGCAGGTTGGGTGCGAATCAGACGGTCTACATTATTCAAGTGGACGTGGCACAAGCGTCTATGTAGTAGACGCTGATGCTCAGGCGACAGCGTGCCTGTCACGAACACTCGTGCAGTGGGGGATGCAGTGACGGTGGTTGACGTGGGGCAACTGGAGACGTGGTACAAGTCCCCGACTGCCTTGCCACGAAGCACCACTTCAGCAGTGGTGCAAACGGAGACAGTGGCATCCTCACCGGTGAATGCCAAAGTGAGACCCATCCGTGTGCAGGCACGTCCAGACAGCAGACTGAGTTCTAGGCCAGGCACATATAGCACATTTGAAATTTAAAATGGCCCAGACGGCCCGTGGAATTGCACCGCACCTTCACCCTAATCAGGAACCTCATGCCCAGCAGCCGTACGCACAGACTTCACAGAGCCAACAGGACCAAGGACGACAAAGTCATAACGACGACATGTCATGTGATGGGTGGCACCTGAATCTAGGATCGAGGTGGCATCCGTCACACGCTCGGGCGACATGACTGAACAACTGCCAACAGTGCAGACGGTTGACAGGGGTGACTCAGCAGATGACTGCTGCGTCGCACAGACAACACGTGCTTGCGACTCATCAAGCCAGGACAGGTCGTCGTGACCTGCGCATGCTGCAGCAAAGACCGCGGACAGACCAGCATCATCACGTGCAACAAATGACTCCACAGACTCAACGGCGCACTGTGCCCCGCCACCACCATCATGACTGCACACCACGGACTCAACAGACCCAACAATGGAACCCCTCGGCTCAGTCAATGTACTTGCACATCCCTGAGTTGTGAGTCGGAGAAGCTGGCGGAGCTCGGCGATGTCACGGGCCTGGGTCGCAAGCTGCTGCTCCAGCGGTGTCAGGTCGCTGGCACTGTCCTCGGCTGCATCAGCTCCTGGCGTAGACTGCATGTCGGTAGCAGCTGTGGTGTGTGCGGAGGCGCGCTCACGTTGCTCGAACGCTTGCTCCAGTCCTTGCGCAATCTTCGTCCAATTCTTGGGGAGCTTGCACTCCGTGTAACGGTGTGCTCCCCCGCAGTTGTAGCACTCACACTGCCTTTCACGAGCCAGCTTTGCCTGCTGCTTTCCAACCTTACCACCCCTCCTGTTGTTGTTTCCCTTCTTCCCTTGAACTGCCGCAGCGGAACCAGTAGCTGCTGCGAATGTTGTCGTCGGCAGTGACGACGGGAGGGAGGAAGGGGGGAAGCTGTGTGATGTCTGGACTGCTGTGACAGCTGCGGCTGACGCGCCATGACGGGCGCCATGTGCGGCTCCCACTCCTGCCATGTGTAGGAAATGCTTTGTGGCCCATGACAGAAGGAAGCCCCTGTCGGCCATCTCCTGAAGGCTGCTCAAGCTGAAGTTGTCGAAGGTCTTGGCATACTCGCGCCCAACACCGATTCTCATGGTGTTGAACGCCATGAGTTGGCCCGGGCCATTTTTCCCCAGGGCCTTGTACAGCCGCATCGCTCGTCGCCAGTAGTCAGATGGCGCCTCATGTCTACCCTGACAAAGGGAGTTGAAGTCTGACAGCCGCTGTGATGTCGTCGCCATGGTAGCACCTTCGAAAAGGGTGGTCGCCAGCTTCCATGCCTCAAGGGGGTCAGCTCCAGCTCCGGTGCGAGGATCACCAAGGAAGGGTTCGAAGTCGAGGGTGTACTCCTCCGGGACGGCCTTCAAGAGACCGTAGGCGGCGCGGGCGGCGGTTGCTGCCTGCAAGGGGTCTGTAGTCTGGTGCTGGATGGTGTAGTACGGGTACACCCCTTCACTGACTGCCCACATACGGAACCGCGGCTCCCACGTGGCGTAGCTGTCCTCCTGTCGGTAGGCGGGGGGTTCGGTCTCAAACCATTTGGGTGGCTTCGTTGTCGGCAAAGCCGCCGGGACAACCTGCGCTGGCGATGGGCACGGGGGACCTTTGTCCAACCCCAGACTCATGCGGAGCAGCTGGTGCTCTAGTGAGGGCAGGTCTGCGGTTGTCCAGGGCATGTTGCTAGGGCCTGCTTCGCTGATTGATACTCCCTTACGCCCTGTGCGGGTTCGACGCCGCTTTTCCAACTGTGCGAGGCGCAGGCGTAACATGCCTTCCTCATCGCTTGCGACTGAGTCCGACTCGGGCAGCTGGTCGGACGGTTCAGCATCGAATGCTCCTAGAGCCGCATCAATGTTTGCGGCGACGACACTCTCGAAAGTCATCTTGCCCTTGCGCACAGCGTTGCGGAGTAGCTGCTGCTGCTGCTCCTGCAGTTGCTGCTGCTGTTGCTGCTGCTGCTGTTGTGGCTGGCCTGCATCCCGAAACAGCTTGAACAGATCAGCCAATTGTTTGGCCATCTGTTCAGCCTGCTGAGCTTGCTGCTCACGCAACTCGCGCAGGCCACGTGCGAGCGAGTTTGGACTAGACGGGGATTCGTCCCGCGTCACGACCGGCGTGTCGCCAACCACGCCGGAGGTGGCAACGCCAGCATTTGCAGTGGAGCTGGTACTTCTGACTCCGGCAGGTGCGTCCTTAGGCATGTGGTCCGGTGAAGTGCCACAAGTGAGGTTTTAAAGGCGGTGGGACCACTCTTGGGTGACTGACGCTGTCGGACGAGTTCGGCAGCGTTTCACTCTGCCCCAGTGGGCATGAGACTACTGTCAAGGCCTTTTTTCAGCCTGGAAACCACCAATATGCCCCCCTACGTTGCCAAGAAAAATTCGGCAGCGTTTCCCCCGCCCCAGTGGGCGTGGAAAATTTGGGAGAGGCCTATTTCAGCCTGGAAATCGTCGCTGGACCCCTCCCACGCTGCCAAAAAACTTCGACAGCGTTTCCCCTGCCCCAGTGGACGTGGGAAATCTGGGAGGGGCTGTTTGGGACCACCGTTGTACCTGAACCACCCCCACCAGCCCAGGAGTAGAGGGGAACCCAGCCAGCAGGGGGAAGGGAAGACCAAGGGGCGGAGCTGACTGCAGAGTACCGTTGCCGCTGTCGTCACTGCTGCTCTACGCCGTAGATGCTGCGTGACCTCTCTGGCAGCTGCTGCCTACTCACGCAGCCTATGGCTGCTGCTGCTGCTCGCTGCTACCCGCTGCCGTGGCAGCAGCTGCTACTCCAGGCAGCTGCCGCCGGTCCTGCGGCTGCGCAGCTGCCACGACGGGTGTGCAGTGGCGGCTGTGCGGTGGTAGCTGCGGCTGCAGCCCAATGCAGCAGTTACTGGCTGCGGCTGCCGCTCGCTGCTGCACGACGTAGCTGCTGCGGCTGCTGCTCCGTGCAGCTGCCGTGTATGCTGCGATCGCGCAGCCGTCACTGCGGCTGCTGCTCGCTTTGCTGGTGCAGCCACTAATCCGCACAGCCGCCTCTGCGATTGCTGCTTCTGCTCAGCTGCAGCTGCCGCTGCTGCTCCGCGCAGCTGCTGGTCGGCTCAGCCGCTGCTGCGGCTGCTGGTCAGCAGATCCTCCCAGGATCGTGCTGTGCTTCTCTTGCACAGCGCGACGAGCTTTGGCTCGTTCTGCTCTGATACCAAAACAGTATTGCTTTGCTTCTCTTCCCTCACGTGTCCATGTTCACCTCAGCACTACGGTTTGAATGGAACCAACGGGAGTCAGAATGGTAGTGTGTGTGTAACGTGAGAGTGAGAATAGCGAGTGAGAGTGGGTGGCGGGTGAAGCTCGCTATCCGAGCCCACCCGTCGGCCGGTGACGTGGGGCTCACCGGTGCCCACTCGAAGTGCAAGGGGCAAACTCCCCTCGAGCTCCACAAATCCACAAGAGCCCAAACCTGAAGTTTCGGTCTAAACTATGCTAGTCCAAACTACCACTGTTTCACAAGCAAGACAAAACTATGTCACAAATCCATCGAAGTTCAAACATGCACTAGTACCAAAGTCAACAGTGTTTGACCAAGGTATGTGCGCTCCAGGAGAGAAGGCCAGCATGCGTGACGGCTGCTGGAGTGCAACCTGTGGCTGCTCGGCGGACTCGTGTCTGCTCCCCCAGGCTTCTGGAATCTCTGCCTCCTCAGGAGTCTGCATGGCAAAGGACGTGAGCCGAGAGGTCACATTACGTACATAACATCATAGGGACTAGGGACTGGCTGCTAGCGCACCAGGCACCTCCATCCCAGCCGCACCATTATAGACGGAGAGTGAATATGCACACCATAGAGCGTAGAACAACATGAGACAGGTCTCCCAAGGCACCGGAACAGGTCACCGAGTGTACGGGTATCAACCGTCGTCGTTGAGTCTGCTAGCATTATATTATGTTCTAGTTCCCCTCTTGTTAACTTGCTCTGGCATGTGGTTCTATTACTGCAGGTCATGGGGGGATGTTAATGTGTGTGATCTGTTTGTTGCCATTCACACCGAGAATGCCCTCTTCTCATCTGATACATGCGCATACACATGTGCAAAAGACTGAGTATCATGGTTGCTGCTGGATGTCTACCCCGCAAGGTCGGCTTCACCCATGATGAATCTAGTGTCTCCAGTCAGCAACAACATGCTCCCAAGATGAGGCTGATGTTTACATGACATTGCTATGGATTTATTTTGAGTCTTTGGTTTTGCTCGTGGTGGAGGGCTGGCGTCGGACACTTTAGGATGCCTTGGTTTGTCTCAAGACATGCATGTGGGCTCTTGGGAGGATGCATGTATGCCTCCAGTGCTCATCCTTAGCGGGCCACGATGCCAGATCTATTATGTGCATCGTTGAGTAGTCGCCCTCTTTACTTACTGAGTGGTTGGGGTTCACCCCCGGGTGGTGACGTGACCTCATCGTGCGTGATGCGCAAGCGAGGCCCAAGCTTACTGGCGTGCCCTATCTTCGCTCTCTCAGGCTCATTGTATTTCACCTCTTGTGTGGGATTCTTGTTTAGATACGACGAGCGTGTTCACTGTAGGGGTCAATGGCCCCGAATCAATCACACTTTTGATTACTTTAGGCACTCATGCCCTTGCATCCGTGTGGGTAAGTACACGGTTTAATCATTTCAAACAAAGACCCAATAGTTGGGACATAGTTGACACGTTCTTTTGTGATAATGGCATCGCGACTCGCATCGCTGTGAATGATGATGTTTTCAATACACGCACAAATCACATTTCGGTTGAATATCCTTTCTGCATGTTCTATGGGAAAAGGGCAACAAAAGCGCTGTGGGTCTGCACATAACGGCAACTTGATAACATTTTGACCAGGGTGTTGGGTCGTGCCCAGTTTGAGTGTGAATTGCCTTTGGCCTACCTCATGTGTGTATAGTATTCCATAATGATTGCTCACCGCTTTGCCTCAATGTGTCTTGCATGTCCTCACCCACCTCGCAATTGTCTTAGCGACAAGGTCATGGGGGAGTGCTGTTGGTATGTGTGTCAGTCATGGTGACCTTTGAACTTGTTGCTAAGGCTTGCGGGGATGGCAGGACACCCGACGGCTACCGTGACAGCATCAAAACCAGCCGGCGCGCCCTCACGTACTTGTCTCAAGAGTTTTCTCAATGACCACCTCACGGGGTCCATTTTCTGAGTGGCGCTGTCCTTGCTCCTTCGTGACTCAGTTGTGCAGAGTTTTCCGTCTGTACTTGGTGCTTCTTTTGGTTTGTCATTCGGACAACCGAGGAGCTCATACGCTTGTCGCATTTGCTCCATGTATTCTTTCAAAGCTTGCTGGGTTATTCTAATTTCCACCATGTGGTTGGATCTGTATGCTTTGTTGCAAGCATGTGGGTGAGAATGTACCTACACACTTGTCTGGTTGTTTCGTAACTACCTTCTACGTTTCAGAGCAAATCTTTTCCGGCTCTCCACCTTTTAGAGCACCGTCTGTCACGTTGTGTTCTATGCAGCGTGGCCTCTCACACAAGATGTTGCTTAGGTGGTTTCTCTATTCCCTCATGGTATCGCACAGTAGAGAGATGACCACTTTCTCCCACCATACAGCATGCAGCAACGAGAATGGAAGCATCTGGGTTGGGGTGGGCTATGCTAGGTGGGGTGTAGAGGTCCTGGCAACGTGGAGGCCCTTAGCCGAGGGCTCACGCCACGTAGTCCTCCTGCAGAGCGAGAGGCAGAATGCTACAAAAACATTTTCGGCACTTTCCCTTGACACAGTGGCCTTCTTGGCGGTAACATGAAGTGGCAGTGGAGGTGTCTTAGGCGGCCACAGCAGCTATAGAACCAGTAACAACAGGACCGGCAGAAGCAGTTACGTTAACATCACTAGCAGCACCAGCAACAACTGTAACTACAATAGCAACAACAGCAGCATCTGCTGTATCAGCTGCACACACAGCTGCAACAGAGTAGTAGCAGTGGCATCAGTAGCAACGGAAGTAGCAAACACAGTGTGCACATGTAGCAAGAGTAGTAGTAGCAAACTCATTATGAAAGCAACAGCAGTAGCAGCAGGAGTAGCAGCAGCTGCTGAATCAGCCACACTCACAGCTGCAAGGGTGCAGCAACAAGGACATCAGGAGTAGCAGCAGGAAATGCATTGTGCTTGTTGTGCACACAACAATAGTAGCAGCAACAAACTTGCTGCACAAGTAGCAACAGGTACATTACGGAAGCAGCAGCAGCAGCTAAGGTAACTGCGGTTGATGGGAAGGTGCTTCACAACTTCCCACAACCCCTGCTCCGTCGGTCGATGGGCTCGTCAACAGGAGAGCTTGTCCATTGGCGGGCCCATCAATCGACGAGCTCGTCGATCAATGAGCTCGCCTACCGGACTCGAGCTCGCTTGCCCAAATCAAATAAAAGTGGGACTGGCTTAGCCACCCTTGGCGCCTCAACGACCACCCTAGGTAAACTCAAGTGCACCTTTGTCCAACATGAGTTCTTTCGTTGTAATACTATTTATATTCTTCTTTCCTTGTTTTTCTTTACCTTTTTATTTTTCTCTCATATTTTCCTGCACTTGGTTGAGCCCTGGGCATTCACGGACTTGTCCCGTTGCCTCGGGAGACAGTTCATCCTCTTTTCACCCTCCATCTCTTTGGTTGAGATGCTCATACATGGGAGTCTTACCATGTGTAATGGAAGACCACCAACGTCATGTCCTTGATAATTCTGACGTCTGATTGGACTTCCGTGCCAGCTCCTTTGACGGTGGCTGTACCCTACCCTAGGTGGCGCTAGCTTCCGCCGTCGTATTACTCTTCCACTTATAGGCCGCTTTCTCCATCCTACACCCCTCCATCATGGCTCTAGTCAACAATGCCATCTTTCTCTACACCGCCAACTCGGTCATTTCACGAGTTGCCGTATGCTCCGGACGCATCTGCACCAGCCTCTATCATCCCTTCCAATCCTTGACCTCTAGTTGTCCCCTCCAGTGTGAGGTTGGCTGTCGATTCCAGGGATCACCATTGTTCTTTGGATGGAGCCAAACGGTACGCGTCTTGTTTTGGGACTATGTCACATTTTGATTGGATTGAGCATTGGCAATCGATCACCCTTCCGTGTCTCCTTGCTATGACTTGTGGACATGTTGAACACTCTCATGGACTTGTTGGAAGTGTCACGTAGTGTCATGTGATTGCCCTGTCTCATGTGCCAAGTGGCTTCTGGATCATCGACTCCAGAGCCACTCATCACATGACGTCGTCTCAAACTGTATTTGTCACTTTATGGCCTCTGGTGATGCACACTTTGTTTGTACTGGCTCTGGCCAAATTTTGCTACTTTAGGACATTAGTGTTGTGCATTTTGTTGGTCTATCGGGTGAGATCTTCTTGTCCGATGTCTTCTTTGTCCTTGCCTTGAGGTCAGCTTGCTGTCTTCCACTTCCTTGGATGATCAGGAAATTGCCTTTGTTTCATCTCGTTGTGTAAAAATGTCGTTGGAGTCCTCTGGCCATCTTGTTCTTCGTGGTCTACGTTGTGACAAGTCGTATCGCGTGTCCTTGTTTTCCGTCGTCCGCAGCCACTTCTATAGCACATGTGCATGTTGCTCCCTTGCTTTCCCCTGTGCACACACGTTTGCTCCATTGCCATCTGTATCATGTGCATACAGCCGCCAGGCATCGCCTCCTTCATGATCAGCTTGCCATTGATCTTGACCTTGGCACATTCCATGCACTCTACACTATTGACTACCTTGATTGCGCAAAAGGCAAGCTTCATTGTCCGTCCTTTCCATTGTCTGAATCCTGCACGTTGCATCCCCTCACCCTTGTCCATGTGGACTTCATGGACCCTCTCCCTAATGAATTTTTCGGGGGTGTCGAACGGTAGGTCTTGTGTCTTATGGATAACTTTTCTCACTTTCGCTAGATCTTTGCCCTTTGCCACGATCGAGTCTTGGCTTGGCCAGGCTGAGCATGATTGCTAGCATAAGCTGTTAACGTCTCACTCCGATCGTGGTGAGGAGTTCATGGGTCCCACATCCCACTCCTTCCATTGTGAAGGAATGCATCTAGAGCTCTCTGCTCCATATACACCACAACAAAACGGAGTGTTGGAATATTGGAGCCACACTCTTACTGACGGTGTTTGCACCCTTCTTGTTGAGTATGGCCTCCCACCGTTTGCCTTTGATGCAATGTTCTACATGACATGGGTTCGGAACCATGTACTCCAAGATCCGCTGCCGTGTCATTCCATGCCGTTCAAAGGATAGTATGATCGTCATTCTCACCTTCACCTGGCTCGTGTCTGGGACAACATTGCCTGCGTTTGGCTCCTTGAGGACCAACGTGATGGCAAGCTATGTCCTTGAGGTCATCTTTGCCCTTTCCTTGGTGTCTCCTCTCCGTCCAAGGCCGGACGCTTTTGGGACCCAAAGCATAGTCAAGTCTCATGGTCTTCTCTTCTTTGAGAATGATTTCTCTCACAAAATTGCTCATTCTGTCCCATCGTTTGCGCCCTTCTCTTGTCCAAGGAGAGGTGGTGTCTGTGGAGTCCCTTTTGGTAGTGGTTGCACTCCGTATCCTGAATCTACATTGTCACTTGCATTTCATCTTCTACATCTACATCTTTACCTATATCATCTATTGTCGCAACTGTGTCACCTGCGTAATATCGTGTCGCATCTGCGTTGTTGACTATGTCATGTCCAGTCGCATTTACATCATTGTCTACGTCATCTCCTGTCATATCTACATTGTTGCCTGTATCATCTCCTATCATGTCTGCATCATCGCCTGTGTCATCTCTTGTCAGGTCTGCCTCATCACTTGCGTCACATCTTTTTGTGTTTAAGACGTCGCCTACATAACCACCTATTGCATCCATTCCATCACCTGCATGATCTCCTATCGCATCTGCATCATCTCCTATTGCGTCGTCGCTTTCTTCGTCGGTTGTGGTCACATTGGCAGTAGACCTAGCCGTACCCTCGTAACCTCCTATTTCGTTGCCGTTCATTCGTAGGCCAAGCGGTCGTCTGAGACCCTTTCAGTCTGCACCTTACTATGCCTTGACTACTAGTTGTACAACCTTGGCTGGTACCTCTGGGCCAGTGCGGTCAGCCCGTCCAGTTCACGGAGATATTGTTAAACCCCACACAGCCTAGTCTTCACGCTCTTAGCCTGGCGGCAGCTGTGGTACAACCAAACACCGTGCTTTGATGTTTTCTTATTGCTGGTGAGTTCCACCAAGCCATTACTACAGCTGGGTCTACTCAGCCTCTGCAATATCCCTCATCCGCTACCTCAATCGTTACAAGTGGCATCACAACACATGTGCCTAAACCGAACATAATGTAACAAGCACACTCCACTGCAGATGCAACACTCTGGGAGCAGGCTATAAGAAAAAAGCTTGATGCGATCAAGGAACATGTGGTTCATGAGAAGGTCAAGCTCCCGCTTGGTCGTAAGGTCATTTTAGCTCGTTGGGTGTTTCGAGGGAAAGAGCCGCCCATTGATGCAATCGAATGACACAAGGTCCATCTCATGGCCAAAGGATTATGCCAAGTGTCTTGTGTGGACTTTGATATCACCTATGTCCCTATTGGCAAGTACGCCATGACAAAAACCTTATTGAGTCAGGTGGCACGACATGATTGGGACCTCTCCCACATGGATGTGAACAATGCCCTTTTGCACGACAATTTCAAGGAAGAGTTCCATCTTGTCCAGCCTCCAGAGTTTGAGGATGACACAAACAGGGTCTAGCACCTTTGAAAGGCCTTGCATGGCTTCAAGCAATGTCCACGTTGTTGGAACATCGAGATCTCTACTACCTTGGAGCGAGGAGGGTATCACCGCAGCACAGTCGACCCGGGTCTGTTCATCATCGATTCCTCTATACCCTTCATCGTTGTCCTGGTCTATGTGGACGACCTCTTAATCACTTCCTCTGACCCTCAGGCTATCCAGGTTTTGAAGGATCCCCGCTAGTCTGTGTTCAGAATTAAGGATCTTGGTCCAGCTCGTGCCTTCTTGCAACTGGAGATTGAGCGTGATTGCCAGCATTGCACAATGCATGTGCATCAGGTTGGTTACATGAGGACACTTGAGGAGCGTTTTGGTGTTCTGTTGACCACAGCCCCATCTGCATCCAAGCCTATGATGCCCTCTTGGCAGAGGCTTCCCACGTCAGCAGACGGAGCTTGTCTTGGGGAGCCTGTCAATGTCACGACACACCTCTGAGTCATTGGCTCCCTAATTCTCCTCGGGACCACATCACGCGCGGATGATGCCTTTGCTATGAACTTCTTGTCCCACTTCTCTCAACATCCACGCCACCTCCATCAGGAGGCTTCACTATGCGTTGTTCGGTTTGTCATGTCTATCCCACGCCTGGGCTTGTACTTTCGCACACAACCGTCTATGGTTGTTAATGGATACAGTGATAATGATGGGGTCCACGATCGTGATGCGCGTAGCGGTTCCGGCTACATGTCCCTTGTTGGAGGCACGATTTTCTCCTGGAAGAGTGGCAAGCAGGATTACGTAGCACAGATCTTGAGTGGGGCTAAGTGTTTCACGCTTGGGAGTGGGGTTTGTCAGAGCGTCTGGTTGTGCCGTTTCATGCAGCAGCTATGCCAACCCATCTGCTACATTACCATCCGCTGTGACAATGAGAGCATGCGCCAAATAGCAGATCATGATAACATGTGTCACACGTGCACAAGGTACATCAACGTTGAGCATCACTTTGTACGCGAGAAAACTTCACGTGGCAATGTCTACGTTGTGGGTGTTGACACGCAGTATCAGCTTGCAGGCTATCGTGCAAAATCGTGTGTTGCAGCAAGGTCAAGTTTACAGCGCGCAATGTCAGGCTTCTTGTATATGCTTTTGCTCCTATGTGACTCATGCCCTGCTCTTGCTGCCTCCTCTCTCCGTCTGCAGTTCTTGTGTGGTCCTATCTCGTGCTCCTTGCTGTGCGCTGCCCTTGTCATCGTTTTGTGACCCTTGCTTGCTTGTGGTGATTGGCGTCTACCGGTCTTGGTGGAGTATTGGGTGTGCGTATGACAGTCACGGTGACCTTTTGACTTGTTGCCACGACTCGCCGGGATACGGGACACCCAACGCCTACCTTGACAACATGAACACTAAACAAAGTGCCATCACGTGCTCTTCAAAGTTTTCTCGGTGACCACCTCACGGGGTTCAATTTCTTTTTGGCGCTATCCTTGCTTGTTCATGATTCAGTTGCGTAGAGATTCTGTTTCTGCACTTGGTGCTTCTTTTGCTTCATCATTCGGACAGCCGAGGAGCCTGTACGCCTGCCGGGCTCGCTCCAGCTGTTGTTTTTTAGCATGCAGCTGGGTTGGTCTGTTTTCCACCGGTTAGTTGGACTGCTGCGCTTTGTTGCATGCATATGGGTGAGACTATACCTACACATTTTTCTCTTTGTTCTATAACAAATTTCTACACTTCATAGCATATCTTTATCGCCTCTCAACCTTTCAGAGCACCGTGTGTCACGTTGTGTCCTATGTAGTGCGTCCTCTCACACAAGCTGTTGCTTTTGGGGTCTCTCTGTTCCCTCAAATGCCACTTTGTACTCTATTAAAAATGGATTTTAGTAAGCAACTAGACAGAGAGAGATAATTCTAGAAGACCTGATGTAAATGAGATAGGCATTGACAATAGTGGAGGCATGGCAGGAGGTCTGTTTCCAGAGATGAAGCAACACCATGCATTCCTTTTCAGTGGAATGTGCGTGGCATCTATGTTAACGTCTGGTCAATTGAGTTACGGATAGCTCATCCATATTGCCTTCCTTTACACAGTGCAGCCAGATCTCTCTGGGCAACAAAGCGAGGGCACATTAGAAACTAGGGGGGCTTGGTTTAAGCTTACCAGGTTCATGGGACATGCAAGCTCACTGTGAGCTTGCATCCTCATCACTTGCCATTGATTGCTTTTTTACCACTGTGGGTCACCCACTCACTACACTTGCCTCCAATAGCCTCTTTTCAAACCTTGTGTGCTACTAGATTACCCCCTCTTCCTTTAGCACATACGGAGGGTACCAAGTTGGTGGAGGGGTCGGTAGCCACCATCTACGTGACATGCATCTTGGAGAGTGAGTGACTACAATGCTAGTGACCCAACAAGCTAGCAAGGTGGGCACGCAGGAAGCGACAACAAAGCATGTTGTTGCCTTTTGATATGTGCACTGTATCACTGACGGATACCTTGACCTCTCGGCTCGTGTACATGGTCGTGCAGACGACTGACTGGATGGACGCTGGTGCCAACAGGCGATGTTCGCTGCAATGGACGTGTCGCCGTGGAGACAAGCGTGTGGTTCTCCTCCTCATCATGCTTTTAGTACTGCAACCTCGTATGACCAGCTCCATCGGCAGCTACCCTTGCCTGTCACGCCATCAGTAGTTGTAGTTGGCTCTCACGAGCAGTGTAGCCGGCGCCTGAGTTCAGGCAGCTGTAACTCTTCGCAGCTGATTTTCTTGCTGATTCGGACTGCACGACTGCATTTGCAGCGTGATTATTCTGGTATGGTCCAGGTTTTAGGAAAAATGGACAACGCCCGGGTTTTGGGTTGTCGAGTGTCTGGCAGGTATCACCTAGGAAAATTCTGGTGGACAGGATAATGCTAGGATTTTCCTGGTTGGCTAATTTTCTGAATAACAAGCCTCACAGAACTGAGGTGAGGCTAGAACTGGGAGGGGTCTCGGTTGGTTGCTCATTCTTCATTCCTAATCAGTCATTACTTCATTCCACCTGCTTTTGAACGCTAACTCTTGCGCGCACACTTTTGAGTAACAAACCAGAGCTCTCAGACTTAGACTCTAGTGCAGAAGACTAAGGGGGCAGACTAAGCAATGAGCATGGGTTCCCGCATGCTCCATCAACAACGCCACTGTCCCAACCTGCGCACTAGCTGATTCCTTTTTGGTATCAGAGTCGTAGCGCAATAGACTCAACAGCAACAGCAGTGGCGTACAAGTTCCTGACTACGCCGGCATACCTCCCATATGCGCCAGTGCAGGGGAAATGCTGCCGGATTTCTTCCGGCAGCAGTGACCCGCCTGGTAGCGGCATAAATTTTTTTCCCACGGCCACTGGGCTAGGGGAAATGCTACCGGATTTTTTCTGGCAGCTTTGACCCCCACGTTTGACGCAGGGAGGTGAGCGGACAGCGCAGTGATATCAGGCAACCTGCTGGCGATGACACACTTGGCGACGTCAACCAGAGGTGTGAGTAACCCGCAGCAGTAGTAGCAACAGCAGCAACAACAGCAGCAGCAGCAGCGGTAGCAGCAGCAGCGGGAGCTGCAGCAGAGACGCAACAACAGCAGCCGTATTGTCCGACACATCTGCAACAGCAAGGAGCAGCAGTAGCGGCAGCAGCAGGTACCCAAGAGGGAGAGGAAGGAGGCAAGAGTACCATTTGTAGCTACTGCCTCATCCTTGCACCTTCCTGGAAGCCACACGGACAAGGAGGAGACGCACACGTAAATCGCGTCAGCCACCCACGTCCCCTAAGCCCAAATGCACCGGACTGAAACAGACGCAAAAAATTGTGCACATAGGCTTGTTTGAAAGCTTAGGTTTGAAGCTTTCCATAGCCACCATGTTTGGCTCGTTTGGTGGTCTGTAGCTTCCAGTATTAATCGTCTTGCGTCGCGGATCTAGATTTTCTTAACATTTCAAGCTGCGCAGGGAAGTCGGCCCATTTGGCCCTTGTTTTCACTTTTTCAAGCCAAGACTTCCACCATTGCATTCAGCACAGTCAGACGCACTTGTGGTCCAAAATTCGATCGATTTGGACAACCTTGATTTTAAGTGCTAAGATTTCATAACTTAGAATCTCTGGACTAGAGATAAGTTTTTGCCACCATCCCAAATCAGCAAGAAATGCAGTCAGAGTTTTGATCGGACCACTATCATCATCCAGCTCATAAGTGAGGGGAGACTGCGTACCAGTCCGGCGTGGGGCGGCAGCAGCAACGGCGACAACAACAGCCGCTGCAGCGGTAGTAACGTTAGCAGTAGCAGCAGCAATAGCAACGGTGACAACAGCAGCAACAGCGACATCAGCAGCAGCGGCAGTAGCAGTAGCAGTAGCAGTGGCAGCAGCAGTAGCAACAGCATTAGTAGCCAAAGCAGCAGCAGAGGTGTCAGCAGCCTCAGCAGCAGCAACAATGCCCAGTGAGGACAACCTCGTCGACCCGCAAGATAGCTCTGCAGACCCCATACTGGATCTGCAGTGCGAGGTCGATCAGCTGCACACAATGCTTACAGCAACCAGCACTAGCCAGACTATCCTCTGCGGACAGCCTGGTCCTTCTCCGACTGTGGCAGCGCAGACAGAAGCACAGCAATAGGTGCAGCAACAGTAGCACACGGTGACTAGAATCCTAGGCGTTGGAGCGGCCGGCCCCTCTTAGCGCAAGGACTTTGAGTCCCCTCCTCCTGCCCTTGTCCAAAATGAGCAGTTCCCGTCTTGGGAACTGCTCTACCGCATCTGGGCATAGGGGGAGGGCTTGTGCCTGCATTACAATCTTCCGCATGACGACACCATCCCAGAGTACGCGCTTGAGGCTGGTCGTGCCGTACGCACACTCATCATTACCGCTCTCAATGCTGATTGCACTACCCCGGAGCCGTTCCTTAGTGACACCGATGAAGACACCAGCACTGACCCCCGGTGGGCTTGGGATACACTGACAAGGCCGTATCGCGCCTCCGGCCACGCAGCTGTCAGCCGCCTCCTGAAGGAGTTCGGTTCCCTTCACATGAGGGTGTCCGATTCCCTCACCACTACTGGTGCCTGTCGGAATATCTTTGTGAAACAGACTCAGTGCAGATGTACAGTCCGAGAAAATCCCTTCTCAATAATGGTTCAGGTCTCGTCACCGAACCTCCTTGACCAACGGGTCTCTGGTCACCTGACCGTTCGGACCCCACTGTTAAGGTATCCCCTAATAAAGTGACGTCTGTCACTCACGTCCGGCTAGCGGGAAGAAGACGTTGGATAGTACTCTTTGTCCTGTTCTGATACCAAGGATGTTCATTCCCTCGAGTTAACCAGAACAGTTCTGTTCATCCTGTTCCCCCTTGGTTCTGCGGCTTCGCCGCCGTGTCTTCGCTCTGCTCGCCCCTCATTTCCTGTCTTCGCCAGCCACTCTCAACCCGTCGCTCCGTCACTCTTGCCCCTTCGCTCGGCCCTTTTACTCTGCCAACCATCACTCATCTCGCCAGTACTCTCTCACATCAACTTGCCTACCTCGACTACCTCGCGTCTCGGCCTCTATCAGCTTCCGCGACTAACTCCTCGGACCGCTCTCTCCTACGTCACTCTGCTGACGTACACTTGCATGTCCTGACGCTTGCCTGCTTCTGCTGCTGCTGTTCTCGTGTCTACATTCTTCTGACATGGTATCAGAGCTTCAGGCAACATCACCTGGAGTCCCATGACCGCGTCATCGCTCTGCCGTCATCCTTCCTTCATCGCTTCCACTCGCGTTCTCCTGCCGCCGCTACCGTCACCCCGCGCCTCGCCGCTTCGCCAGCAGCCGACATCAGCAGCTCTGCCTGACGAGTTCCTCGCACTGAAGAAACGCCTGGTCATCCTAAGAAAGCCCTGCGCCCATTTCCACACCCGTGGCTAACAACCGGTGACCTGTCGCCCATATCAGTCGCAAGCTACTCTCGAGCCGCCGTCTGCCGTCAACTACCAAGAAACTTCCTGCCGTCCGCCATTCACTACCCCTCATTGCCTCCGCCTCCACAAACATCTCCTCCTCTTGCACCTTGCCTCATCAACCTCATCTGCTACTTCCTCGTCGCCATCCTTGGTCCGCTTGCATCCATCATCTCGAGTCGCCTTCTCGCATCGCCTTCTCGCCTTGTCAGCAGCTGCAGCCAAACTACCGCTGTCAGGATATCGGACACCACCAGTCTTCCTGCTCCCATTTCCGAGCCAACTGGGGAACAAGCCGTCACTCTCCTGAGATCAGCGGACCAGTGTCACTGCCCGCTGCTTGACTCCCTCTGTCGCAACCAACTTTCTCCAGTCGACAGGATATCGGACACCACCAGTCTTCCTGCTCCCATTTCCGAGCCAACTGGGGAACAAGCCGTCACTCTCCTGAACGCAAAAGAAGTGGTTGTGACTCTCTGCCTCTCTGCCGTGGCGCGCCTCGTCTCGCCTCCCTCCGCCCGCATCGCTCCCTACCTCTCCTATCCAGCATTATCATCAGCCTCCAGCCTTCACGTCTCACATCATCCTCATCTGTTCCCATCAGCCCTCCTTGTCATCCTCGCTCCGGTCTCCTCAACTCCATCAACCGTCTGTTCTTGCCTCATCTCCGTCTCTCCATCATCAGTATTCTCCGCACCGCCTTCGCATCAATCATTCTCATCAGCATCATTCAATCGCGCACGTGGTTCCGCCCCTGCGCCCACTCATCCATCAATCGATTCCTCCGTTTCTGCATCGCTTTCAGCTTGGCACAAGGATCCGCCCGGTCGCATTGCCTTTTTCCGCGACGACCTGCGCCCACGCCAAAACTTCCTTCAGCGCACGCGGCTCGCCCCTGCGCCCACTCCGTCGTCATCAGCTTCCGCTTCAGCAATCATCATCAGCATCTGTGGCCAGCACAAGGATCTGCACAAGCTAGCTGCCCGCTTCGCAGCAGCCTGCACCCAAGCCGGCAACAGATTTCTCGCGGCGCATTGGCATCTGCTTTCCCCTTGCCGCATCTTACTCCCCTAAAGTTATCAGCGCACGTGGTTTCGCCCCTGCGCCCACTCATTCATCAATCGCTCCTCCGCAGTTTGTATTATCCTCTGCCTGGCACACGGATCCGCCCGGTCGCATCGCTCGAGTCGCGACGACCTGCGCCCACGCCGAAAATTCGCAGCGCACGCGGTTCTCCCCTGCGCCCACTCCTCTATCATCATCCGCCTCCGTTTCATCATCAGCAATCATCTGCATCTGTGACCAGCATAAGGACCTGCACGAGCTAGCTGCCCGCTTCTGGCAGCAGACTTCTCGCAGCGCGTTTGCATCTGCCTTCCCCTTGCCGCATCCTACTCCCCTATTTCAACTCGAGCACGTGGTTTCTCCCCTGCGCCCACTCCATCATCAATCGCTGTCTGGCATCAATCACTTTCCGTCAACAGCTCGGCACACGGATCCGCCCGGTCGCATCACCCATTCCGTGTCTACCAGCCCCAAGGCCGAAAACTCTCGCTGCGCACGTGTCCTCGGTCCTGCATCCACTCCAGTACTCTTCACTCCTTCACCACCATCTTCAACAAGTCTCAACCGCTCGGACTGAGCATTTTGTGACATTCCGTGACTGAGTCCACGACTCAGTACACAAATCCACAGCCTCAAAGATCTTTGGTCTCTCTCCTGAGGCCTGACAAGTCTCAAATCTCTCCCTGTGTCGTTCCTCACATATGACGGCCACGGAAGGTTCGACCCCTCAGCGAAGGTGTCTTTGGTGGAGACACAGAGAACCCATCAATCAGGGAATTGGCGAACTCGCTCACAGAATTCCCATTCTTCACTTCAACGATGCAGGCAAAGCCAACTATGATGAGTGGCTTGCAGCACTCGAACTACACGCAGATGTGAGCTTCGGCACCCTTGAACTCTGGGACATCTTCAGCAAACAACGAGATTATTTCCACGTTGACTTCTCCACTCTCAACATTTGGCAATATTGGAGCAACTACTTCCTCCCCGAATATCAAGCCCTGGTCATCTTGTACCTCACCACCGACTGTCCATTCCACTCTATTCTTCAGGCGTACGATCCTTGCTCAAGTGACATCTCCAGTCTCATGGGCAACATAAGCCACGAATGCAGACTCCGACGAGGACATCGGTGGAGAACAAGTCAACCAGGAAGGATCACCGTGGAAGACCTCCCTGAGATCCCAGACATGCCTCCCCTTCACCTTCTACCCAGTCCTCCACCTCCACCTACATCTTCATCTCACTAAAAGCAGAAATGGTGGAACTGCCTCCAACTCAGACCATACAATATGCACTGAGTCAGTTTCAAGGGGGATGTCGGAATATCTTTGTGAAACAGACTCAGTGCAGATGTACAGTCTGAGAAAATCCCTTCTCAATAATGGTTCAGGTCTCGTCACCGAACCTCCTTGACCAACGGGTCTCTGGTCACCTGACCGTTCGGACCCCACTGTTAAGGTATCCCATAATAAAGTGACATCCGTCACTCGCGTCCGGCTAGCGGGAAGAAGCCGTTGGATAGTACTCTTTGTCCTGTTCTGACCTTTTATACCGAGGATGTTCATTCCCTCGAGTTAACCAGAACAGTTCTGTTCATCCTGTTCCCCCTTGGTTCCGCGGCTTCGCCGCCGTGTCTTCGCTCTGCTCGCCCCTCATTTCCTGTCTTTGCCAGCCACTCTCAACCCGTCGCTCCGTCACTCTCGCCCCTTCGCTCAGCCCTTTTACTCCGCCAACCATCACTCATCTCGCCAGTACTCTCTCACATCAACTTGCCTACCTCGACTACCTCGCGTCTCGGCCTCTATCAGCTTCCGCGACTAACTCCTCGGACCGCTCTCTCCTACGTCACTCT
>SZWC01000802.1:0-22613 GCA_023375785.1 Penium margaritaceum | reverse complement strand
AGCGGCACCTTGAGAATGTGGACAAAATGTAAGGCTGCACACCGAATCCGGTTCGCGAATCTGAAGGTGGATTCCGATTCGAAAGTCCGAATCCACTGCTGGATTCGGATTCGCGAATCCGAATCCAAGATTCGCGAATCCTTGTGGATTCACGAATCTTGGCGAATCCTTGGGGGTGTCCAAGAAAATATCTGGCTGCTAAAGAATATCGGATGACCTCTGGTGCTACTCCCATTCTTTGCATTCGCGATGTGGCAGTGCCCAGATCACTACGGATTCGAAGCCTGCAGTCAGGCCTGACATCTGATTCGCTCGACGCCAGGCTTCGATGACCTGGCTTGGCCGACGGACGCGTCAGGACTTTGCACGCCAACCAAGTGTAGTTCAAGATCCAGAGTGCTGCGCAATGAATTGCCGCTCGCTCGTGGAGGACGTGCGAGTGGCAGATTCCTTGTCGCCAGCTTCGTGCATGTGTCAGGCCGATGACCTGGCACATGCACGATTCCCGCAAGTTAGCGTAGTTGTCAGCTTCCGAAGTTTCGAAACTTCAAAAGCTGAATTCATCCGCGTCCTCACTTTGATTGTCAGACGTGAGTCGGACCAGCTCTATTTTTTTCACCCCCCCTCCCTAGACCTTTGTTCATTCCAGGATTCGTTGGCGGATTCGTGTGCAGCCTTAACAAAATGGTGCAGGGTGCAGCAAAGATGGAGTGTTTCATTAAGGACGATGGTCCAAAAACAACGTATGGTTTTGCAGTGCATATGGTCAATGCCAACAGCAATATCCATGCATCTCATAAGTTAGGGCTTCTAGATGCCTCTAAGGTGAATGCCGCCGCATGTGAGGACTTCGTCCATTCGGCTGGCGACTTGCGTGCACAAGTTGCAACACGCACGCTCGGCTATGATCCTTCCACGAAGGTGGGCAAGAAACATGAGTCAAAGGCAATGGAAGACAGGGAAGATGATGTCGCGGTGTTAGCCGCGAATGAGACCATTGATGATTATTATTGAGGGTTCTTGTCAATGACATCTCTGAATCTGAGCTATGAACATTATCCTCATTTTTCCATATCAAATAGTCTGACAACATGTCATTTGCAATGCACTCCCGCAAGTCCCCCATTGCGGCATCACCATACCGCCTTCCCCTCCCGGGTTGTTGTCTTGGTACCGCCCGCGTCAAAGGCACACTCATATCTTGCTCCTCATTGTCAAGTGCTTGGTGTTGCCGGATGAGGTTGTGCATAATAGAGCAAGAATGTATGAGGCCGGATCTAAAACCTGGTGTTGTAGCATGGCATGCCTCTAAGAATGTGGAAACACCCTTTAAGAACACCAAAGGCCCACTTAATGCATGTCTCCTATTGAACAATTCATGTGGGTCAGTTGGTGGGAAAGCACCGAATTCCATGAGTTGGTAGCGTCTTCCAGGGAATGGCGGCATTAGGCCAAAGCCTTCTGGAAATTCTGCATCCGCCAAATAGAAATTGTCTCTTGGTGGCCGAAAACCGCAAACTAGTGAAGCATGGCACACATGAGCATCATGGGCGCAGCCATCCCACCCAACCAAAGTGAAAGTGAAACGCAATTCCAGGCCACAAGCCGCAAGTGCGTTTTTTGTAAGCCTGCTATGTCGATTGATGTATGCACCCGGTCTTAGAGCAGGCACAGTGACAGGAATGTGAGTTCCATCGATTGTACCAACGCAGTTTGAAAACCATGGCATGAATTCACGCCGGCCAGCCGAGTTAGTTGATTGTGGGTCACCTTCACATGGTTGCCGAATGACAAGGCTTGCCAAGGACAACATGGCTGCAACAACTTCAAGTGGCACCTGATGAACCGTTGCGGCGGAACGTTAAAAACGCTTGGCTACCTCACGCACCGACATTGCATGACAAACACACATGAGCCAAATGAGGATTGTCTCCGGAAGGAGAAGGTGGCTGTTGTGAAGTTGTGAGACAGGAGATGTGCAAGGCTTCGGAGAAGAGGGGTGGTGTAGATGCAAAGGATAATGATGGAGGTGAGCTGAAGAAATTCCCCAAGCTGTTCGGGGTGCCACCGCCACTCACTCCCTTAAGATCTCCATCCTCTGAGGCACTGTCTGAAGGTTTGGTAGAGCTAGACTGAGAACAATCTGATGCGTGTCCACTATAGCCCTGAGTGAGCAACTTGGCAATTGTACCCTGTAGTGCACGCAACCACTCCTTTGTGTCCCTCAGCTGACACTCTTGAGCCATTTGCATGTATTTGCTCCTCCACATGTCATTTGTGAAGAACTAACTGGGTACATCCTGTGATGAGGAGTCATATCCGGACGATGTGTCTTGGATAATGGTGACATGAGTCTCCTACTCACCAATGACGGTATGAATCTTTTCCTCCTCAGCTTGCCATCTCAGACAGAGATTAATAGGTGCTATCAACTCGGTCAATGGAACTGACCTTTTCGTCACTACCAAAGGTGGACAAGATTCCATTACCCCCCCTCTCCCCCCCCTCTTTGATCTTGGACGCTAGAATGATGTCTCTATTAGCTGCTATATAATTGCTAGAAACTGAGGGAGCAGCAGACATAGTTGAAATTGACGATGTAGCTGAGGCTGCCGATGTGGTCGATGTTGTTGATGTAGTTGATGCTACCAATGCAGCAGATGATGCTGATGTAGTCGATGCAAATGATACAACTGATGCTGACGGTGCAGCTGGTGCTATTGATGTAGCTAATGTGAGAGATGGTGTTGATGACGTCATTCCAGTTGATACAACTAGTGTAATTGGTACTGCTAATACATCTGGTGCTGCTGATGTAACAAATGCACATACTGCTGACCGTGTTGTACATGATGTCGATACAGTAGATGCAAATCATTCTCTTGAAGGTGATGCAATAGGGTATGTGAGTGTTATCATTGATGTAGAAGATGGAGTTGATGAAACATCTGGAGCAGATGATGATCCTGAAGGTGCCAACCTTGTCCAGGAACAAGAACCTGATGAAGAAGTCAACCCTTGTGATAAAACTGGTGCACCTGATGTAGACGATGTGGTCAGTGCAGCTAATGTAGCCAGCAGGGCTGATATGGAAGATGAAAGCACCGCAGAGGTACAAGATACAAATGGTTCCATCAACACTAAGGATGTAGTAGATGCAGTCATCACAGGTGCTATAGTAGTAGTTTTTGCTAAGAAAGGTGTCGATGCAGCTAGTGAGGTCAATGTAGCGGATGTAAGGCTGCACATGGATCCTATCCGCGGATCTTGAGATGGACCCGGATCCACAGTTCCCGTATACTGGATCCAGCCTGACATTCGTGGAATAAACTAATGTCTGCGCAGGGCACGCTCGACTCCTCCGTGAGAGGAGTCGTGCATGCTTAGCACACACGACTCCTCCCAGGGAGGAACCTAGCACAGGACGCTTTTCTGGTAGTACTCGCAAATCCTGTACTTGGAGGGTTCGCGAGTCCTGCCATAACAGCGTATTGTGCTATTATGGGAGCACATGCAATGGGCTGCAGAGCTGTGCTCCCAAATTCTGACATAGTTGATCCACACCGTTGGAACGTCCATGCCTGTCAGGAAGTGGCCATTGAGGCCGGCCCTCATGTTAGAGTCGGTCGCGTGCATCGGACATGGACCACTTGAACGTCGCGCCAAACGTTCTGGTGGTCCACGTCTGATGCACTGTCATGCTCCGTTCAAGTGCTCATGTTAAGCGCGGTATGCGGAAATGACCGTTTGAACTTCAACGAGCTAGTTTCATGGATCCGTGACAGACTTGAGCAAGACTTCTTGCTATTTTTCCCTCCCCCTCCCCCTCCCCCTCCCCCCCTCCCCCTAAGGATCCGGTTAGGATCCGAGAATACAAATCGGATCCAGGAACCTGGATCCGGATCCGCGGATCCGGTTCTGGATCTGGTATCTGTGGATAGTTGCCACGGATCCCAGGATCCGTGTGCAACCTTGAGCGGATGAAGCTACCACTGAAGAGTAAGCCGAGATTCTAAATGACGTTGATGCTGCTGAAGCTGCTAAAGTAGCAGACAGAGTAGCTGATGTAACCAGTGTAGCTATGGATGCCGCAAATGACACTGATGCTGGTGAATCTAGTGAAGCAGTGAATGGAGTCACAAGTGCAACTTGTATAGCTGTCACAACTGAGACAACTATTGCTGTACATGATGTGTAGGACATGGATATAGATAGTGTAGATGAGGGAGATGGTGTCAATGCTATAGAAGATGTAGAAGCTGCATATGATGCTAACGCTACCAATGTTGCTAAAACTATGGATGCTACAAAAGATGTTAATGCTGGCAATGCAGCGGATGCAATAAATGGGGCAGCAGATGCAGTCGGTGAAGCTGTCAGAGCTGATGTAGCTAATACTACATATGATGCAAAAAGTGTGGATGTAGACAGTGTACATGAGGCCGATACTAGCAACACTGCAAAAGATATAGATACTGCAGATCATGCTAATGCAGCCGATGCAGTTAATTCTATAGAAGCAATGGATGGGACAATTGATGCAGCAAGTGCAACAGGTGCTAAAAAAAAAGCAGGTGCTACAGATGAGGCCGATGCTAATGTTATGGCTTAAGCTATGGATTCAATGGATGACATTGTTGTTGTCGAAGCTAATGAAGCAGCAAGTGGAGAAGCTATTGTAGTTGGTGCAGCTGTCACAGCTAATGCAACTGGTGATGTAAAAAAAACAGGTGCTAGAGATGAGGCCGATGCTGATGGTGCCGCTGAAGTTGTGGATGTTGTAGATGCTACAGAGGAAATTGCTGCTGAAGATGCTAGAGATGTACCAGATGGGACAGCTGGTTTAGTTAGTGCAACCGTTGTAGCTGATGTCAAAGTGGGCGGATGCACACATCCACCTCAACCGTTGTAACAACAGAAGTTGATATAGATAAAGCCATGCCACAGGTGAGACAAGCATGACGTGCTGGGCGTCGACAAAGGCATCGAGCATGAGGCTTACTGTAAGAGGTAGTAGAAAGTGGCTAAACCGTTAGGAGCATGACGCCAGTGGAGCAAAGGATGTAGAGAATGGCTACAAGGTGAGATGGAAGTACTGGTGCAGTTGGAGAAGGTCCATCAGAGGAAGATGAAGAAGATGAAGGAGATGAAGAGGAAGACAGACAGGAGAAATCGATCTGGTTGGAGAGGAAATGATCACAAAGCTGTTGCACCATCAGTCTCAGACTCTGGAGCTTGGCCTACAGGATTGGTAGGGATCTCATTTGATGGACAGAGAAATCAGGTATATTCACCTGTGATGCACGGGGCTGAAGCCAAGGTGGATGCCACTCACTACGGCACCGACGACACTGGCGCCAACCATATCGTCTATCTCCACAGAAGTGGCGGGCAAAGTCACGGAGAGTTGGCTCCTACTGTGGAGGAAGAGGAATAATCTTCTGGCATTTATGAAAGCGAGGATGGAGAATTGCATGTCTCAATAATGTAGAGAACAACTATGGGGGTGGCTGGAGAAGTGCATCATGGAAAGGTGGTGCAGGAAACCACATTGCAACCCTTGAAAGTGACTGCTGATGATGATTGGCGTGAAAATTGCTATCTTGTAGTGTTCACAAGAAGAACCACGCTGAAATTTGGCTGGAGGATGGGAGCTGTCCGATCACCACACTTTCAAGCTGATGACTTGGATAGGCGTGTCAAGCACCGGTGCTGATCAATGTAGAAGATGACCACAGAGGAGGCTTGCATGTGCACCCATGAGATGGTGATGCCAGAGACTGGGTCAGTGTACTAGTAGGCTAGTGACACGAAGCGCCAAGTGGAACGCGCCCTCCTCAAAGAGTACAAAACGACCACAGGAGTGAATGGCCAGCAACATCATGTGGTGATGGTGCCAACGGTAGGATCACTGTGTTTGAAGACAACTGGTGATAAGAGTGAGTGTAGGAGAGGATGCCTCCTGGCAGTCTAGAACCTGACCACAGGATCACATGGCCTCGGAGACCTCGTGGGGATGATCCCAGCTATGATCTGAGCATGTTAGAGGGTCGCAAATGCACATGGTGAGAGTGAAGAATGCTAGTGTAGGTGGTGTCAAAATCGCCTATGGGAAGTAAGAGCCAGGAGGTGGACCTGACTGTGGCAACATCGACTCTAGAGAGACAATCTACGTGGAAGGTGAGAGACTGCTATCAATGGCCCTAGGCTGCACATTGCTACTGCATGCTGCTGGTACATAATGCTACAACTACTGCTATAAAATGGTTACTTCTGATGCTGCTTGTTTCTCGCTTGGTGCTACACACTACTTGTTTTGCGTGATGGCCGACTACTCACACAGTTTTTGAGGTCCACCTCTTGCTGCACAGTGGCGGCTGCTACCTGGTCTACTGCCGTCTAAACAACGGGTGCAAGAGTACCCGATGATGTTGAGAAATACCACAGAAACCTCAAGATCAAGGGAGCTCTATGCTAGTTGATTTCGCTGACATGGATGCTACTCCCGTGCGTTTTTGCCTCTGTGACGCCACGAGGCGCACTTCGGCTGCGTTGGAAATTTGCTCTGCTGTTTGATGCTCATGCAGCCCCCTGTGCTTTGATATCATGCTAAGATTTCTCTAGGGCATGCATGCCCATGTATTAAAACACACGAGCTCTTGTGGTGTGTGAGAGAGTTACAGCGTCAAGAATTGGCTAATCCCGTAATAGATGACTTAAGAAACAAGGGGGACAGAAGAATGAACCCTACAGAGAACTTATTTACTGGGGATTGGCGGCTAGCCCACCAGGCCATGCCATCACCGTCGTGCCAAAGGGGATGAACGGGAAAACTGAAATACACACTGTAGGTCTCCCGAGGCACTGGAACATTCAACCGTGTGCCCGGGACTCGACTGACGAGAAAACATGCAATTGAACCCAAACACATCGAGATTCAAGGGTGACAAACCATCATCACCACCTAGCCACACCATGCAAGTTTAGGCCTCCCAAGACGTTGGAACATGTGTGTGGGCACCCAGGTCTCTGCAAAATGCAAACTACACATGTCTGACAAAAGTTCAACAAAGACTCGATCAACCAGTGCTGGGTCTTCCAAGGTTCCGGTACAAACCACCGTGTACCCGGGTCTCGATCACTGTGAGAGTGAAAAACCTGTCGAAGACAACATGCGACAAATTTCCATGAGGTCCCTCGGAACACTGAAACAGACCACAAAGTGCTCAGATCTGGATCACCAAGAAAAACATATTGAACATGCATGGATAAACTTGGTGGCTAGAATCCACCATACGTATCACAAAAAGAGCAGTGTAGCTGCTGGAGAACCATCAGCAGAAACAAGGAAGCTCTCACTACACAAGACTGTATAACAGTCAAACAAATCAAATCCCATACACCAACATTCTCCCCTTGTAAGGGTATTGTGGTTGTTCTGACGGAATAATTCCCCTTTCCCCACGATTTAGCGTGGTCCTACCCGATTACCCACTTTCCTCACGGACAACATGGATTGCCCACTTGTTTTAACGACTGACCACCTTGTCCACAAAACACGAATAGTAACTTGCCGTGTACGCGATGCCAACCTATGAGGAAACATGGCCAGATTCACGGCAGTACATCTATGTTTTTTGAAAAGTGGGTTTCATAGTCTTGAATTTTTGGGTTCATTCAATTAATTCGTTTAGTTGCACTATGAGGTGTGTGATCTGTGGGTGTGAACATGACAATACAAGTGCAATGTCATCACTGATGTGTACTTGTCCACAACCCAAAGTCGATAGGTCCAACAGAATTTGCTTCATTATAGTCGTGAAAACCTGGTGCAATATATTGGGGGCCTTTTTTTGGGTCGGCGGCCCAACTCATCTTTGTAAACGATGACATCTGATCGGCGGTGCATCCGCAATACAAAGCATGCACGTGTATGGCTGACAAGTTACGATTTGTGAAGGCAAATGGGTCTGTATCTGACTGAGCACAACGATGCGGGGTGCAACACATGCCACGTTCACAAATATTCGGTGTCTATTGCCAAAGAAAGATGAATGTTATTGGAAAGGTTCTCGGACGCAATTGAACAGACAGATGAAGTTTATTATTCTTTGATGATTCCAACGCCACTGGCCATTAGGAGCCTAATGGGAAATGCATCCGCGGTTGGCCACATTGCGTGATATGGTCAACCACGGTCTTTCCTTCATGGTCCTCCAGAACCGCTTCATCCCCCCTTTTTTTTCTCCATGCGTGACATTCTCACACCATGGCAAACATGTCAGCTCCCTTAGGAACCGTCCCTCCTTCTCGGTGCTCCGGCTTACCATGGCGATCGTGCTCATTTCCAACTTTGGTAAGTGGGTATGATGGATATGAAGGTGATCGTTAGGTGGGTATGATGTACATCAACATGCATGTTGAAGCATGCCTTACCCACTGGGGGTTTGATGGATCCTCCATTGTTCCGCTTCTATGTATCCCTGAAAACAACCATCGACGACATCGATGAGGAGGGGGAACCACTTGTCTCCCACAGATACACAAATTGCTTCGTCTTCGATAACTACGAGGAATCTTGCTTGGTTGAGCACCTTCAGGTCAAAGATCATTGCACTCCACGCTCTCCTAAGTGTGGAGAACACTGTGTGATAAGGTTGAATGGTGGTTCATGCATCAGGCCATTCTGCCCTTCAGCTGCGGGTTTGTTACAGTCATTGCGCTTGTTCTCAGGACAGGACTGGACTTGCTTCTCTGTGCAAGTACGATACATACAAGTCACCTGACCGGTTGTTACAGTTACGTATGTCACTCTTATGCCGGCGTTGATGTTTCTGCTGTGGCCTTTGTCACAGGGTCATCCAATGAGGAGCGAACACCTCCTTTGCATGACTCCCGGAACGCCGTCGTTGAGCAGAAGGGCCCACAAAGGACGCGCCCGTCAACTTCCCCGACGCCAATTCTTTCATGAACATGGAAGCATGCCGCAAGGCTCTATAGGACTATGTTGTGTTTGCACATGGATGTGAGCTTCATTAGAAGCAAACCAACACGGCTGGAGGCCCGGTGTGTGCACTCGAGGCAAGCGGGCTGTGTGTGGCAGTTGAAGACGTGTTGGCAGAAGAAGACCGATAACGTAACCATCATTTTTTTCAGGGATGGCCACTAGTATAAAAGGACCGGCGTGAGGGGTGACCCGTTGAGGAAGGTCACGTGGGTGTTGCGGCATATCAAGCACACTATGTCGAAGGAGCCATGTATCTCCTCCAAGGCTCTGAGGAAGATCGTGGAAGCGTCCACAGGCAAGCGTTCTGCAGACCATGCTATCCAACGCATCAAGACGAAGGCCCTGGCTAAGCTCAAGGACAAGAAGAGCCACTCGTGAACCGTTCCTCTTGCAACGGTTGGCTGAATGTATGGCGGTTGCTCTGCATGAACGGTACTATCCTCAAAAATGGATTCAAGTACTTTTTCTTGCCCGCACAGTTTTAGGATGTGAACAACCATGCAGTCCACATGGCATGAGCAATCTTTCCTCACGAAGACAAAGAAAACTGGAAGTGGTTCTGCCAACAACTTACAAAGGCGTACTCCACAACGCGCCACAACTGGACCGCAGTCATAAGCAACCGAGACGCTAGACTCATCGCCACGGTGAAGTGTGAGCTGGCAGGTGTTGATCACAGCTTTTGCGGTGAGCACCTGCGGACGAATGGAAAGTCGGAGGTGGGAATTGTAAAAGCAGACATGCTATGGAGGTTGGCTTCTGCCTTCACACGGATTGAGATCGACCGGGTGAGCTGTACCGAACCTCTGAAACTCCCACAAATATCTATTTGTGGATGGTGGCAAGCTCAGGCTGCCAATACAACAGTGGACCCGACTCAAGTGTCCGGTGCCACATGGTAGGCACATGATATCCAATGCGATGGAGTTCCTCAATGCTTCTCTCATGGACATCCGGAACTTGTACCTGTTTCACTGGTTTTCTTGGATCTTCCCTTTTGTGTAGAGGCATTTTGCTGAACGCCGCTGTGCAACCCACGACCGTGAGACCCGCTACGCACAGGTGGTGGAGGACAAGCTGTAGCACTTCATAGAACATGCAAAGGAGTACTGAGTGCTCAGCAATGGTGGCCCCATGGGCAACGTGATGGGCATGAAGAACCTCACAGGCCGAGAGGTGGACGCGAATGCAAAGAAGTGCTCGTGTGGCCAGTGGACCAAGTGTAGGAAGCACTCATGCTGGACGTGGGCATGAACCCGCAGTTTTACACGGACATGCACCTGACGCATTTGGCCTGGCGATTGACGTACAGGCCACCCATGCCGAGAGTCGACCCCCGGGAGTTGCAATATGCTCAATGTGGATGGGGACATCCGTGTGCTAAGCGTTCTTGCGGTCGACCCCGCTCGGAGTGCCTAGACCGAGTGACTCAATGCAAGTGGGAGGGCATCTGCACCAAATGTGGGCAAGAGGAACACCCCCCACGTTTCTACAAGAACCAAATTGCACTCTCACCGGATGCTATCGCTACAAGTTGGGCACAATTGATGGCCAACAAGGCGTGTAGTTGGGGGGTTGTGGAGTTCCAGCTTGTTGCTTTTGTTGCGGCACCTGCAATGGGTATGGACGGCGAGGACAGTGGGGCATGCAGTGGGAGAGGCGCTGTCGCGGCAGGTGGAATAGACAGCGTGGAAATCGGTGCAGCTGGTGGTGGGACAGACAGTGTGATAAGCGGCCCCGTAGACGGTGTGGCAGACGGTTGGGTAAGTGATGCTATTGGTCGCGTGGCTAACAATGGGGCAAGTAATTCTGCATGCATTGGTTCAAGCAGTGGAGGAGTTGCAGCACGTAGTACTCCATGTCGTGCAAGATCATCGAGTGGCGCAGCCGGTGCAGGCAGCACTGGAGGTGATGCATGCAGCATTGGAGGTGATGTAGGTAGCATTGGAGGCGGTGTAGGCAGCATTGGAGGTGGTGCAGGCCGTAAAGCAGACGGTGCAGGCAGCATTGGAGGCGGTGCAACAAGAATTGTTATAGGAGAGGATGTGAGAAAGGGTACAGAGGTTGTTCTAGTCATGGAATCACATGTTGACAACCCAGAAAATGCGCATGAGACATCAGACTCATCATGGTGTGAGAGCTCAAGGTCTGAAGACTACACTAACATGGAGTTGGAGGAGGAGGAGTGGCAGTCTTCGGGTGGGGAGGACGAAGAGGAGTGGAAGTCCTCATGTGACATGTCAAACAAGGACAATGCTCTGTCCAAGCGTCGTCGCCGTGGTTGACATGATGTTGTTTGTGTACCATGGTAGGCCTGAACTGCTTTCAATTTCCTAATCCCAACCATGTGTGTTTCTCTGTTTTCAACGACGTGCCTATGTCCTCTAAATGACTCTCTTTGAGTGGCCTTGTAGGTTGTACCAATGAACACCATCACTGTTTCCATGAGGGAGAGAAGGAAGCACTCGCTTGTGTGGATACACGGGGTCGAACAACACGTGGCCCGGGCTACCGATCACAAAAATGTGCAAGAAGTAGCAGTACAACAAGGCCTACTAAGTGTACAGGATGCAGAGGACACTATTGCTTAAACACATGTGGCCAATCCTTGTTGTGGCCTTTGTGCATTGCCGTTTAGAGAGGAGTATTTTAATCCAGTGTGTAACTTCTCTAATGCTTGAGATTATGTTGCTTGTGACATCATTTGGTACGTGCACGGCCTTCCCGTGTACGTACAAACGTGGATTAGCTATGGGAACTTGAATCCTCCATTCTTTTGATTGAGAAGAAAAGAATTCTCTGATGTGTTTCCCAATATTCTTGTTTTGTAGGCTGAAGGTGCAACTGTACACTGATGTAAACAATCATACCAAGTCCTCGATAATCATTACTGTCAAAGAACAATATGTGGAATAACAGCAAGTTTGACTTGAAGCAATGTTGTTTGATGACCAAACATCCTTCCTGGTCCAAGCCAATTATGCGGTCTATCTGAGGGCCACTTCCAGACCATTGACATAACGGTGGAAAGTACAAGATACAATGAATCTTGTGTTGTAGTCTGAATTTCTAATTGCGCACATATGTAAATAATCATACCATTCCCTTCCGAATCATTGCAGGAAAAATATAATTTATTGTCGAAATAGCAAGAGAGACATAAAACAATGAATGAACAGCTATCCTAGCTCATCCCAACTCGGCAATGTGCTTGTGCCACTTCCATACCATTGACGTAAGAGTGGGTAATGCAGGATACAATAATGTGAAAGTACAGTGCTATATGCCCAAGCAAGACTTGGTGAGTTGTTGAAGAAATTGGACAAGGCATAGTCAACTATCCACCGCACATGATAGTGATCTAGGGTTTCAAGTCAATGGTTCCCACAACCCGGAGGTGTTCGGAGGGCGATGGCAGGGCATGCGAACGGGTGCATCTACGTAACCCAACTTCAAAGTGCAACCATGTGCAATCGTTCTAGTATGGATGGTCAGATGTGACATTGTCAAATACTCGCGAGTGACGATAGACAACCGACATGTTCCGCACGCTGCCATTGTTTTGGTGACTGTAGATCAGGGTATTCAACGCCAAACATTATTGGCGTCTCCTGGTCCAGTCAGCAAACAGTTGTGTGTATTTGTGTCAAGAAACGAACGTGTCTTTGGCGCATTTTGGTGGTCCTCCGCTGCTCCACTACAACCTGCCCAGGTGGCATGCCACAAAGAATGATGGTAGTGCATGTTTGAAGTGAAGATAACTATTCCAGCTTGGAGTTTGTACTGCATGTTTTGCAATGTTCTATCAACTTCCCTGCCGGAGTTCAAAGCGGGTACAGCTAGAATTCCTAGGCAGCAAGTTGGCGCAGCAGCCTTGTTAATGCAGCATGCAGGCATCCACGCTCGTTGCTTAGTCAGCTGCCCCCTAAGTCTGCTGCTCTAGAATGTAAGTCTGAGTGCTCCGGGTTTGTCACTCAGAGATGTGCGCGAGAGTGTTCGCGCCAGAAAGCAGTTGAGAACTGGAAAGAACTGAATAAGGATAAAGAATAAGACACAATGGGAGACCCCTCCAAGAACTAGCCTCACCCAGCTCTATAGAACTTGTTACTCAATTCACCAGCCAATCAGAAAAAAGCTCCATTTTCAGGCTGGCAGGTTTTCTCGGTGAGCCCTGCCAGACGGCCGATAGCCCAAAACCCGGGCGTCGTCCATTTTGCCTGGAAACTGGACCATACCATGATACCAAAGCTGCAAACCCAGTCATGTGGTCAGAATCAGCTAGAAATTTAGCAGTGAGGAGTTATGGTTGCCCAAACCCAGGCAGCACCTACAAGAGTCCCTGGTGACAACACTACCACGCTAGCATGAGATTTGGACCCTAAGCAGAGCAGGATGCTGCAGATGCAATGGTACAGTCCGATCCAGCACTAGTTGCATGCACACAGCATCCGCAGTGGTAGTGACCACTGGCAGCCCGACCGCCGAGGAGGCCTACCGATGGAGCTCAGCACGTCGCCGGAGGGAGGAGACTCAAGCAAACTACATGTAGTCCTCAGCGTGCGTCGGCTCCAACGGACGACACTCCAGCACTGTCGAGTCTTGCCGTCAGTCATCTGTACGTCGATGTATACAAGCCAGGAGGAAACAATAGAGCGCAACGAGATATGTGAAAGAAAAAAAAAACCAACACTCTCCCATGACTCATAAGCGCACTGCACATTGGCGGGCAGCGACACATTCAAAAGACAGACTCCCCCAAGGCACGCAGAGATGCAGTTAGGGACAAGGAGTGCAACTCATAGACACACGCCAACCAAACTCACAGCCTTCTTGAATGAGTCGCGCTTCAGTGGCTTAGTCAAGAAGTCAGCCTGCTGCCGTGTTGTCTCAACCCACACAATGTTGACACTGCCGTCGTGCAACAACAAATGCACATAGTAATGTTCAATATTGATGTGCTTTGTGCATGTGTGATGTACACCGTTATTGTCTGCAATGGCTATGGCACTCTCATTGTCAAAATGCAGCATGATGGATGCGAAGGACTGGCGCAACTCGGACAACAGACAACGCAACCACACGCTCTCACATACACCGGAGCCAAGGGCCACGTACTCAGCCTAAGCAGTATTTCATGCAATGCACTCCTACTTGCCACTGCACCAGGACATAGCCGTGCCGCCAACAAGAAATATCCAGCCTGTGCGGCTCCTGCCGTCCAAACTACCGGCCCATTCATTGTCTATGTAGCCCACCGAGACAAGAGACGGCTGTTGGCGGAACATGAGACCTCGCCATGGAGTCGAGATGAAATAGCGCAATACTCGGATTGCGGCCTCAAAGTGGAGGTGACACGACTCCTGAGAGACCTGACCGAGGAGGTTGACGGCAAACGCAATATCTGGGTGTGTTGTCATTGCTCACTAGCACATACGTGGTCATGTAAACTAGCTTCTCCACAACGGCTCAGTCAGAGTTCTTCAGCTTCACCTGGCCATCCAGTGACATGTGTGAGGAAGCACTCAACACGAGGGGCGAGTCTTGGGCAAAGCGAGTGGATAGATTATGTACATAGGCAGTCTCGTGGATGTGTAGGACACCCTGTGAGTAATCATGCTCAAGCTTCATGCCTAGGAAAACTCGGGCAGACCCGAGATCATTCATCTCGTAGGCGGTGTGGAGCAGGTCCTTGACACGCTCGATGGTAGCCATGTCTCACAACGTGGACCAGGAGAGCTGCAAAGGTCTGCCCTCACGGGCTGATGAATACTACGGGATCAGTAGTGCTATGCAGGAGGCCACCGCAGAGGAGCATGGGACTAATCTCCTGGTTCCAGCACCAAGGTAACAGCTTCAGGCCATAGAGGGCCTTCTACAGCCGCCAGACCTTCCCAGTGCCATCGTCAAAACCTGGAGGTGGCACCATGTAGAGCTCCTTTCCCTCCAGCAAGGCATGAAAGAAAATGTTGCTTACGTCTATCTGATGCAGCTCCCACCCGTGCTGGGCAACCAGGCTGAAGAGCGCTTGGCTAGTGGAGAATCAGCCAACTGGGGCAAAGATCTAGTCGTAATCAACCCTAGGGACCTGAGCAAACCCCTTGGATGTGAGGAAGGCCTTGTACTTGTCCAACACCCATCCGGCTTCAATGCGCACCGGAAGACCCATTTGGAACCGATGGCCTTCCGACCAGGAGGGAGATCGACGAGGTCATACACGTGGTGCTACCGGATAACAACGAGCTTGTTGGCGCATAAAGAATCCCAACGTGCTGCCTCGAGCCTTGAGGCTCGAGCCTTGCCTAGGGTGGCTAGGTCCTCTGGGCTTGCCGTGGAACGGACTGCATGGGTGTGTGCATCTCGATCTCCACGTAGGATGCGCATGAGTGCAATCATGAAGGCATGCCAATGCTCTTGATGGAGCATCATGTAGCCTAGTGCAGAGCCCGGGTGGAGGTCTGCGATGATGGCCAAAGTGGTTAGGCCGAGGGCCTTGGTGCCAAGGTCTCCACTCACAATCGTAGGAGTGGAAGAGACACATGGGGCGATAGGGGGCTTAGGCGCCACATGGCGCGGTGTGGCGGTCTCTGCAGTCACTCACGGCCTAGATTGGAGACTGCCGCCTGGACCACGCATGCAGCACGGTAGGGCAGGAGATGGCACCGAGTCCGAGGTGCTAGCGGAGGTGGCCGAGGTTTCTTGCGCCGAGGGACCAATGGAAGCGGGCAGAGATGCTGACCTAGAAGGACCAGTGAACGTAGGCAACTCTGCACGCTCGGAGTGGCCAACGGACGCGACTAGGGCTACTGGCCCATAAGGGCCACCAAACGCGAGTAGCGCTGCCGGCCCGGAGGGCCGAGTGGAACCAGATGGGTCTTCTGGCCCGGAGGGACCAGCATATGCAGACGGGGCTGTAGGCATAGAGGGGCCAGCGGACGCAACTAGGGCTGCCGCCCCGGAGAAGCTAGAGAACACAGACGGGCCAGTCGGCCCGGAGGGACCAGCAAACGTGAAGGGGCTGCCAGCGCGGAGGGGCCAGCGGACGCGACCGGGGCTCTCGGCCCGGAGGGGCCAAAGGACGCTACCGGGGCCGCCGGCCCGGAGGGGCTGGCAAACGCAACTGGGGCTACAGGCTCGAAGGGACCAGCAGACAGGGCTGGGTGTGCTGGCCCTGAGGGACCAGGTGATGTGTCGTCCAAAAGCAGCAGGACGAAGGAAGAACTCACCACTCCCCCACGCGATGGGAGGGAAATCGACGAGCTGGAGCCAACGAGGTCGTGTTGAAACAGCTCCTTAAAGAGGAGGGCATTACAGGACTCAATGATGCCGTGCGAGGAGGGATCCTAGAAGCGCCAGGCTTTGGACAGACTGGAGACAGTGAGGAAGATGCAAGGACATCCGTAGCAAACGGACTTGTCACCCTGTTACGAGGCTAGCAGCCACACAATGGCCACGCAGCCCCAAATGCGAGCCAGGCGGAGGTCAGTCCGCTTACCGCACCAGTGTTGGTACGGCGTGGAGTGGCGGGGAAGGGGCCCATGCGGAATCCGGTTTCAGACCCATGTCATGTAGGCCATGGCTTTGAAGTACAAGCCATCGAAGAGGAAAGACTCGACCCGCATGGTGCAAACGACGTCAACCATGTTGCGGTTCCACCGCTCGGAGACGCCGTTCTGGGTTGGTGTGTATGGCGACGACGTCTCGTGGTGGATACCGCGGGAGGCAAGAAACGTTGTGCTCTCTCCCATGTACTCGCCACCGCGATTGGCAAAAAAGCGGCAAAGAGGCCCACCACACTCGCGCTTCGCACGGAAAAGCTAGTCCTCGATGGCAGGAGCGACATCATATTTTTGCCGAAGGCAGAAGACCCAGCGGAAGTGAGAGTAGTCGTCAGTGAGGGTAAGGACATAGCGTCCAAGCTCCCTGACGCACTCAGTAGGATGAAGAGCCATGACATTGGAATGGAAAAGGTCTAGAGGGGTGAATGCACGGGAGAAAGACTGAGGCTATGTTGACCAGTGCATCTTACCCCGAGCACAATCAATGCACTCTGTTGGGCACGACTAGGGGAAGGAGTCTGGGCCAATGCCCTTGGCCGGCTGGGTGCGGAGCATGCTATCGACAACAACAGAGCCGACATGGCACAAGCGGCGGTGCAAGAGACGTGTGTACTGCGGGGAGAGCGTGCTAGTGACAAACACATGGCCTATGGTGGCAGACAGGGAGGGGACGAGTGGAACAGAGGACAGACGAGGCACGTGCCACAAGTTGCCACGGGCGGTGGCGTGTAGAACAACTAGACCAGATGGACGTAACAACACAGTGCCAATGCCACGCTAGTGTACAATATCGATGCTCATGCGGTCAAGGGTCTAGGACTCTGTAGGGTCCTGGACCGGAGTCGCCAGATCACTAACAGTGACATGGCAGCAAGCAAGAGACGTGTACGCGGTGGACGGTGGCGCGAACTGAGACTGCCAATCATCACGCCACACGACATCTTCATAGAGAGGGGTAAAAGAGAGCACGGGAGATGACAAAACGACCTAGGAAGTAGGACACGACCGTAGCTCAATCTCAATCATACAGGGCAGGACACATGGGAAAGGAGGTGACGCAACTCGCACTTCCCTAGGGGGGAGGGCGAGGTAGGCCGAGCTGGAGTGCGATGAATTACTCCAGCTGACGCTCACGGGTGGACGGTCCGGGAGTGCAAACTGAGTACGGAGTAACAACGTCAAAGCCTGGATAGGAGGAGGATTGCACCGGTGATGGAAACAAAGGCGCCCAAAACTACGAAAGATGCTCCCGCGAAGCTGGCGACAGCGGGCCCAGTGTGGCTGTCAAAAGAGTGCAACTGCTAGACGAGATGGAGGCATGATGGCCGGCAACAGATACAACAGAAGCGGTGAGAGAGCGCTTATGCTGGCGGCGCATGGTGGCGATTACGCATGCCTTGTCCATTGGTAGCGGGCACGTGTACCACCTATGTCCTCGCTAGCCACTGTTGTGGTAGACTGCAACAGCACCACTCGACCTGGTCGGCTGCTGTTGCTTCTGCTGGCCCTTGCTCTTCTTGCCCTTGCGCCTCTTCTTCCCTGACGACAAGGAGCTAGTGGATGTAGCTATTGCGGGGGAAGCTACGGCCACGGAGGCGACGATAGGGGAGGCGAGGGCCTCTGTGCGTTGGATGCGTTACTCCACACGAGCTTCCTAAATTCAAAGAAAGAGCTCTTATGCCCAGGGCATGAGGGTGTCCTAGGCCGCCATGGTGGAGAGGATGTTGTGGGTGTAGTGGATAAAGATGTTGGCATACGCGTCGATGGCACCTCGTTTGATGGTCAGGAGCGCGGCCAGAGGGGGTGGAACAGAAGTGCCTAGGCAACATAGGATATCCTCAGCCCGCTGCCAGTAAGACGTGACCATGTTGGTCTCCCCTATGTGTAGGGAGTAGAACACCCGCAGCAGATGGCTGGTCTCACCCTTGCTAGATAGGCGATGGAGACGGGTGAAGACGTGCCATACAACTTCAGGATCTAGGGTCCCGCCAGTGGTGAAGTCGCCGAGGAAGGGATCTGTGGCTAGGCGTGATGTCCGAGGAGCGACTGGGACGAGGGCGCGTATGGCACGACCAGCATCTTAATGCTGGTCGGCCTGGATGGAGTCGTACGGAACAGTGTAGTATGCCTACAGACCCTCACCCTATGCCCAGATGCGAAAGCTAAGCTCCCAACTCTGAAACTATTCGCCGGCCTGAAGCGGCGGGGCTAGGGTCTCAAAGTCATTTTGCTTGCGGCCGACACCCAGAGTGGGGCCAAGGATTGAGGACACTGTCTGCCGATAGCGCTAGGTTAGTTGCTGCGCAAGGTAATGCGGGGCAACAGACATAGCAGGGTTGGCGCGCCGAGGAGGAAGGAAGGGTGGCGGGGTACTGGTGTGTGTGTATGTGATGCCAGCGACTGTAGTGCTCCAAGTTGTTGCGTCACTACGGCAAGCTATTGCTGAATGGTAGCCATTGGATCTGAGGAGCCGGCGACCAAGCCTGTTGACTGCTGCTATTACTATTGTTGTTGCTGCTGTTATCGCTGCTGCTCCTACTGTTGCTACTCCCGGTGTTGTTGCTGCAGCTACCGCAAGGGATGGGGGCTTGAGGTCCCCCCAACAGAAGAGGACCCGTCCCCAATGGGTTTGTTAGCCATGGTGTTTTGTTGGCCATCCTTATTCCTCTTTTTTCTCTTTTTGGTTTTTTTCTACTGCTGATGTCAGCAGTGACATCAGTAATGATGTCAACCTAGGATGGTTGACGTCAACAGCACCTGATGCATTGTCTGCATAGTTGCTACTGTAGATTGGTTTTTTTTTCTTTTTTTTTGTTTTTGATGATGTCAGCAGTAACGTCAATGGTGACATCAGCTAAGAATTGCTGACATCAACAATGGTTGTTGTTAGAGCCACTGCTGTGTCAGCTGTAGTGCGGCTGCTTCAGCTTCTACCACTAATGTCGGTGTGCGGATGCAGCAGGTGCTGCTGGTGCTACTGCTCATACTGCTGATGCGGCTGTTGTTGCAACAGGAGCTGCTGCTACTGCTATAGTTGCTGCTGTTGTTGCTGATGCTGCTGTTGCAGTTGCTACTATAGCAGCAGCTGCTGCTATTGCTACTGCTGAGTTATTGCGTGCTGCTGCGGCTGTTGTGGCTACTCCATCAGCTGTGGCGGTGGCTGCAGCCTCTTCAGACCCACCTGTGGGGTGGGGGATTAGTTTTGTGTGTTTCCCCCTTTTGTTTCTTTCCTTCTTCAGTCATCACAGCGAGCTCGCTGCTTGCTACGAGCCGCAAGCTGCGAGCAGCGAGCTCACTGCTCACTTCTCGCTGCTTGTTGCGAGCTGCGAACAGCGAGCTTGCTGCTTGGAGCTTGCTGCTCGCTGTGAGTAGCGGTCTACAAGCAGTTGTACCTACTACAGCTACGATCTGTAGCTACTTCTACTACAAGCTGTTGCAGGCCGCTGCTTCAACAGTTGCTCCTGGATGCTGTAGGCTCCTACTAGCTGCTGCTCATTCTTGCTGCTGTTGTAGCCGGTTATTGCTACTGTTATTTGCTACTGCGCACTACTACTGCTACGAGCTGCTGCAGCTGGCTGTTGCTGCTACTTGCTACTGCGGACTACTGTTTCTGTGAGCTGTGCGAGCTACTACTACTCCCGACTGTTGCTGTTGCGCACAGCTGCTGTTGGCTGCTGTTGCCACTGCTCGCTGCTATTGCTAGCTGCTGCTACTTTTGCTGCTTGCAGCACGCTCGTACTTGGTTGACGTCGCGACGTACGTTGTCATCCTTGTGTGTGATGTTGCTGGCCGCTCACCTCCTTGCGTCAATCGTTAGGATCACTGCTGCCAGAAAAATCCGGCAGCATTTCCCCTGGCCTAGTGGCCGTGGGGATATTTTTTACGTCGCCACCACGGTGGTAAATGCCGGATTTTTTCCGGCGGTGCCGGAAAAAATCCGGCAGCATTTCCCCTTCACTGGCGCGTGTGGCGGTTCGCCGACGTTGTCTGGCACCTGTACGCCAGTCTTCTGCTCCTACTGTTGCGCTCTGGCTGTGATACCAAACTAGAATTCCTAGGAAGCAAGTTGGGGCATTAGCGTTGTTGATATAGCGTGCAGGCATCCACGCTTGTTGCTTAGTCAAGTGCCCCCTCAGTCTGCTGCTTTAGAATCTAAGTTTGAGTGCTCTGAGTTTGTTACTCAGAGATGCGAGCGCCAGTATAAGTGCCAAAAGGCAGCAGAGAACTCGAAAGAACTGAACAAGGATCAAGAATGAGACACAATGGGAGACCCCTCCAGGAACTAGCCTCCCCCATCACTGTAGAACTTGTTACTCAATTCACTAGCCAATCAGAAAAGGGCGAAATGTCTCATATATCCGCGCAAGCATGAACATAACCCTGCCATATCCGCAAGTTAAATAATAACCACGCCATGTCCATTCACTTAAACTATAAGAACGTCATATCCACGACGCTCCCGATTACGTCCACGATATCCGTGCATGTTGGAATATCATCGCCGTATCCGGCATAATGTTAATTTTTTATCGGGATGGATATGGCGTCATTTTTAGGGGCCTTGAAATGTCATTTCGTGTTCGGATTATAGGATTACGTCGTTTACAGTCGTCACCTCCGACTATTCATGTCGTTGACGTCTACAAGTGACTTTGGGTATGGTGCTTTTTGTACGTCGTCGACCAATGACGTCCCGACTTTTCAAATATGCTTCGATGTCCCCATAGTTATTGCCGACCTAAATTGGGGGATACTATTTTGGCTTAGAGACATCCGAACGGACTATTCATCCTACTTTTTGTACAACCCTCTTCGACGAACACAACCTTTGATTGCGGGAGTTGACATAAGATGTCGTGCCAGTCTGGCAGAAGCCTCGCTGGCAGGTTGGACATATGTTGACCAATGGCCGCGTCGTCCAGGCGCATGCTTTGACATTGATACATCGAAGTGCATGCCGTCGAGGTGCCGTGGTCTCCGAGGACTGCACTGTCCTCGTGACGAGAAGTGCCTCGTGCCACGTGCCCAATTCGGCACGACTCATGTTGTCTATTGTTCAGAGCTTCGCCACAGTTGGTTGTACCCACTCGTGAGCGCTCAGTCAGTGTTGTGGAGTGACTGAGAGCAGCCTGTTTGCGCCGTCGGAGCTCTCGACAGCGGCTGAGGGACCGCACATATGGCGGACGCTTCTGCACCCGGTGAGAATGGGCATATCGTGCATTTAGTCATGGAATTGTCTACCGCATATCCACTTTGAACATGGCGACACAACTCAGCTGGGCACAGAACCGTAGACGTCGCTCCCATGGCCCACCTCCGGTCACACCAGCACGAGGCACTCCTTCAACGGTGCACAAGCAGGCAGGACGAGAGTCTCCGTCGCAAGTCCAATTTTATGACGAGGACTTGGAGCGTGAACAGCAAGTAGCTGTACAAATTATCTCCCCTGAACAGGTTGCAAACAGCACGCTACGTCTCAGTCGTGGGGCCCATGGCCATGGTAATTCATGGCGGACGGTTGTATAGGACTAGAACCTGGTCGACTGTTGCGTTCTTTGTTTCTGACCCATTTTTTCTGTGTGTTTAGGCGTGCAGGGTCCTCGGATGATGAGGCGGATGATGCGACCCCCAAAAGGCGCAAGACAACAGATAAGTTCCCGCCCGGCATGGTGTTTCCCACAATGGAAGAAGCACGGGCCGCAGTTGACGACTACGCCATAGCCAACCGCATGACCGTGCGGTGGCTTCGGAGTGAGAAGACTCGTTTCGAGGCACGTTGTGGACAGTGGAAGGACAAGAAATTTCCGTGGTTGCTGAAGGCGCATGTGGACGCAAAGCACGGCAACGTGGTAGTTAGCCAATTCGTTGACGGCCATCACTGCGTGCTTGGCACAGGCCGTGGTGACCCTGCCAAAACCGTGCAATGGGTGAGTCGGCAGATTGCGTCCACGTTAAAGCGCAACCCCACGGCCAATGTGAAGACACTGGAGGCGGTCGTCAGGAAAAGCACTGGGAAGGAGGTGGACAAGAACACCCTATACCGCGCCCGC
>SZWC01000801.1:268276-345776 GCA_023375785.1 Penium margaritaceum | reverse complement strand
ACCGGATTCCTACATGTGGTGCATGGTTTACTGGGTGAATTTACGCATCGGAGGCATTGGTACAGCGCGATGCGTCCACCCTGCCATAGCCTTCTCTCTCTCACTCTCTTCACACACTCATTGTGGACGAAGTACCCGTACTTCTCACACCATGGTGTCACCCCTCTCAGTTGTCTACATCAGCTAGGGTAGTCCCCTTCCGCCGTGCCCGTGCATGGTCGTACCCAGCAACTACTACAGTTGCCGCACCCGTCCTCGTTCATCTTGATATAGGCCACATGAATCGCCTGCTTGCAGTAGTTACATGTTCTGTTTGGGGCATCTAGCTGTCGTCTGTAACCGCAGCACACCATGCGCATTCGAGCATCGTGTTCTTATACAAGCATGACCCTTACTTCCATGGGAATTCCCTACTTGACCTTCAAGCAAGGCACGCAGGTCTAACCCCTTTCCTTGTCGACCACCCCACACTCCGAGTGCATGTTGAGTTTGCAGCGCTTGTACTGTTAGGCAGGGAAGTGCACCCTCTTTTCACAAGACGGACAGCTGCCTGCTCCAGGTGTCGTTTCTTCAGGCTGCTCCTCACATGTATCTACCCCTTTTGCACCTCCTTCCAGCGCTGTTTTATTCCCGGTCCATCTACTTTGTCTAGCCCCTCCTCCTGCCATGCTGTCTTCCTTTCCCTTGCCTTGTTCAATCCATGCATCAGTCGTAGGCCTCTTTGTCCCCTTGCCCCTCCCTGGCTCCGCCACCGACCCAGCGCCTCCGCTCCACGGGCTTTGTCCAACCCCTGTGCCTCCTGTGTTACCTTCCCTTGCACTCCCGTGGGGGCCCTTCACAACACTTCTGATGCTGCTCCCCGTGCAGGTGAAGGATGATGTGTGTCTTTCTCTGATCCTCACCTCCTGTGATACTTTCCTAAGGCAATGTGCTGGTCCCATCGTCATGCCGGTGCATCATCAAGCGGAGCACCCGGTCGTCCTATTGCTCTTGAGCGCACAGGTGTCACTGCTCCATGTGTGGCTTCAACTTCCCGTCCTTGTTTCATTCATCCTGGTACACTCGGCATGCCCGATCGTCGGATGGGTTGATTATCCACCGAAAGTGGATAAAGATGGGGTCACATGTCCGATCCTTGTAGGGCTGGTGGCCCTTGGGCTATCAGTGGCGGCTCATCTCTCAAGAGGCACCGCTGAGGCGTTGCATTCAAGGCCTCATTCACCATAGCCAGCACTTTTCTCATGACCTCAGGGACATCCCTGTTCCCCAGCGCCCTCATGGCCAACACCGCCCTTCGAGCCGCTGCTCCCTCTTGTCCCAGCAATGCCACTACGTTACGATAAAGTAGCTCCACTGGGTGGGCATCCGCATATGAGCATGGCGCTGCCCTTTCCTTTGTACCTTGATGTTCTCTCTCCTCCTCCTGCTTCTTCTCTCGTGCCCGAGCCTTGAGAAACCACAGCTTTGCTACACACTTGTCACAATGGTGCCCCACCCTAAGGCAACATCTGCCCGCATGGTCGATGGAGCGGTTGGTGGCAGCCATCATACCATTCGGTGGCATTGTGATTGCCACAGTCAGTACAATGTAGGTGCTACTCCATCTCTGCCCCTTGTCAACATCCCCCCTCCTTCCGCGCCTTCTCCTTTAGTTCCGGTGCGCAGGCCGGACAAACATGCACTGCCTTCTGCTATAGCAGCTCCTCTTCTCCACAGATGTAGTGGAGGGCCACCCTGCAGTTGCAGCAGTGCTTCTTTTCCATTCTCACCAACCGCTCGCACTTCCGGCATGTTTCTATCTCCTCCACCCTTGGGATTCTTGGTGCTGATCCCGCAGTCTATCCACCTTCCTTGCCCATCTTCTGCTCTTGTTTGACCAAACTCCGGATGCAACCCTTGCAGTGCCGTCCCTATCTTGAAATCTCAGTCCCACATTTGCAATTGAGAGGTGCTTTGCACTCGTAGCACCACGAGAGGTCCATGGGATCATGCAGCTCCTAGCAAGCTTCACACCTCTCCATCTAGCGCTTGGGTGGCAGTCCGTTCTTCTTTTTGTCTTCTCTGTCCGATATTGCCAACGTGATGGATGCACATTTTTTGCACCCTATCACCTTCCGTCGTATGCGCATCTTCAGGTCCTGGCAGGCTGCATGTACAGGGTGTCTGCACACAAAGTAGTGGAACACGGTGGTAGCATTCAACAGCTCTCCACAGTTGCCACAAGGTTCTTGCTCGTCTTGTGGCAGACTGAATCTCCTTGGGGTTGCCTTGTTCCCCAAACTGGATCTCTCTACCTCCTCCTTCTACAGCTCCTCTTCACTGTCTATCCCCATGCTCTCATTCAGGTTAGCTGCACAGACGTCACACATCTTGATGTCGTGGAGGATATCCAGGTCCAGGTCACAGCATTCCAAGTGTAAACTGGCCATGCATCCCTCACACACCACTCCTCCCTCTGCGGCCACCGGGTTCTTACAACTTGCACATGGTTACCGAGGGTCTTTCTCTTCTCTCTCTTCGACATCCTGGTTTTGTGCCTCGATGTGCGGCTGGAGCTCCTCATCGTGCTGTTCCTTGTCCCCTCGTGTTGCTCTCTGTCATCGTAGCTCCAGTTGTCCTTCCATCCTTGAACTGGTTGGCCACATCGATCTGTCATCAAGGGGTAGCGGCTCCCATCTTGAAGGGGGTGTGTTGAGCAAGCTGAAGTGCTCCTCTGGTGGTGGTAGGGATCCTCCTTCTCCTACCCTATCCGCTACTTCCTTCCTTTACTTCTTTTCCCCCGACCCAACCCCTTTGAGTGCCTTTATCTTCTTCTTTTGTTATCCTCCCACCGGTGTTGATGACACTGATGCCCTGGGCATCGCACCTGATGTCACGACTGTAGGTTGAATTACCTCCTGTTCTTGCTGCTCTGCTGTTGTTGTCGATGGTGCTGGTGCCACAAACACCGTGCCGGGTACGGCTGCTGAGGAAGGCAACACTTCTCGTTTCCGTTGTTCTACTGTTGTTCCTAGTGGTGTTTACGCCTCGGGCATCGTGCCGCGTAGAGCTATTGCAAAAGACAGCACTTCCTCAGTCCACTGCTCTACTGTTGCTGCAGGTGGGGCTGACGCCTCAGACGCCGCACCGGGTGCAGCTGCTACATAAGGCAACACCTCCTGTTTCCACTACTTTGCTGTCGTTGATGGTGCTGGCGCCTCAGGCGCCGCACTGGGTGCACTTGCTGCACAAGGCAGTTTTCATATCCCTGTTGCTTTGCTGCTGCTGCGCGTGGTGCTCATGCCTCAGACGCTACGCCAGGTGCAGCTTCCGTATAAGGCAGCACCTCCTGTTCCTGCTGCTCTGTTGCTACTACTGGTGGTGCTGACACCTTCAGCGCAGCACCGGGTTTAGCTGCTGCAAAAGGGAGCACCTCCAATTCCCGTTGCTGTATTGGTGTTGGTGGCACTGGCACCTCGGACGCCCCGTTGGGTGCAGCAGTTGTAGAAGGCTATTGCTATTGTTCCCATTATTCGACTACTACTACTAGCGGTGCTGACGCATCGAGGATTGCGCCAGGTGCAACTGTCATAGAAGGCAGCACCTCCTTTTCCCACTGCTCAACTGCTGTTGCTAGGGGTGTTGACGCCTACAGAGCCGCACCAGATGCAGCTGCTGCACAAGGCAACACCTCATGTTCCCGCTGCTCTAGTGGTGCTGCTAGTGGTGTTGGCGCCTTGGACGTCGCGCCAGATGCAACTGCTACAGAAGGCAGCTCCTCCTGTTTCCACTGTTATGCAGCTGCTATAGGCTGTGCTAACGCCTTGGACGTCGCGCCGGGTACAACAGCTGCAGTGATCCAATGATCCAATGGCAGTCAGGCATGAGAGGCAGAGTGGCCATGGTCCAATGATGCTGTCCATGACGATGTATGGCGAGAAATTAGAAGAGGAATATGGTGTGATGTTGTACTCATACACGATGTCCTCCTGCCGCTCCTCCCAGGGCGCATTATCATCCGATAGCTTCCGGATGGTCTACCTGATGGCCCCATGCAGGTGCTCGACTTGGTCCTACGCTTGCGGCTGATATGATGCCCCATTATCAATCTCCATATTAAAGTAGGCTGCCACCTCAGCGAATTTACCACCCAAGTGGGAGCCATTGTCGCATTGAACAATTCTGCAGCCACCCCCGTGATAAGTGACTTCCTCCTTAAGAAATGTCGCTACATGGGTTGCGTCGGCTGTGGGGACCGGTCGAGCCATGACCCACTTATTCCTGTGGTCAATACCGAGAACGTAGTGGATGTTGTTGCGTTGGGTTGTGCGGAGGAGGCCATGAAAGTCAATAAGGACCCGCTCCATTGGTGCACCGATGAAGAAGCACATGAAACAAGACTGGTGGATTTGCTGACGAGGGTAGAGACAGAGGCAAGCACCACAGATGGAGACCAACTCCCCAATCTGCTTCTTCAGTCCCACCCAGTAGACGTGTGAGACGAGGCTTTCATAAACGGATGCGGACATAAACGTAGGCGAAATGTGCGTGCAACCGGTTATGTTCTTGCAGGATGAGTTTGTCACGTAGCACCACTGGGGTACACCAGCACAGTAGATACACGTCTTCACGCCTCCAAAGCCGTCCTTGCAGCCACACATACTTGTCTTGTGTGGCTTTAGCATCGGAGCGGACATGAGCGTCTGGGTAAATCTCCACGACCGCCGATATCTGGGTAACCATGGGCGATGGCTCCATGCCTTAGATTGAGAAAAGAAAAAGTACAAGAGGTCCAGGGTCAAGATTTGATGGGAGAAATATCCAAAAAGGTCCTAGATTATTGCATTGCCTTGTCAGAGTATGCTGACTAGGATAAAGGTACCTCTCCTTACTTCCTTACTTCCTTTTAGGTGAGGTGAGATCCTTGTGTGATAGCCATGGACACATGGCGATTCTCCATGGGTTTGTGGGTTATGTGATCACTAGGTGTGTGCCGTGAGAGCATTCTCTAGCTCTCTAGATCGTGTGTGACTGGTCAGCCAGATTGTTAAGCTGATTTCCTCCCTTGTGTGAGATTGTGGACTCTAGTGTGTGAGCCTTAGCCTCCATGGCTAAGTGGTGGGGCTTGTGAGAGGGCTGACTTGCTCGAGCTCTAGCTCTATATGTACTCCATCATTTTGAGTGATTTAACAACCATTCTTCAGCACAACAAATGCCCTTTCAGTCCCACATGCTCGCTACTCCAAGGCTCCCTCTCTCCTCCATATCCAACATGGTCTCAATTGGAGTAGGAGCAGAAGCATACCCTGTTTTCAAGAGGGATCCGTTTTTTCAAATTCCTTTTTATGCTAGCATCTATGGTCCATTTTCCGTCAGACAGATTCCTAGTAAAAGTAGCACTAGAAATAGGGGTATCGCCGTTACCCAAGGGCAGCGTTGAGCATCACCAAGGCTCAAAATGGCAGCAGCAAGCATGGTCACCGAAACCAAGCCCTTGGAGAGGCTGGAAGGACATGCCAACTTCACGTTTTGGAAGATCCGTAACCACCTTCTTTTGGAGGAGAGGGGTTTGTGGGAGGTGGTGAGCGGCGACGAGCATGCTCTGTCTCCACAGGCAAAAGGAATCACCGTTGCGCAGGTGGTGGCGAGGAAGATGCCGCAGAAAGGTGTACTAGATGCAAGTTCATCTGCAACTGCAGCAGCGGCGTATGAGGAGTGGAAGATAGAGAGGCAAGCCTTCATGTTGCTTGTCAACACCATCTCCAGCCCGCATCTTCAGTACGTGAGTGACAAGGCTACTACAAAGGAGGGATGGGACGTTTTATGCAAGAAGTATGAGAGCAAGGATCCTGCATTCCTCATGCTTTTCGAGGAGAAGATGACGGCGCTAAAAATGCAGGGTGGTGAAGGGATGGAGGCATACCTGGAGAGGGCAAAGGAGCTGGCGAAGCAGCTGAGAGCGACTGGCAACCCTGTGGAAGAGACGCGCTTCATCCTCCTCTTGCTGAGGGGACTCCCAACCAGCTATAACACAGTGCGAGAGACGCTAGAGTGCCAGCCCACTCTCGACCTTGACTTCATCTGCACACACCTGGTGCACGTGGAATCACGTGGCAATGCACCAAAGCACAATTGCTGCGGAAGCAGTGAAGCAGCTTTTGTAGCCACGAGCTCACGCAACCAACGGTAGTAACAACAGTCTAGGCAACAGAGAGGCAAAAAGAAAGGCTAATACCACTACTGCCTGAAAGAGGGATACTACAAAAAGGAGTGTTTCAAGCTGAAGAGGGACCAGAAGGAGGGACAACAGCAGGAGCAAAATTTTCAGTCTCCATTGCAACAGCAGCAGCAGTCACAGCAGCGTCAATAGTAGCAGCAGCAAAACGAGATTTGCTTGCGCCACTTTGGCAACATGAATGTGACCAAGGAGGTCCGCGACCGTCTCTTCATGGCAAAGTCTGACATGTCACAGGTTGAGAAGGCAAATCTTGCATGGCACAAGGACTCCGGATGTACCAAGAGCCTGACACATCACAAGGAGTGGTTTACACAACTACTGTCCATCCCTCCTTGTCCTATTGCTATGGGTAATGATCGGGTGGTGTATGCTGCGCGGATTGGGATTGTGGAGATGTGGTTGGAGACCCCGCGTGGTATTGAAGTGGGAGTGTTCCATGGCGTGCTGTATGTACCTGATGCTGCATTCAATCTCCTCTCAGACTCCTGTCTCACCAACACAACACTACACATTGTCTTTGATGATGACTATGGTTACATCCTCAACAAGGATACTGGAGAGGAGTTGGCCAGGTCGGTGAAGGACGGCGACATGTACCGCCTGCTGGGGGTGACCAAGATCCCGCGCGAGCAGAGACTTGCAGCAGTGGTGCAGGCAATAGATGGGTAGATCTAGCATGCCTGCTATTGTCACATCGGCATGCGCACCTTGCACCATCTTCAACTGAAGCAGATGGTACGTGACTTGCCCACCATCTCCAACTTTGAGCAGCAGCTATGCATCGGCTGTTCGGAAAGGAAAAATCATCGTGAGGCGTTCTCTGGAGTAGGGAAGCATGCAAAGGAGGTACTAGAGCTGGTCCATACAGACTTGTGTGGCCCGATGCAGACCCAGAGCTTTGGAGGCTCTAGAAATTTTCTGACATTCATTGATGATTTCAGCCGTTACACTACTGTGCACTTCCTTGCTTCCAAGGAACAATGCTTTGACAGATTTATGGAGTTCAAGGCAATGGTGGAGAACCAGACTGGCAAGAAGATCAAGGCATTGCGTAGCGACCGCGGTGGAGAGTACCTAAGCAAGGAATTCTAGGACTACCCTGCAGCAGCGGGCATCAAGGCATAGTGCACTACGACATACTCGTCACAAGAGAACTGTGTAGCAGAACAAGCCAACCGCACTATCGTTGAGTCGGCGCGCTCCATGCTTCACGCGGCTCGGTTGACCTACAACTTCTGAGCTGAAGCCGTGAGCACCGCGGTGTACATCAGGAACCGTAGTCCAACTAAGGCGTTGGAGTTGATGACGCCGTACGAGGCGTGGTTCCGCAAGAAGCCGAGCGTGTGTCACCTTTGCGCGTTTCGCAACTTGGCACACATGCACTTGCCAAAGGAGAAGCGGCAGAAGTGGGACGCAAAGAGCGCGCAGATACTGATGATTGGCTATGACGTGGCAAGCAAGGCCTATCGCCTCTACAAGAGGGATACAGGCCACATCATCATCTCCAAGGATGTCGTCTTCAACGAGAGCAACGGCATCAGCACCAGCAACTGACGAGGTAGTAGGAGCAGATACCCTTCCTGACCCTATCTCTCCTGATCCTTCATCCACTGCGACAGTGGGAGAACCAGACTATTCTCCCATGTCTGATGGAGTAGATACAGCGGCCTCATGGTCAGAAGCAAAGGAAGAAGATGCCGCACCACCAGCAGTAGCAGTTGTGCAAGCAGCACCGTGCCAGCCGCCCGCTAACGCTCCTGCACCAGGTCGCAGGTATCCTCTCAGGGTGTACTACAAGCCTGGTGAGCGCGGCCATTTCTGAACTCTATAGAAACTAGAACAGATAAACGTCGCAGTTGCAACAGATTTAGATGAGCCAGCATCATACAACGAGGCCATGGCTGCACCGGATGCAGAAGATTAAGCGTAAGCAGTGTAGCAATAGACACAATTGCAAGTGGAGAACGACACGTAGGAGGTGACTGAGCGTCCACCTGGACGCAAGGTTACCTAGTGCAATTGGGTATTGAAGAAGAAGTGGCGAGCAGATTGCAACCTGGAAAAGTACAAGGCCAGGCTGGTTGCCAAGGGCTACTCGCAGTAGGAAGGCATCGACTACACGGAAACCTTTACTCTTGTTGAAAAGCTTGCCTATGTGCGCACGCTCCTTTCTTATGCAGTAGCTGAGGACTTCAAGATTCACCACATGGATGTCAATTCGGTATTCTTGAATGGTGACTTGGAGGAGATCTACATGGAGTAGCCAGAGGGATTCGTCATGTATGGCCAGGAGCACTTGGTTTACAAGCTGTAAACGTTATTGTAAGGCCTCAAGGAAGCGCACGCGCGTTGGATGCGGCGCTGCAGTGCATGGGGTTGAAGCGCAACGAGAGTGACTACAGCGTGTATCGTTGGCAGCATGAGTATGAGATCGTCATCATCATTCTCTATGTGGGTGGCATGCTCCTCCTTTCCAACACCATGTCTACACTACAAGAGTTCAAGGAGGCCATGCAAGCGCGCTTCCAGATGTCTGATCTCGGGGAGGCATCATACTTCCTCGGTATCCCGATCACGCATGACCGTAAATCACGCTCTGTCGCTGCAGCAGAGCCGCTACATCAAGGATGTCTTGCAGCGGTTTGGAATGACAGAGGCCAAACACATCGGCACGCCACTAGAGACGCGGTAGTACCTCGTGAGCTTCAATAGAGAAGCGGATACAGATGAGCGGCAGAACTACCGGAGCGCCGTTGGCAGTCTCATGTACCTGATGGTGACAACCTGGCCAGACCTCGCACAGATTTTGAACGCTTTGCGCCAGCACATTGCGAACCCCGGACCTGAGCACCAGAAGGCAGTGAAGCGGATCTCCAGCTACCTTGCTGTAACCATCAACATCGGCATCACGTACAATGGCAACGACAACAATATCATCGGCTATACACATGCAGATTGGACTTCAAACATTGAGGACCGCACGTCCATATCTGGACATGTGTTCCTCATGAATGGTGGGGGCATCAGCTGGTGTAGCAAGCGGTAGGTGGTCGTGGCCACCTCAAGTATTGAAGTTGAGTACGTCTCTCTCTGTTTTGGAGCAAATGAAGCAGTTTGGCTTAAGCGTCCCATGGTGGAGATGAGTGGGAGTGCATTAGTTCCAGTTCTTGTGCGCATTGACAAACAGAGTGCAATCGCACTCGTTAACAATCCTGAGCACCATGCACACACCAAGCACATTGACATTGCATATCACTTCATCAAGCACATGGTGTAGGAGGGTGCTATGAAGATGGAGTTTACTCCAACCAGCGAGCAGGTCGCTGATTTTTGCACCAAGCCAATGATCTGTGAGAAGCAGCAACTCATCATGAAGGCATGTGGACTCAACCCACTCTGACTGCGGCATAGTGGGAGATTGTTGGGAAAGGAGCCATCCGACTCAGTTTCAGGTCCACAAGAGCAAGTTCTAGGAAACTACCACATGCATGTTCCGATCGTGACTCTGACTTCTCCATTAGAAAGATCAGGTGGCAAATTGCCTATGCTCCAAGTTTCAGGCCGATCCAACGGTCTGATTGGGAGATAGGAATTTTTGACGTTTCTTGGGTCATTGACCTGCGGTATTTGGGAGACCATGGGCGATGGCCCAATGCCTTAGCGTAAGAAAAGAAAAAGGGCAAGAGGTCCTGTGTCAAGACCTGATGGGAGAAATATCCAAAAAGGTCCTAGATTCTTGGATTGCCTTGTCGGAGTGTGCTGCCTATGAAAAGGATACCTCTCCTTACTTTTAGGTGAGGTGAGATCCTTGTGTGCTAGCCATGGATACATGGCGATTTTGTCATGGGATTGTAGGTTATGTGACCACTCGGAGTGTGCCATGAGAGCATTTTTTAGCTCTCTAGGTCATGTCTGAGTGGTCAACCTGATTGCTACACTAATTTCCTCTCTTCTGCGAGATTGTGGACTCTAGTGTGTGAGCCTTAGCCTCCATGGCTAAGTGGTGTGGCATGTGAGAGGGCTGACTTGCCCAAGCTCTAGCTCTATATGTACTCCATCATTTTTTGTGATTCAATAACCATTCTTCAGCATTCCTGATGTTCTTTCAGTCCCATATGCTTGCTGCTCCAAGGCTTTCTCTCTCTTCCAGATCCAACACATGCACCAGATGCGGCGCAAGTTGTACAGCAAGAGATACTCTCACGGCTATACAACGGGACGTGGGAGCTGAATCAGCGTCTACCTGGACGCAAGGTGATCAAGTGCAAGTTGGTGTTTAAGAAGAAACGTGGAGTACAAGGTGAGGCAAGTCGCCAAAGGCTAGTAGTAGGAGGAGGGCATTGACTACACAGAAACATTTGCTCCCGTTGCAAAGTTTGCCTCTATACCTACGCTCCTCTCTTATACAGCAGCTGAGGATATCGAGGTTTACCACATGGATGTCAAGACGACATTCTTGAATGGTGACTTGGAGGGGGAGATGTACATGGAGCAGCTGGAGGGGTTCGTCATGGATGGCCAAGAGTACCTGGTTTTCAAGCTGCAAAAGTCGCTGTACGGCCTCAAACAAGCGTGGCATGCTTGGAACTAGAAGTTGGATGTGGCGCTGTAGTGCATGGGGTTTGAACGAAGCGAGTGTGACTACATTGGTATCGCTGGCAGCATGAGCATGAGATACTCATCATCATTGTCTATGTGGATGACATACTCCTCCTTTCCATTAGCATGTCTACACTATAGGAGTTCAAGGAGGCCATATAAGATCGCTTCCAGATGTCTGATATTGGGGAGGCATAATACTTCCTTGGCATCCAGATCACACATGACCACAAATCACGCTCTCTCTCCCACTACAACAGAGTCATTGTATCAAGGACGTCCTGCAGCAGCTCGGCATAGCAGAGGCAAAATCCTTCGGCACGCCACTTGAGACGCGGTAGTACCTCGTGAGCTTCAGTGGTGGAGCAGATTCAACTAAGCGGTAGAAGTACCAGAGTATCGTCGGCAGTCTCATGTACATGATGGTAGCAACCAGGCCGGACCTTGCACAGGCTAAAAGCGCTGTGAGCCAGCACATGGCTTATCCCAGACCTGAGCATCAGAAGGCAGACAAGCAGATCTTCCGCTACTTTGCTGGTACCATGAACATCGGCATCACCTATAACGACAATGACAACAACATCACCAGCAACACAGGCGGAGATTGGGCTTCAAATTATAAGGACCGCAAGTCTATCTCGAGACATGTCTTCCTCATGAATGGCGGTGCCATTAGCAGGTGCAACAAGCGGCAAGTGGTCCTGGACACCTCAAGCACAGAAATTGACTACGTCTCTCAACGCTTTGAGGCCAAGGAAGCAGTTTGGCTCCAACGTCTCATGGCGGAGATGAGTGGGAGTGTAGTAGTTCCAGTTCATGTGCAAGTCGACAACCAGAGCGCACTCACCCTTACCAAGAATCCTGAGAACCATGCACGTACCAAGTACATTCACATCGCATATCACTTCATAAGGCACATGGTGCAGGACGGTGCTATCAAGCTAGAATTTACTCTAACCAACAAGCAGGTCGTTGATTTCACTACCAAGACAATGACCCATGACAAGCAGCAGTTCAGCATGAAGGCATGTGGACTCAACCCACTCTGATTACGGCAAAGTAGAAGATTGTTGGAAAAGGAGCCATCCGGCTCAATTTCAGGTCCACACAAGCAAGTTCCCGTAAGCTACTAGATGCCTGCTCCGATCCCCAATCCGATTTCACTATTGCAAAGATCAGGTAGCAAAAAGTCTATGATCCAGGTTGCAGGCTCATCCAACGGTCGGATTGAGGGATATGGATTTTCAAAGTTTCAAGGGTCATGGACCGCCGGAATCTGGGTGACCATGGGCGATGGCTCCATGCCTTAACCTGAGAAAAGAAAAGGGGCAAGAGGTCCAGGGTCAAGACCTCATGGAAGAAATATCCAAAAACGTCCTATATACTTGGATTGCCTTGTTAGAGTGTACTGATTCTGAAAACGGTACCTCTCCTTACTTTTTATGTGAGGTGGGATCCTTGTGTGCTAGCCATGGACACATGGCGATTCTCCATGGGATCGTGGATTATGTGACCACAAGGAGTGTATAAAGAGAGCATTCCTTGGCTCTCTAGGTCGTGTGTGACTGGTCAGCCTGATTGCTAGGCTCATTTCCTCTCTTGAATGAGATTATGGACTCTAGTGCGTGAGCGTTAGCCTCCATGGCTATGTGGTGTGGCTTGTGAAAGGGTTGACTTGCCCAAGCTCTAGCTCTATATTTACTCCATCATTTTGAGTGATTCAACAACCATTCCTCAGCACAACTGATGTCCTTTCAGTTCCACATGCTCGGTGCTCCAAGGCTCTCTCTCTCTTCAGATCCAACATCAACATCGTACTTGGACGGAGGTTTCTCACGGCGTGTACTTCGCCAGAGTATTGCTGGTGGTTCTTTAAGGCTTAGTTACTTCTGTTCATCCTGCGTTGCCAGTGATCCCTTATTTGAGGAAGATCCACTGGCCTCAGATTTTGATTGAGAGGCCTCGGATGACTCAGACACAGTGTCAGAGTCTGTTGCTGTGTCAGCCTGCACATCCACTCTCCCTGCAGCACCGTCCTTTATTGCTACCACCTGCCAGTTCTCATGTGCCTGATCACCTGACTCGAGCAATACAGTCCACTCTCCTGATTTGGGAGCCTGGAAATGATCTAGCCCCTCTCCCTTACCGAGGGTCCTTTCTTCAAACTCAACATCTCGGCTCCTGATGAGCTTTGCAACTGCTTGGTCCCATAGCCTGTACGTCTTCTGTGCAGTGTCGTATCCAACTATTACACAATTACGAGTACGTACATCTAGCTTGCAACTTCCTTCTACCACTTGGACCTTTACCCAAGTAGTACATCCAAAGACTCTCAAGTGTGAGCATCTGGCTTCTTCCCTGACCAAGCTTCCTGTGGCATCCTTAGCTATTTCTCTTGCTGCTTCTTACCACGCCTCCCAAGCGTGGTTGCCGAAGTGAGGTTTACAAGGTAGCAAGCAGTTCTTGCAGCTTCAGCCCACAAGCGAGGTGGGAGTTTGGCGTCGAAGATCATGTTTCGTGTCATTCCGAGGATAGTCTGGTTCATTCTCTCGGCAAAGCTAGTACTTTGGGGGATGTAAGGCGTGGTGGTCTGGTAGTTGATGCTGTGTTGGCTGAACCAGCCTTTACACGCCTCGTACTCACCACCGTTCTCCATATACAGTGCCTTGATCTTCTTGCTCATCTGTCACTCTACCATGGTGACAAACGCTTGCAGCTTCTCCTTGCCATCATTCTTTGTCTTGAGTAAGTAGTTCCACATCTTAGGACTGAGATCATCAATGAAAGTCACAAAGTACTTGCTGCCAACGTTTGAGAGAGTGCAAAATGCTCCGCACACATCAGAGTGAGTCAGGTCTAAGATTGCTGCCGCATGTTGCCCATTACGCTTAATGTGCTTTATCTTTGCCTTGCCTTAGAGGCATGGCTCACTCAGCTTCTTGCACTTTCCCTCATCCCGGGCAATGCATCCCTCTTTCCCATGAACCACTTCGTCCTGCAGCATAACTTCCAGTGTGCTATCGGCCACATGGCCAAACCGTCTGTGTCTCAGCTTAGCATCTGTATCGATGGAGTTGGCCGCCATGTTGACGGCCTGTGGTGCAATATCAGGCTTTGGAGACTTGGGCTCTTCAACCGTCACAAATCCCTCATTTTTACTCTCAAGGGGCTTGGTATGCAGCACATACAGCCCATCAACTCTTGGGACCTGTGTGACAAGACTCTTCTTAGGATAGGAGATCCTAATATCCTTGTTCTTCATGATCACGGCCTCCTCCTCCTCCGTGAAGATGACAGTCATGTCGTGGTCCATGATTTTGGACATTGAGAAGATATTTGGCGTAAAAGACAGCATGTAGACGACGTCCTCCAACGTTAAGGCATTTTCAGCACCGTTCACGTTGATGCTGATCAACTTATCTCCCTCGTGTTGCGCATGGACAAGGCTGCCATTGAAACACCTGAAGTACCATTTAGTGTCCCCAATTAGGTTGAACCCATCCTTCTCTCTTGAAGAGAGGTGGCTGATGCTAGAGTCAAGCCCGTAAGCTCCACGCTTGAGCAATGCCGCTCCCTTGGTTGCCAGCACGCTCTCAACCACCATGTTTGTCAAATCCTTTGTACCCTTTCTTTTGCCCTCATATCTACCACCATGATCTCCGTCTTCCTTCCAGGGAATACTGCACCCTCGTGCCCAATGCCCACGCTTGCCATAGTTATGGCACTTCCCAGGACACTTTGAACCGTTTCCACCACCACCATGACCTTTTCCTCCACCGCCAGCGCTTCCGTTGCTGCTCTGACTAGAAGAGGAGTTGTTGCCACGACCACCATAGTGTGCAGCATATGCTGAAATGTTAGCCTCACTATCGCTACGAGGCATGGCCTCGTTGTGCACGTACTTGGACACTGCCCCATACGTCAAATCCTCCTCCTTCCAATCACCAAAGGCGGTGATCAGAGATCCCCAGTTTTCACATAGCGCCATGAGGAGGATCATGGCCTGCATGTTGGTATTGTTTTCCCAGTTCATTTGGATCACATGGTGCAGGAGTCCTTCAAACTACAATAGGAAGTCCGGAATCAACACTCCCTCACTCACGCTCATCAAAATCAGATTTTGAAGGATGAAGAGGCAATTTGTAAGGACCATTGATTGGTGTACACGTGCAATCTTCTCATAAGCTTTTGATGCATGTGTGATACCTTGGAGTTGGACATGCTCTGACTCATGTACTTATGTCACAAGAATTGCAAGTGCCATGTCATTTTTGACAATCCACGCTTCATATCCAGCATCTGTTTTTGGAGGTTGAACCTCTTCTCCAAGGAACATCTTCAAATAGCCATGTATCCACATGACAATCTCAAATTACCATTTCCACAAGGGAAAACCTATCCCTGTGAACTTTGACATCCCACTGTTGACCTGCTCAAGACTGAGCATCATGGGTGTCGTCATATTGCTTCCCCGCTTGTTTGCTTCTCTACTTCATTGAGGCCAATATAGGCTGATGTAGGCTGTTGTCTGCTACTGGGTTGGAACGTGCAAATCCGTTGCTTACCCCTTAGCCATTGATCACTTGTAAACAGAGAAGAACGCACACAAGCGACCCCATGGTTGTACCTCCAAGGACAGAGCTTATCCTTGGCCCTTGTTCGCTAAGTGTCAGCACCCGCCATTGGAGCCAATGGAGCAGATGGAGCTGATGGAGCTGATGGAGCTGATGGAGTTGATGCGCAATGCAAGACAGAGAGGGCCAGAGAGTGTGCAAGAGCGTGCCTTACAACTGGGAGGAGATATCACTAGTCAGTCGGCCCATGACCCTTTGTGAACTGGCCTGAGGTAACGAACTCGAAAACAAGGCCGACACAATGGCACTTGCCGTCCCCTCCTAGTATTACAACTAAGAGGAGATATCACTCTCGGATTCATGGTTCCACACTGAGCAATTCATAAGAATCACTTCGCTGCATTTTGTCCTTAGCACCTGGACAGTTTCACGTGTAGAGCTAACTCTTGGGGCTTAGAACAACCAATGTTTTTTTAGTGTCTACCTCAGGTAGACAACTTCGTGAGGAGCATCAAAAGCTCTTATAGTCCTCGAGCCAGCCTCTAGCCTAGGTGCGGAGTGGCTCCTTAGATGAGCCGCTTTGGGAGCTATCTGCATTGTATCATCCCTCTTGCTTTCATGGCACTCATTGTGACCGCTAAGTGGCGCCAACCACCAGAAAAGACTTTAGAATGTTTAAAGATACCACAAAGAATAAAAGTCACTAGGCAGGGATTTGTCCCAGTGACCTCTCGCTCCAGAGACTAACTTTGGAACATATAAGCCACAAAGAGTTGTCCGAATTAGTGTTTGCTGGCCATGCTATCCAGTTTAGACCACGGGACCTTGCTCTAAAGGAACGGTGCATGCCTTGTCCATCTGGACCAGACCTAGGGGACTTGCTCCAAGGGAGCAGTGCATGCCTAGTCCGTCCTGTGCGTGTCCAAATGTCAGCTAAAGACAAGGAGCATATTAGGTCAACATACTCAGCTTCCGTACTTGAGGTGGCCACGACCACTTGCCGCTTACTACACAAGCTGATGGCCCCACCATTCGTGAGGAACACATGTCTAGAGATGGACTTGCGGTCCTTAGTATTTCAAGCCCAATCTGCACCTGTGTAGCTAATGATACTGTTGTTGTTAGCGTTATAGGTGATGCCGATGTTGATGGTTCCAACAAGGTCGCAAAAGATATGCTTCACTGCCTTCTGGTAATTAGGTCCAAGATTAGCCATGTGTTGGCTCATAGCACTCTCAGCTTTTGCGAGGTCCGGCCTGGTTGACACCATCAGGTACATGAGAATACCGAAGACATTCTGGTACTTCTACCGCTCAGCTGCTTCTACTTCTCTACTATAGCTTACGAGATATTGCCGCCTCTACAACGGCGTGCTGATGGGTTTGGCCTCTGCCATGCCGAACCGCTACAAGACCTCCTTGATGCAGTGACTCTGTTATAGCGAGGGAGAGCGTGATTCGTTATTAGGCATAATCTAGATGCTGAGGAAGTATGATGCCTCCCCGAGATCACACATCTGAAAGCACTCTTTCATGGCATATTTGAATTCATACAGTGTAGACATGTTGGAAAGATGGAGCATGTCATTCACACAGACAATGATGATGAGGATCTCATGCTCATGTTGCTAGCGATACATGCTGTAGTTACACTCGCTGCGCTCAAAACCCATATACAGCAACACCGCATCCAACTTTTGGTTCCAAGCACCGGACGCTTACTTGTGGCCATACAACGACTTCTAAAACTTGCAAACCAAGTGCTCTTGGCCATACATGACGAACCACTCTGGCTGCTCCATGTAGTTGTCCACCTCCAAGTCACCTTCAAGAATGCCATCTTGACATCCATGTGGTGAAGCTCGAAGTCCTTAGTTCCTGCATACGAGAGGAGCATGCGCACTGAGGAAAACTTTGCAACTAGGGCAAAGGTTCCTGTCTAGTAAATGCCCTCCTATTGTAAGTCCTTGGCAACCAGCCTTGCCTTGTACTTTTTGTGGTTGCCATCTGCTCCGCGCTTCTTCTTGAATGCCCATGTGCACTTGATCAACTTGCGTCTGGGTGGACGCTCTGTCAGTTCCCACGTGGCGTTGTCAAGCTGCGACTATATCTCCTACTACACAGCTTGTGCCCACTCTGCTGCATCTGGTGCATCCATGGCCTCCTTGTATGATGTTGGGTCATATGAATCTGTTGCAACTACAACGTTCATTTGTTCTGGTTTCTGCAGCATCGAGAAATGGCCGCACTCACCAGGTTTGTAGCGCACCGTGAGAGGGTACCTCCTAATTGGTATTTGAGCGTGAGCGCGCGGCTGGCGTGGTGCTGCTGGCACAACTGCTGCTGCAGGTGGTGTTGCATCTCCTTACTCTACTCCTGCCGATGAGGTCGTTGTATCTACTCTATCAGACATGGAAGAGGAGTGATTCTCCCACTCTAACAGTAAAGGAAGGCGTTGGAGAGATGGGGTCAGGATGAGTGTCTACTCCCACTACTTCATAAGCTTCTAGTTCTGCTACCTCTTCGGAGATGATATAGGTACCGATGAAATTACTTTCATTGAAAACTACATCCCTGTAGATGATGACGTAGTATCTATCCCTCTTATAGAGACGATAGGCCTTAATTTCCACATCATAGCCAAACATCAGTATCTGCGTGCTCTTTGCGTCACACTTCTGCCACTTCTTTGGTACATGCATGTTTGCTAACCTGCCCAATGTTCGAAGATAACCCATGCTCGGTTTCTTGCTGAACCACGCCTCGTACGGCTTCATCTACTCTAGCGTCTTAGTTGGACTATGGTTCTTGATGTAGGTTACTGTGCTCATGGCTTCGACTGAGAAGTCGTAGGTCAGCCGAGCCGCATATAGCATGGAGTGCACCGACTCAAGGATGGTATGGTTGGCGCATTCTACTACACCATTTTGATGCGGCGAGTATGGCGTAGTACTCTATACCTTGATGCCAGCTGTTGCGTGGTATTCTTGGAATTCCTTGCCCAGGTATTCTCCACCATGGTCGCTGCACAGCGCCTTGGTCATCTTGCGAGTATAGTTCTCCACCATTGCCTTGAACTCTTTTAACTTATCAAAGCACATGTCCTAGCAAGCAAGGATGTACACAACATTGTAACGGTTGAAACATTCAATAAACGTGAGGAAGTATCTAGAGCATCCAAAGCCGTGGGTCTGCATAAGGCCACACAAGTCAATAAGGACCAGTTCCAGCATCTCCTGCACACCCTCCCTTGCTCTACAGAATGCCTAATGATGATGCTTCCCTTCCAAACAGCCGATGCACAACTACTGTTCAAAATTGGAGATGGTGCGCAAGTCACACACCATCTGATTTGTTTGAAGCTGTTGCAAAGCGCGTATGCCGGTGTGGCCGTAGCACGCATGCCAGATTTTACCATCTGTCGCCTGCACCACTGCTACAAGACTCTAATCACGCGGGATCTTTGTTGTCCCCAATAGGCACTGCATGTCGCCTTCCTTCAACGACCTGGCCAGCTCCTCTCCTGTTTCTTTGTCAAGGATGTAGCCATAGTTGTTGTCAAAGACGACACGTAGTCCTGTACTGCTGAGAGAGGATACTGAGATGAGGTTGAATACAACATCATGTATATATAGCATGCCATGGAACACTCCCACTTCAATGCCACGTGGGGTCTCCAACCACATCTCCATAACCCCAATCCCCTTAGCATACACTAGCTGATCATCACCTAAAACAATCAGTCTGGGAGAAAAGAGAATAGCTGCGTATACCACTCATTATGTTGCATTAGGCTATAGGTACACCCTCAGTCATTGTACCATGCAAGATCCGTCTTCTCCACCTGCGACATATCAGACTTCAATATGAAGAGGTGTTCTCGCACCTCCTTTGCCACGTTCATGTTGCCAAAGTGACGTACTCTAGCCTGGCTCTGCTACTATTTTTACTATTGCTACCGACACTCTTGTGACTATTGCTACTGGTTCTATGGAGACCGTTGCTTTTGCTGCTGCTGCTACTCCTTCTGGTCCCTCTTGAGCCTGAAATACTCTTTTTTGTACTGCCCTCATTCTAGGAGTGGCATTTGCCTTTCTTCTTGCCGCTCTACTATTCAAGCTATTGCTACTACTACTGGTTTTACAAGCTCGTGGCCACAAAAGCTACTTCAATACTGCCACCAATATTACGGTTTGCTGTATTACGACGCAACTCCACCTACACCAGGTGTGTACAGACGAAGTCGAGGTTAAGAGTTAGCTGACACTCCAGTGTCTCTCGCATCGTGTTATAGCTCATTGGTAGTCCCCTCAGCAAGAGGAGGATGAAATGCGCCTCTTCCACAGGGTTGGCGGCCGATCTAAGCTGTTTCTCCTGCTCCTTTACCGTATCCAGGTAAGCCTCCATCCTTTTACCATCCTGCGTGTTCAGCGCCATCATCTTCTCCTCCAAAAGCACGAGGAATGCAGGATCCTTGCTCTCATACTTCTTGCACAACGTGTTCCATTCCTCCCTTGTAGTTGCATTGTCACTCATGTATTGCAGATGCGCGTTGGAGATGGTATTGACAAGCAACCTAGACGAATGCCTGTCCTTCTTCCACTCCTCATACGCTTCTAGTATAGCTGTAGATGAACCTGCACCGACTGTATCCTTCTGCGGCGTCACCCCCGCCGCCACTCGTGCTGCGGGGATGCCTGTTGCTTGTGGATCTTGAGCTGACTTGTCACTGCTCACCACCTCCCACAAGCCCCTCTCCTCCAAAAGGAGGCGGGTACCGATCTTTCAAAACATTAAGTTGGCGCATCCTTCTAGCTTCTCCAAAAGCTAAGCTGCTGTCAGAACAACTGATCTACCATTTTAAGCTTTGGTGATGCTCAGCGCTACCCTTGGATGGTGGCGCTATCCCTACTTCTGCTACTACTTCTGCCGGAAATCTGTCTGACAGAAAATGGACTATAGATGCCAGCATAAAAGGACTATGGAAAATCAAAGCCCACCAGTGGAAAATTCAGCTCAAAAACTTTCAGATCGACCGATAAAAAGGGTCATCAACAATGGGATTTTGAAAGATATGCCCTCATGAAAATAGGGTATGCTTCTGCTCCTAATCCAAATCTGAACAGCCAGCTTGTAAACGGCGTTCCTCCCAAACGAATCAATGGAATGCAAATAGTACAATTTGCATGTGCCACTCTTGAAATGTGACAAAGAAACGAGAAAGTTATGGTCATTACAAGGCAATAGTCTTACTCATAGAAAATAGTGTAGCTCTGGTAGACCTCGTTTTGAGCATAACTCTTCATCCCACCGTTAGATATTCTCGATCTTGGGCTTGTTGGAAACTCTTGTCTTGCAAATGCAAAGATCTAGTAGTTTATCCTCAAATTTGGTCAAGGTTTCACCCTAACCCGTCACTCTCAAAGTGACGGCCTGTACTGGCTGAGACTGGGAGAACTTGGCTCTGATACCAAATGTTGGACCTGGAGGAGAGAGAGAGTCTTGGAGCAACAAGAATGTGGGACTGCAAGGGCATCAATTGTACTGAAAACTGGTTGTTGAATCTCTCAAAATGATGGAGTACATATAGAGCTAGAGCTTGGGCAAGTCAGCCCTCTCACAAGCCACACCACTTAGCCATGGATGCTAAGGCACATACACTTGAGTCCACAACCTCACACAAGAGAGGAAATCAGCCTAGCAATCAGGCTGACCAATCACACACAACCTAGAGAGCTAGAGAATACTCCCATGGCTCACTCCTAGTGGTCACATAACCAAGAATCCCATGCAAAATCGCCATGTATCCATGACAAGCACACAAGGATCTCATCTCTCCTAAAAAACAAGGAGAGGTACTTTTATCCTATTCAGCACACTCTGACAAGGTAATCCTAAGACCAAGGTATCAGAAGAATGCAGGTGCTACTGTAGAGTGGACGCATTTGTAGGGACGAGCGTTTCGATGGTGGACAGAAGCATCAGCAGAAGCAAAGCGGAATCGATGATAGGAGGAAGAATCGGAAGCGAATGACGATGCAGGATGATGACGAGAGGTCTGGGCGCAGCACCAAAGGTGCGAGCACTGAGATCTTGTTCAGAAAAGAGAGGACGCAGCACTTCGTGGGAAGGGTGGAAGCTTCCTTGAAGGTGCGAGCGTTGCTGACGTATGAGTGACGTTTGGCAGAGGGGAGAGGGCGTAATGCGTGAGCACAAGCGCTGAGCTGAGATTGAGGGCAATGGGACTGGAGGCGGCCCAAAGGGCGAGCCCGAAGGAGAATCCAATGGATTTATTATAGACTGAAGTACAAGCAATACAAATAGGAAAGGTCTAACCTAGCGCGCTTCGTCGAGCGGGCATACAGGTGGCGGTTTGGGCAAGTGCGAGAGCAGGGAGCGCCTTGAGACCACGATTTGGCTTTTCTAGCCGTACGCATAGGGGAGTGGTGAGTGCAGGCACGATCTTTGCAGGTGCTTTTCGCCTGGGCCGTTGTGGTATGCGGCCGTTGGTTTTGGTCTTGGCAAGACTTGCAGAGTTTGTTGGTCGTGGGACCGTTCGGGTGTTGATCCTGTGACTCCGGAGATGAACATGCATTGTCACTCTTTATTTTCTCAGTGGCCGCACCCCTTGAAACGATCTCCAAGATAATATTTGACACCCCCCTTAGATCGGGAGAGGGGTGCAAGCCTTGAATGGTAGGCCTGCGAGTCCTGCTTCTGTGGGAGTGCAGCGCAGAGGGAGCTTGGGAGGTTTTGGAGGAGGTGGGCGTCTCAGCACCAGGTTATAGAGGGAGGAGAGAAAGTATGGGCGATGCAGTAGTTTTTTAATACTATTAGTGAGTGCAGTAACTGAGGGGGCGTCAGTGAAGGGAAAGGAACACATTGTCAGTAGTGCGGAGGGAAGTTCAGTCGAGTTGTAGTGAGGTAGTGTGGGCTTGCAGTAGGAAGTTGACTGGTTCTGATCACTTACCCACAAAGTTCTTGGACTCGGGCCATACTTGGATCTGCGCAAGCTATGGGCGGTGACAACTCTGCGAAGGCAGGCTGTCCAGATATGTGACGTCATGTGATGCGTTTTCATAAAGTAGTCAGCTTCCTGTAGTAGGCGATTGACAAGGAACTTGCCGTGGGCAGGAGCTGCGGTTAGCAATGTTCCGTGATTCATGCAGTAGCTTGTGAGAAAGGTGTGAAGTGGTGCGTGAGTGGTGTTGGAGAGGATGAGGCGAGGTGGTCGGTCAAAGTGCTTGGTTTATTGCTTCAGCCAGTCCCTAAGTGCAGGGACAACCCCGGTCAGTGTGCGAAGGGAGAGGATAGTGCAGAGATGTGAGTATTGACCGTGAATGAAGATGAAGTGGCTGTGACGGGCAGTGGAGTATGTAGACGGAGGCTGGATGAGGGCAATGTGTAGTGAGTCAAAGCTGCACACAGAGGGGTGAGAAGAGAGAGGAGGAGAGGAGGACGCGCTGTACATCTCAAGACCATACTCCTCAGATCCAATCTCCGACACAGGCTCGACTACTCCTAACATGACAGTATTCTTAGGAGCTGGGTTCACAGCAGCAGGGATGGCAGGAGAAGATGAGGTTTCCATGTTGTTGGTTGGGGTTGAACGCCAGCTTGAACTTCCCATCTGGTTGTAGTAGCGTTGACGACGCTCCTCCGCCCAGTTGGGTTGTTTGCCATAGGACTTGCCAGGGTTCTGATCCAGCCATTCGTCGGTAGCGCGATGATCGCAGACATGAGGTGGGTGGTTGTGACAGCACACTTAGTTCCTTTGAACGGACCGTGGCGGATGGTGTAGGAGCAGGCGGGGAAGCGGTTGAACATACGGTTGTCAGTAGTGGCGGTCATGGTTTCAAACGAGTTGGTGGCAACGGTAGTCTCAAGTGCTTGCTTGGCGACGTAGTCCTGTTCTGCTGCCACGAGCTTCAGGCTGATGATAACGATGGTCAGTTGGTCAACAGGCAGCTGCAGCAAGATTTCGTGAATGATATGATACTGACCAGGGAGGCCGGAGATGATGCCAGTGCAGACGACAGCGGGAGGAAGATCAATTCTCATTTCTTTGAGATCGCGAGTGATGGTGGTAACGGCCGCAATGTAACTGCCCATGTTGGTGTGGGCGGCAAAGGGCACAGAGAAGAGTGACATGAGCTTGATTACACAGGCGGTGGAGGTGTTGTTGCTCAAGCGATCTTCAAGGGCTTTCCATACTTCGTAAGTTTTGCAGCCAGGAGTAAGGATGTCTTCATGCAGCTCAGGAGAGGAGTGTTGTTCTTCATGCCCCATGGCCATTGCTATGGCTTGACGGACAGGTTGGGCATGCACTGCTCCCTTGGAGTAAGTCCTCCAAACCTTGTTCGTGGTGCAAGTCCAAGCGAGACACCATAAGTGTAGCGCAACGGATAGCATCTTGGACTTAGGAACAACAGGTCCTACGATCGAGTCTTGATGTGCGCAGAAGGTGTTTTACATTTCTAGTACACGAGAAGTTTCTTAGACATTTCTCCATGCATGAGGAGAGTGCGCCACTTGGTGGTCAGTGGATGCGCCATTTGGCGGACTGGTGAGGTGGTGTGGAGTGACCACCCCAAAAGTGCTAGTACCCACACACCTTAGAAACCAGGCCTAGGACTATATGTACCAGGCTCATTCCTCGTTCTAATTACACAATCTGGCCTTACATGCTCCTCACAGAGTTGTCCAACTAAGAAGCAATATAAGGAAGACACTGGTTGGTCTAAGCCCCAGGAGTTAGTCTTTGACTAGCACCTCACGCGAAAGTGACCAAGTGTTAAGTGGACACAGTTGCTAGCAAGTGATTGCCTAGGAACTGCTCAGTGTGGAACCGTGATCCTGAGGGTGATATCTTCTCCTAGCTGAAATGCTAGGAGCGGACGGCAGGTGCTATTTTGTCGGCCCTATTTTCTAGTCCGTTCACCTCTGGCTGGTTGACAAAGGGTTATGGGCCCACGCTGACCAGTTGTAAGGCACGCTTCGCTCAACTATGGTACGCTCTCTCCAGGTGCGCACGCTGGATGCATCAGCTCTATCAGCTCCATCACCTTCATCAACTTCAACGGCTTGGTGTGCACTCAGCACACAGGGACCAAGGAAAAGATCTACCCTTGGAGGCACGACCCTTGAGTCCCAATGAGGACAAGCTCTGCCCTTGGTGGCAAGACCCTGGGTGTGTTGGTGTAGACATCTTATCTGTCTGCACGTGAACATCGGCTGAAAGGGTAAGCAACATATCTGCATCCTAAAACCGGTAGCAGACATCAGCTAACATCAGCCTACATCGGCCTCAACGCAGCAGAGACGTGGGAAGCAGATATGGGCAACAAGAATGGTTGACCCATCAGGAGGACTGGGGACTGCCAGGGCAGTCCTCAAACTCAACAGTGGCTACCACAGGGCAGATCATTGAAGCCAATGTGAGTACTATGTCACTGCCGCAACGTCTTGGACCCTTGGGAGGAATCCCCATTTTCGAGAGGATTGACTTTCCCCTTTGGAGATGGCAGTTCGAGCTTGCGACGAAAGTGCGCGGCTTCATCAAACTACTGAAGGGAGAGGAGCAGGTTCCCGCGGAAGGCACATTTGAGCATGAGGCATGGATGGATCGAAATGATATTGTCATGTCATTCCTCTGCAACGCAATTGCTAAGAAGTATGTTCCCATCCTTGTCGAGTACACGCTGGCTTCCGAAGCTTACGACAAGCTCAAGCGCGTGCACCAGTCCACCTCCCTCGCGAACAGATTATTCATCCTACAACGGCTGATCAGCATGCGGGTGAATGAGGGTGATTCAATCCCCGATTTCCTATAGGAGTTTGAATGACTCCTTGGCAAGGCTCGCCAGATGAACTAGGACCTTGACGAAAACATGCAACCCATGATTCTCCTCATGGCGCTACTGGAGAGCTGGAGCCTGATGATCACCGTCATGGGCGGCTGGAAGGAGGACGACCTGACGTACACGGCAGTGTCTGAGTACGTGCAAAACGAGGCCATACGCCGCAGCGCGAGTGAGGCTAACTTCTCAGCCTATGCCGCACGCTACGGTGGCCGCGGGAGCAAAGGGTCAACCTCTGGTCAGAAAGGCGGCAGCGGAAATGGAGGTGGTGGAGGCAACAATGGCGGCAAGGCTCCCAAGCGACAGGGTAACTGCCGCAACTGCGGCAAACCTGTGCACTAGACAAGAGAATGCAGGTCGCCAAAGAAGGAAGATGGTGGAAGCGGTGGGAACAAAGGCAGCAAAAAGAGTGGAAAAGAAGCTACCAACATGATGGCACAAAGCACGCCTCCAGAAAAAGGAGCGGCGCTGCTCAGGCCAGGAGCTTTTGGGCTTGACTCCGGCATCTATCCTGTGGGTGATATCTTCTCTTAGCTGAAATGCTAGAAGCGGACGGCAGGTGCTATTGTGTCGGCCCTGTTTTCTAGATCGTTTGCCTCAGGCCAGTTGACAAGGAGGTGGTCATAATCGTCATGAGGGCGGTACTGTTGGCAACTTCCCTGGAGCGTGGCTGATGGTGGTAGTAGGGGCAATGGTAACAGAGGAGGAAGAGGCATTTGAAGGAGAGGGTGAACTTCCCATCCGGTTGTACTAGCGTTGACGACGCTCCTCCGCCCAGTTGGGTTGTTCACCATAGGACTTGCCAGGGTTCTGATCTAGCCATTTGTTGGTAGCGCGATGATCGCAGACATGAGGTGGGTGGTTGCGACGGCCACACTTAGTTCCTTTGAACGGACCGTGGCGGATGGTGTAGGAACAGGCAAGGAATCGGTTGAACATGCGGTTGTCAGCAGTGGCGGCCATGGTTTCAAACGAGTTGGTGGCAATGGTAGTATTGCCTGCTTGCTTGGCGACGTAGTCCTGTTCTGCTGCCATGAGCTTTGGGCTGATGACAGCGATAGTTAGTTGGTCAACAGGCAGCTGCAGCAAGATTTGGCGAATGATACGATACTGAACAGGGAGGCCGGAGATGATGCCAGTGCAGACGACAGTAGGAGGAATATCAATTTTCATTTCTTTGAGATTGCGAGCGATGGTGGTAACGGCCGCAATGTAACTGCCCATGTTGGTGTGGGCGGCTAAGGGCACAAAGAAGAGTGACATGATCTTGATTCCACGGGCAGTGGAGGTGTTGTTGCTTAAGCGATCTTGAAGGGCTTTCCATACTTCGTAAGTTTTGCAGCCAAGAGTGCGGATGTCTTCATGCAGCTCAGGATAAGAGGTGGTCATGATCGTCATGAGGGCGGTACTGTTGGTGACTTCCGAGGAGGCGTGGCTGATGGTGGTAGTAGGGGCAGTGGGAATAGAGGAGGAAGAGGCATTTGAAGGAGCGGGGTGAGACACATATCTACCGGAGGGGTATCCACCGGTTTTGGTTGATACAGTTGCAGTCGAGGTGGAGGAAGTTGCGTCAGGTGGTTCTATCCCAGTGTCCGTGTTGGTGATCAGATGACTGAGAGTGACTCCCTCAACCTCATGTGTTCTGAAGAAAAGTGACACTGAGTAGCTCCATAGCTTGTAATTGCTGGTCCCATCCGGCTTTAGAGTGAGCTTGAGAAGACCAGTCAGAGTGAGGGAAGATGCCATGATGGTGAGGCGGCGGAAAGAGGTGGACAAATGGCAGCGCGAGATATCCTTTCTCAAGACAATGTTGAGGTGCTTGATGATGCTTTCGTTGCAGCGATGAAAGTGTGTGGAAGATTTTTGATAAAAGTGAAGAGCAAAACCAGAGTGTCCGTGATGATGAGTTCCATGACGGAAATGCTGCTGCAGAGGAAGATGGGACTGAATGCAGGGACAGAACCACGTGGTGGCGGAGATGATAAATGAGCGGAAATTGCTTGCTGATGGAGTGAGCGCAGGGACAAAACCTCGTGCGCGCAATTACCAAGAGGAAGTGGAGTGGTGCTGCCATGACACCTTAGTCAGAAGAAGCGCTGCCACCACAGTTCTTCGAGGCGGAGAAGTCCGATAAGAGTGGGTGCGGCCGGCGACGGCGAGCAAGAAGGAGCCAGGGGTGTTACGTGAGCTCTGATACCATGTCAGAAGAATGCGGGTGCTACCGTAGAGTGGACGTTGTCTTAGGGACAAGCGTTTCGATGGTGGACAGAAGCACTAGCAGAAGCAAAGCAGAAACGACAATAGGAGGACCAAGCGGAAGCGAATGACGATGCAGGATGATGAGGAAAGGCCTGGGCGCAGCACCGAAGGTCGGAGCATTGAGATCTTGTTAAGAAAAGAGAGGACGCAGCACTGTGTGGGAAGGGCGGAAGCTTCCTTGAAGGTGCGGACGTTGCTGACGTATGAGTGACGTTTGGCAGAGGGGAGAGGGCGTAGTGCGGGAGCACGGGCGCTGAGCTGAGAATGAGGGCAAAGGGACAGGAGGCGGCCCAAAGAGCGAGCCTGAAGGAGAATCCAATGGATTGACTGTAGACTGAAGTACAAGCAATAAAAATAGGAAAGGTCTAACCTAGCGCACTTCGTCGAGTGGGCATAGAGGTGGCGGCTCGGGCAAGTGCGAGAGCAGGGAGCGCCTCGAGACCACGATTCGGCTTTGCTAGCCGTACGCATAGGGGAATGGTGAGAGTAGGGACGATCTTCGTAGGTGCGTTTCGCATGGGCCGTTGTGGAATGCGGCCGTTGGTTTTGGTCTTAGCGAGACTCGCACAGTTTGTTGGTCGTGGGACCGTTCGGGTGTTGATCCTGTGACTCCGGAAATGAACCTGCATTGTCACTCCTTATTTTCTCAATGGCTGCACCCCTTGAGGCGATCTCCAAGATAATATCTGACACAAGGAACTTTTTGGATATTTCTTCCATCATGCTAAGCCATGGAGCCGTCATCCATGGTCACCCAGACATTGCCGGTCCATGATCCCGGGACCTTAAAAACATTATATCTCCTAATCCAACCGTTGGATCGGACTGAAACTTGGACCGTAGAGACATTGCCACCTCGTCTTTCTGATGAATAACTCGGATTGACGATCGGAATAGGCATGTGGTAGTTTCCTGGAACTTGCTATAGTGGACCTGAAATTGAGCCTCATGGCCTTATGTCCAACAACGTCACCATCCAAGGACAGCGCAAAGCAGCACCAAGGCTCAGAATGGCAACAACAACTGTTATGAGTGCAGCCCAACCTTTGCAAAGGCAAGAGGGACATGCCAACTTCACGTTTTGGAAAATCTATACCCGCCATGTTTTAAAAGAGAGGGGCCTGTGAGAGGTGGTGAGCCAGAACGAGTCAGCTCCATACCTGCAAGCAAGAAGAATCACTAGAGAACAGGTTGTGGCAAGGGTGACACCGCAAAAGGGTGCAACGGGTGCAGGTTCATGTGTAGCTACACTAGTGGTGTATGATGAGTGGAAGAAGAAGAACAGGCACGCATACAGGTTGCTTGTCAACACCATCTCCAACTCGCATCTTCAGTACGTGAGTGACAAGGCTATTACATTTGAAGGAGTAGATGATGGCATTGAAAATACTGGGTGGTCAAGGGATGGAGGCATACCTTGACTAGGCAAAGGAGCTAGTGAAGCAGTTGAGTGCGGCCGGCACTCCTGTGGAGGGGACACGCTTCATCCTCCTCTTGCTGAAGAGACTTCTAACTAGCTACGATACGGTGCAAGAGACATTGGAGTGCCAACCAACTCTCGACCTCGCCTTCATCATCTTACACCTGCTGAAAGTAGAATTGCATCGCGATGCAAGAAACTGTAATGGCGGCGGTAGAAATGAAATAGCTACAGCACCAACCTGGACAGCACAGAGGCAAGAAAAAAGGCAAGTTCCAGTACTGCCAAAAAGAGGGGTACTACAAGAATAAGTGCTTTAAAGTCAAGGACCTAAAGGAGTAGTAGGATTAGTAGCAAAATCAGTCATCTCCATAAAAACAGTAGCAGCAATTACAACAACGTTAGTAGTAGCAGCAGAACCAGACATGCGTGTGTAACTTTGGCAACATGAGCGTGGCCGAGGAGGTACGCGACCGCCTCTTCATGACGAAGTCAGACATGTTGCAAATGGAAAAGGCAGATCTGGCGTGGTACAAAGACTAAAGATGTACGAAGAGCCTGACGTACCATAATGAGTGGTTTACGTAGGTGCTCTCTATTCCCCCTTGATCGATTGCTTTGGATGATGATCGGATAGTGTATGCTGATGGGATTGGAATCGTGAAGATGTCGTTGGATACCCCACGTGGCATTGAAGTGGGAGTATTCCATGGCATGCTACATGTACCTCATCCTGGATTCATTTTCATCTCAGTCTCCTCCCTCACCTATATAGGATTTCACGTCGTCTTTGATGATGACTATGGCTACATCCTCAACAAGGAAACTATAGAGGAGTTGGTCAGGTCGTTGAAGGAGGGCAGCAAGGTGGCAAATTTTCTATTAGAACAAGTTGTTGGGGGCAACTAAGATCCTGTTGGAAAAACAGGCCATCCGCCTCAGTTTGAGGTCCACAGGAGAAAGTTCCAGGAAAAGACCAGATGTCTGCTTAGATCGTTCATTTGACTTCACCATTGGAAAGACCAGGTTACAAATTGTTTATGGTCCAAGTTTTAGGCCGATCCAATTGTCGGATTCAAGAATATGAATTTTCAAAGTTTACAGGGTCATGGACCACTCATGTCAAGGTGACCATGGGTGACAGTTCCATGCATTTGCCAGAAAAAAAGGCAAACGGTCTAGGCTCAAGACGTGATGCGTGAAATACCCAACAAACTGTTTGGTCTTAGGATTGCCTTATCAGAGTGTGCCGACTAGGATAAAAGTACATGTCCTTACTTTTTAGGCGAGGTGAGATCTTTGTGTGCTACCCATGGACACATGGTAATTCTCTATGAGATTGTGGGTTATCTGACCATTAGGAGTGAGCCATGAGAGCATTCTCTAGCTCTCTAGGTCGTGAGTGACTGGTCAGCATGATTGCTAGGCTGATTTTCTCCCTTGTGTAAGATTATGGACTCTAGTGCATGAGCCTTGGCCTCCATACGTAACCGGTGTGACTTGTGAGAGCGCTGAGTTATCCAAGCTCTAGCTATATATGTACTCCATCATTTTGAGTGATTAAATAACCATTCTTCTGTTGACATGATATGCTCCTTGTCCATAGCTGACATTTGGACAGGCATACGAAAGACAAGGCATGCACTGCTCCCTTCAAGTAACTCCCCTAAGTCTAGTTGAGATAGACAAGACATGCACTGCTCCTTTGGAGCAAATCCCCTTGGTCTAAACTGGATAGTATAGCCAGCAAATACTACCTCGGATGTACGACCCTGGGTTCGCTAGAGTGCGTTCTTCTCTGTTTGCAGGTGATTAACGGCTAATGAGTAAGCAACAGATGTGCACCTTCTAAACCGGTAGCAGACAACAGCCTACATCAGCCTACATCGTCCTTAATAAAGCCGAGAAGCAGTATGACAACACCTGCGACGCTCACTCTTGAGCAGGTCAATGGTGGGATTTCAAATTTCACAGGGATAAGTTTTCGATTGTGGAAATGGCAATTTGAGATTGTCACGAGGGTGTGTGGCTACTTGAAGATATTCCTTCAAGAAAATGTTGAATCTCAAAGAACAGATGATGGATATGAAGCGTGGAGTGTCAGAAATGACATGGCGCTTACGATTCTTGTCACATTAGTGCATGAGTCACAACATGTCCACCTCCAAGGTATCACACATGCATCAGAGGCTTATGAGAAGCTTGTACATGTATATCAATCAACGGCTCTTAAAAATCGCCTCTTCATCCTTCAAAAGCTGATTTTGATGAGGGTAAGCGAGGGAGAGTCGATTCTAGACTTCCTACTGCAGTTTGAAGGACTACTGCAGTAAGTGACCCAAATGAACAGGGAAATTGACACCAACATGTAGGCCATGATCCTCCTCATGGCGCTACCTGAAAGCTAGGGACTTTTGATCACCGTCTTTGGCAGTTGGAAAGAGGAGGATTTGGTGTATGAGGCAGTGTCCAAATGCATGTGCAACGAGGCCATGCGTCGTAACGGTTGTGAAACTAACATTTCAGCCTATGTTGGACATTATGGTGGTCAGGGGAACAACTCCTCTTCTGGTCAGAGGAGCAGCGGAAGCGGTGGCGGTGGAGGAAAAGGCAATGGTTGTGGTGGAAATGTCAGCAAATTGTTATGAGCATAGAAGAAGTTAGATATGCAGATGAGGAAGAGGGGGAAGCATCAACAAAGCTGTAGAGAGATGACGACTTGCTGATGTCATCGAGGTGCGACGGAGCGAAACGGAGGAGCGACTGCTGTTGGGAGACGGAGCACAAGCCTCAGCCAGCAGACGGGTAAGTGAGAAGGACATGCGGCAAGAGTATGGTCATGAGGAGCAGAAGCGACGAGTGACGTGAGTGCAATCCAACATGGACGGGCGCTACGAGCTGAAGCAATGCGGGACATGAACACAGTTTGTCAAGGACGGGCGCTAAGGAGTGATGAGGATTGATAGCCACACGGATGAATGCTAAGAGTGAGCGTAGTTCCACAAGCACGGGCGCAAGATGGCGGAGCCACAGCACCGAAGCGCAGGGCGACAGGCTGCAGCGCTGAGGTGCGTGCAGAAGTGCAGAAGCGGATTTGTTGCAGAGGCGTGGACGCAGTGCAATCGGCACGGGCGTTGAGGTGATGCCAAACAAGATGATCGATGGCTGAAAGGAGGATCGAAGAAGCATGGGCAGGGAGGCAAGGCTGAGAGGCACAAGCGTAGAGTGAAGATAGAGTTGGAAGTGCGAATACCACAAGAGTAAAGGAAGTGAATCTGATTGAGTAGATTAACTAAGGTGATAGATGAGGAGCATAATATAGTCTGACTTATTCTATACTAGCCTAGCTAAGGTAAGTCATCTATGGAGGGCGGCAGGCTAAGTGACGCCGCAAGCGTTGTACTGCTGTGGTTGCTGTTGCTGGGCGCGGAGCCGCGATGTAATCTTGGTGAGGTTCATCGGTCTTGGGCGGTTCGGGGTGCTCCGTAGTTAGGTCGAGGGAATTTCGTCGTGGGAGCGCGTTGGTCACGTTTGGAGAAGCCTGCTCGTTATGGTCGGTGACAAGTGTTGTCGCGACGTGGGGATCCAGCCGCGAGGACGTTAGTGGTTGGTTGTCCTGCGCAAGGGTCTCCCGGCCGTTGGGGTTCTGTCCGTTGTCCAGGTTCTTGTGCGATGCTTCGGACCTGAGCTGGTCCGAGCCAATTTTCTGATTTACCCCAGAGTATTCTTGGGATATATCCGTGACAGGCATTTCTGTAATATTCTTCTATACCCCTGAGAGTTGTTTGACTTGTGGCAGTGACAACATTTTCTGACAGGAAAGGGTTCAAAACTTCATGGGAAGTATCATTACTGTGGCAAGCCTGGCATTGGACATGAGAGTGCAGGGCTCCCAAGAAGGAAGATGGAGATCATTGTGGTAGATATGAAGACAAAGGAAAGGGTAAGAAGGAATTGACGAAAATGATGGCTGAAAACGTGCCGACAACCAAGGGAGCGGCACTGCTCAAGCATGGAGCCTATGGACTTGACTCTGGCACGAACCACTACTCTTCAAGGGACAAGGATGAGATCATCCCCATTGGGGACACTAAACGTCGCTTCATGTGTGCCACAAGAGCCTTGTCCACATGCAAGGAGAGGGAGATAAGTCGATCACCATCAACATGAACGATGCTGAAAAAGACTTGATGCTGGAGATCGTCGTCTACATGCCATCTTTTGCGACAAACCTCTTGTCCGTGTCCAAAATCACAGACCACGACATGACAGTTGTCTTCACGGAGGAGGAGGCCGTGATCGTGAAGAACAAGGATATCGGGATCTCCTATCCCAAGGATAGTCTTATCGCACAGTTCCCAAGAGTTCATGGGCTGTACGTGCTACAGACCAAGCCCCTTGATAGTATAAATAAGGGATATACGGAGGTTGAAGAGCCCATGTCTCCAATGGCTAATGTTGCTCAACGGGCTGTCACCATGGTAGCCAACTCCACCAACGACACAGATGCTGAGCTATGGCATAGGCGGTTCGGCCATGTGGCTGACAGCACACTGTAAGCTATGCAGCAGCACGAAGTGGTTCATGGGATGGAGGTATGCAGAGTCAAGGATGAGGGAAAGTACAAGAAGCTATATGAGCCATGCCTCGAAGGCAAGGCAAAGAGAAAGTCCTTTGAGTGTAATGGGCAATGTGCAGCAGCAATTTTGGACCTGATTCACTATGATGTATACAAACCATTCTGCACTCGTTCGAATGGTGGCAGTAAGTATTTCTTGACCTTCATCAATGATCACAGTCGCCAGATGTGGATCCACTTCCTCAAGACAAAGGGAGAGGTCAAGGAGGAGCTGCAAGAGTTCATCGCCATGGTAGAGCAACAGACAAGCAAGGAGGTAAAGGTACTGTGCACGGATAATGGTGGTGAGTACGAGGCGTCGAAAGGCTGGTTGAGCCAATACAACACCAATCACCAGACCACTACGCCTTACACTCCCCAAAGCAATGGTGTTGCCGAGCGGATGAACCAGACTATCCTCATCATAACACAAAGCATGATCTTCAACGCCAAACTCCTACCTCGCTTCAGGGCTGAAGGTACAAGAACTGCTTGCTACCTTATGAACCTCACTCCGGCAGCTGCGCTTGGAAGGCGTGGTAAGAAGCAACAAGAGAAGCAGCTGAGGACACCACAGGAGGCTTGGTCAAGGAAGAAGCCAGATGCCCCATACTCTAGGGTTTTTGGCTGTACTGCCTAGGCAAAGGTCCAAGCAGGAGAAGGAAGTGGCAAGTTGGATGTACGTTCTCATAAGTGTGTAATGGTCGACATTACACACAAGGCGTATACGCAGAGGGACCAAGCGGCTGGAAAGCTAGCAGGAGCCGAGATGTCGAGTTTAAAGAAACGACCCTCGGCAAGGGAGCGTCGCTGGATCTTGTCTATGCTCCCAAATCAAGAGAGTGGGTTGTGTTGCTCGAGTCAGGTGTCGGGCACCTGAGAACTGGCAGATGGTGCCAATGAAGGATGGTGCTGTAGAGAGAGTGGCTGTGCAGGCTGACACAACAACGGACTCTGACACATAATTTGAGTTTGAGTCTGAATTATCTGAGGCCTCTGAGTCAAACTCAGAGGCCGGTGGCTCTTCCTCAAACAATGGATCACTGGCAGCACAGGAGCAAAAGAAGCAACTAAGCCTTGAATTACCACCAGCAACACTCCAGCGTGGTACGCGCCAGAACAAACATCTGCCGAAGAACGATGCTTAGAGTGCATAATAGACCGGACTCAGATGGTCATGCTTGGCTGAGGGAGAGCTTGTGACCGTAACGGAGGCTATGAACATTCCAAATTCTACCAAGTGGAAGGAGGCAGTGGATAGCGAACTCACATCCATTGAAGAGAACGAAACATGGGTCTTGGTTGACAGGCTCCCAAATGCGCACGTAGTGGGATCAAAGTGGGTACTCCGGAAAAAATTCAAGTAGGATGGTACTATCGACTAGTACAAGGCAAGAGTTATGGCGAAGGGGTTTTCCCAGTGTGCATGCTTACAGTACGAGGAGATCTTCGCACCTGTTGTCATGTTTGCCTCCATCAGATCCATGTTGGGCATCACTGTTGCAAAAGATTTGGAGGTCCCGAAGATGAACGTCAAGACAACTTTCCTCTAAAAGAAGCTAGATAAAGAAGTGCTAAAAGAAGTGTCCAGGGGAGTGAAAGCTCCAGAGGGCGAGGTTTGCAAATTGGTCAAAGCACTCCACGGGTTGAAACATGCCCCAAGGATGTGGTACACGGAGATGGACGGCTTCATGGCAGGGCTCACATTCACGCACTGCCAGAACAACCATAGTGTCTATGTGCGGGAGGATGAGCAAGGCTTTATATTGGTTGCAGTATACGTGGATGATGTGATCATCTGCTTGTCGTTAGTCGAGTTGTTGAACAAGCTAAAGACAGATCCCAACAACATGTTCAAGATGAAGGACATGGATCCGCTCCAGTTCTACCTCGAGATAACCGTCTACCGTAATCAAGTAGTAGGCACCAAGTACATCATAGAGCTCCTCAAGTGCTACAACATGGAGGACTACAAGCCCATCAGTACACGCATGACAACGGATATCAAGCTCTCTTCCTCCATGAGTCCTGGTACGGAAGCATAATCACGTGAGATGGAGAACATTCCCTACTAGTCTATTGTTGGCAGCCTCATGTACGCCGTGGTAGGAACACATCCTGACATTTGCTATGCTATGGAACAAATGAGCAGGTTTGTGGCTAATACAAGGCCACAACACAGCCAAGCAGTCAAGCGCATCATGCGCTATCTATAGAAGACACGATACATGGGACTCCAGTTATGAGGCCAAGAGAGATCTGATCCGCTACAGCTGGTGTGCTATACAGACACTGACTGAAAAGGAAGAATTGATGACAGAAAGTCTACCTCGGGTTTGGTGTGTCCCTTGAACTGTGGTACATTCTCTTGGACAAGCAGAAAGCAAGACTATGTCTCCCTGTCCACCGTTGAGACAGAGTACATCGTTATATCACGAGCATGCAACGAGAGAGAGTGATTACGCAGTTAACTTGCCGAGATGAAAGTACCAAAAACGGAAGCTCAAGAGGTCCGCATCGAGAAGAGGTACCACTACTCACATCATCGGGAGATGATGTCATCTCCCGACGGACCAAGTACCACTACTCACATGACCTGGTCGTAAAGGAGATCTTGGATCTGGAATACGTGGAGATGAAGAAGATGCTCGCAGATTGTGTGACAAAGGCGCTTGACAGCGAATTGCACTCTGCACGTACTCGAGGCATTGGTATGGTCAACGCAGTCGACGAAGACTGAGGCGAAGACTATTGGAGAAAGGAGATATCTTACAGCTAATGGACAAAGGTACAAGGGAGAGTTTGTTGACCTGATATGCTCCTTGTCCATACCTTACATTTGGACAGGCACAGGACGGACTAGGCATGCAATGCTCCTTCAGAGAAATTCCCCTTCGTCAAACTAGATAGTACACCTAGAAAACACTACATAAGACAACTCCTTGTGGCTTAGACTTTATAGAGGTAGTCTTTGGAGCGAGAGGTCACAGGGTCAAATCCTAGCATAGTGACTAATTTTCTTTTTGACCAAAAGGGGGGCAGGAATGTTCTTACAGACATCTTAGAACATTCTAAGGTCCTTCCTAGTGGCTGGTGCCACTTGGCGGTCACAAGGAGGGCCATGTAGGCAGGGGGATAATGTAATCCAGATTGCCTCGAATGTACCTCATCGAAGGAGCCACTGCGCGCCTAGGCTAGAGGCTGGCTCTAGGCTATAAGAACGTGTCAGTTGCTTGTTATTGAGTACAATTCTTACCTTTGAGACTCCTCACAAAGTTTTCCACCAGACGAAAACACTAAAGAAGTATTGGTTGGTCTAAGCCCCAGGAGTTAGCTCCTCACACGAAAGTGACCAGGTGCTAAGGACACAGTGTAAGGAAGTGATTCTAAGGATGATATCTCCTCCTAGTTGCAATAGTATGAACGGACAGCAAGTGCCATTGTGTCGGCCTTGTTTTCTAGTCTGTTGTCTCAGGCCAGTTGACATCTTCAGCACAACTAATGCCCTTTCAGTCCCACATACTCACTACTCCGAGGCTCCCTCTCTCCTCCAAATCCAACATTTGGTATCAGAGCTAGCTTCTGCCAGTTTAAGTCATCATAAGCCGTCACTTTGAGAGTAATGGGTAAAGGTCAAACCCTAACCAAATCTAAAGATGAACCACAAGATCTTCAAGTTTGCAAGACAAGCTTTCGAACGAGTACCAGAGAACCAATAGTCGGATTGAGAGTTATTCTCAAAACAAGGTCGGCCAGGGCTACACTCTTCTCTTTGGGTGATGATCGGGTGATATATGCCGAGGGGATTGGGATTATAGAGATGTGGTAGGAGACCCCACGTGGTATTGAAATGGGAGTATTCCGTGGCGTAGTGTATGTATTTCATCTTGTATTCAACCTCCTCTCAGTCTTCTCTCTCACCAATACACGACTTTGTATCGTATTCGATGATGACTATGACTACATTCTCAACAAAGAAACTGGAGAGGAGTTGGCCAGGTTGACGAAACAGGGCAACATGTACCGCCTACTAGGGGCAAGTAAGATCCCACATGAGTAGAGTCTGGTAACAGTTGTGCAAATAACAGATGGTGAAATCTAGCGTACACGTTATGGCCACATACACTTAAAGCAAAGTAGATGGTGCGTGATTTACCCACCATCTCCAACCTTAAAGAGTAGTTATACATTGGCCGTTTGGAGGAGAAGTAGCATCACGAGGCATTCTCTGGCATTGGGGAACGTGCAAAGGAGGTATTACAAACTTGTGTCGCCCGAAGCAGACCCACAGCTTTGGAGGCTCTAGGTATTTTATGACCTTCATTTATGATTACAGCCGTTACACTATTGTTTACATCCCTTCTTCCGAGGACCAGTGTTTTGACAGGTTCAAGGAATTCAAGGTAATGACGGTGAACCAGACCGGCAAGAAGATCAAGGCGTTGCACAGTGACCGTGGTTGAAAGTACCTTAGCAAGGAGTTTGAGGACTACCTCGTAGTAGCTGGCATCTAGTACTACCTTGTCGTAGCAAAATAGTGTAGTAGAATACGCCAACTATGCCATTGTAGAGTCGGCATGCACCATGCTACACGCTGCTCGACTGACTTACGAGTTCTGGGCAAAAGCCATGACAACTGCGGTCTACATCAAGAACCGTAGTCCAACTAAGGCATTGGAGCATATGACGCCTCACGAGGGGTGGTTCAACAAGAAGCTGAGTATGGATCATCTTCATGCATTTGGCAGCTTAGCATACATGCACATACCAAAGAAGAAGTGGTAGAAGAAGGACGCGAAGACAGCATAGATACTAATGATCGGCTATGACTGGCAAACAAGGCCTATCACCTCTATGAGAGGGATACAGATCACGTCATCATCTCTAGGGATTTCATCTTTAACGAAAGCAACGTCATCCGTACCAACATCATCTACGAAGAGGCAGCAGAACCAGCAGCTGACAAAGTAGTGGGAGCAAACACTCTCCTTGATCCCGTCTCGTCTGACCTTTCCTCTATCGTGATTATACAAGATCCACTCTACTCTCCCATGTCTGATGCAGCATATACAACGCAGAAGTAGAAGAAGCACAAGAAGGAGATGTAGCACCACTGACAGTAGCAAGTGTGCAAGCAGCAGCCCACCAGCCGCCCGCAAACGCCTTCAGCACCGGGGTCGCAGGTATCCTCCCAGGATGCGCTACAAGCCTGGTGAGCTTGGCCATTTTTGGATGCTGCAGAAACCAGAACAGATGAACGTCATAGTTGTAGCAGACATAGATGAGCGGATGTCATATAAGAAAGTCATGGCTGTACTAGATATAACAGATTGGGTGCAAGATATGCAACACGAGATAGGATCACAGCTGGAAAACGGCACGTGGGAGCCGACTAAGTATCCACCTGGACGCAAGGTGATCAAGTGCAAATTTATGTTCAAGACAAAATGAGGAGCAGATGGCAACCTGGAAAAATAGAAGGCCATGCCGGTCCCCAAGGGCTACTCACAGCACGAGGACATCAACTACACAAAAACCTTTACCCCTGTTGCAAAGTTTGCCTCTATACTCATGCTCTTCTCTTATGCAGCAGCTGAGGAGTTTGAGATTCACCACATGGATGTCAATACGGCATTCTTGAATGGTGACTCGAAGAGGAAATCAACATGGAGTAGCCCAAGTGGTTTTTCATGGATGGCCAGAAGCACTTGGTTTGAATTGGATATGGAGGAGAGAGAGAGCCTTGGAGCAACGAGCATTTGGGACTGAAAGAGCATCAGTTGTGCTCAAGAATAGTTGTTGAACTACTCAAAATGATGAAGTACATATAGAGCTAGATCGTGGACAAGTCAGCCCTCTCACAAACCACACTACTTAGCCATGGAGGCTAAGGCTCAGACGCAAGTCGACAATCTCACATAAGAGAGGAAATCATCCAATCTCACACGATAGAGGAAATTAGCCCAGCAATCAGGCTGTCCTGTCGTACACGACCAAGAGAGCTATAGAATGCTCTCATGGCTAGTGGTCACATAAACTATCTGTCACATAACCCACAATCCCATGGAGAATTGCCATGTGTCCTCATCTGAAAAGTAAAGACAAATACCTTTTTCCTAGTCAGTACACTTTGATAAGGCAGGCCTAAGACCAAGGACCTTTTTGGATATTTTTCCCATCAAGTCTTGAGCCTGAACCTCTTGTTTTTTTTTTCTTTTCTTAGGCTAAGACATGGAGCCCGCATCCATGGTCACTCAGACATCAGCGGTCCATGACTCCAAAAACATTAAAAATTCACATCTCCCAATACAACTGTTGGATCAGCCTAAAACATGGAGTGTAGAGAAATCGCCACCTGATCTTTCTAATGGTGGATTTGAATTAACGACCAGAGCAGGCATCTAGTGTTGGGAAAGGAGCCATCCGGTTTCAGGTCCACGGGAGCAAGTTCCAGGAAACTATCAAATGCTTACTCCGATCATCGATCGGACTTCACCATTGGAAAGACCAGGTGGTTCATTGTCTACGATCCACGTTTCAAGCCGATCCAATGGTCGCGTTGAGAGATATGAATTAACAAAGTTTCCGGGGTCATGGACCGCCGGTGTCATGGAGCCATCGCCCATGGTCTGGGTGACCATGGGCGATGCCTCCATGCCTTAGCCTAAGAAAGGAAAGAGGGCAAGAGGTCCAGGGTCAATACCTAATGGGAGAAATATCCAAAAGGTCCTATATTCTTGGATTGCGTTGTCAGAGTGTACTGACTAGGAAAAGGGTACATCTCCTTACTTTTTAGGTGAGGTGAGATTCTTGTGTGCTAGCCATGGACACATGGCGATTCTCCATGGGATTGTGGGTTATGTGACCATTAGGAGTGTACCATGGGGGCATTTTCTAGCTCTCTAGGTCGTGTGTGAGTGGTCAGCCTGATTGCTAGGCTGATTTCCTCTTTTGTGTGAGGTTATGGACTCTAGTTTGTGAGCCTTAGCCTCCATAGCTAAGTGGTGTGGCTTGTGAGATGGCAGACATGCCCAAGCTCTAGCTCTATATGTACTCCATTCTTTTGAGTGATTCAATAACCATTCTTCAGCACAACTAATGCCCTTTTAGTCCCACATACTCGGTGCTCCAAGGCTCCCTCACTCCTCCAGATCCAACATTTGGTATCAGAGGCAAGGTCTCCCAGTTTCAGCAAGCACAGGCTGTCACTTTGAGAGTGACGGGTTAGGGTAAAAACCTTGACCAAATCTGACAATCGACTGTAGGATATTCAAGTTTGCAAGACAAGCTTTCCAACGAGCCCAAGAGCGTGAAGATGCAACGGTTGGACTGAGAGGTATGCTCAAAACGAGATCGGCCAGGGCTACTCTCTTTTCTATGAGTAAGACTGTCACCTTGTGATGACCATAACTCTCCCATTTCTTTGTCAAATGTATAACTTGGTACATGAAAATTATAATATTGCTCCCAAGCTTTCCATTGGTGCAAAAATATTTGCATTCCATCGATTTGTTTGGGAGAAACGCCATTTACAAGCTGGCCTGTCTGAGTTGGAGTAGGAGCAGAAGCTCCCCTATTTTCAAGAGGGCATATCTTTCAAAATCCCCTGTTCATGACCCTGTTTTATGAGTCGATCTGAAAGGTTTTGAGTTGAATTTTCCAATGGTGGCAGTTTTTTCAAATTCTCAGTTTGCTGGCATCTATAGTCCTTTTTTTGTCAGACATATTTCTGACAGAAAAGGCAGCACAAGCATGGGTAGCGTTGCCACCTAAGGGCAGCATTGAGCATCACCAAAACTCAAAATAAGAACAACAGGTGTGGTCACAGCAGCCTAGCCCTAACAGAGACTGGAAGGACACACCAACTTCACGTTTTGGAAGATCTGTACCCGCCTCCTTTTGGAAGAGATGGTCTTGTGGGAGGTGGTGAGTGGCGACGAGCGCACTCCGCCTCTACAGGCAAAAGGCATCACGGCAGCGCAAGTGGTGGCGGGGAAGTGCCACATAAAGGTGCAACAGATGTAAGTTCATCTACAACTACAACAGCGGCGTATGAGGAGCGGAAGAAGAAGAACAAGTTGGCTTACAGGTTGCTTGTTAACAATATCTCCAACCCGTTGTGCAAGAAGTATGAGAGTAAGGATGCTGCGTTTCTCATGCTTTTGGACAAGAAGATGATGGCGTTAAAAATGCAGGATGACAAAGGAATGGAGGCGTACTTTGAGTGGGCAAAAGAGGTGGCAAACCAGCTAAAAGCCGTCTGCAACCCTATGGAAGAGACGTATTTCATCCTCCTCTTGTTGAGGGGACTCATAGCGAGCTACGGCACGGTGCGACGGACGGAGTACCAGCTGCCTCTCAACCTGGTCTTCATCTACACGTACCTGGTGCAAGAAGAACTATATCCCAGTGCAGCAAAGCGCAATGGCAGTTGTCAGAACCTGAATCCGACAACAATACTTCCTCGGACTGAACTTTGGAAAAATGCACCAAGACATCCGGTGCAAGTCCACAAGTTCTGCTCCGCACCCAACGGCCATAAGCAAAACGTACGACATCAAGCGAAGAACCAAGGCCGTTGGGACAACATGCGAACATACTCGCGACGCGTCCGGCTAGCGTTAAGAAGCCATTCTCACCACTGGTTTTGTCCTGTTCTGAACTATATATACAGAGGATGTTCATTCCCTCTCAAGATAACCAGAACAGTTCTGTTCACCCTGTTCCCCCTTGGTTCCGTGGCTTCGCCGCCGTGTCTTTGCTCTGCTCGTCCCTCGCACTTCCTATCTTCACTAACTCTCAACGCTTTGCTCCATCACTCTCACTCCTTCGCTGAGCTCTCATACTCCGCCAGCCGTAACTCCCCTCGCCAGTACTCTCTCTCACATCAACCAGTCTAACTCCGCTACCTCGCGTCTCAGCCTCTATCAGCTCCTACGACTAACTCCTCAAACCGCTATTGCTTACGTCACTCTACTGACGTACACCTGCATGTCTTGATGCTTCTGCCTGCTTCTGCTGCCACTATTCTTGTGCCTGCATTCTTCTGACATGGTATCAGAGCTTCAGGCAACATCACCTAGAGTCCCGTGACCGCGTCATCACCCTGCCATCATCCTTGCTACACTGCTTCGACTCGCATCCTCCTGTCGCCGCTACCGCCGTTTCGCGCCTCGCCGCTTTTGCCAGCAGCTGACAACAGCGACTCTGCCAGACGAGTTCTCCACGCTAAGGAAACGCACCGTCATCCTAAGAAGGCCCTGCGCCCATTTTCGCGCCCGTGGCTAACCGGTGACGTGTCGCCCACATCAGCAGCAAGTACTTTTGAGCCGCCGCCTACCGTCAACTACCAAGAAGCTTCCCGCAATCTGCCATCCTCTGCTCCTCTTCGCATCAGCCTCCGCCAACATCTCCTTCCCTCTCATCCCACCTCATCAGCTTCATCTGTCCCTTCCTCACTGTCATCCTCCGTCTGCCTACGCCCATGATCTCGAGCCGCCTCCTCGCATCGCCTTTTTGCCTCGTCAGCAGCTGCAGCCAAAGCTTCTGCCGTCAAGATATCGGACACCACCAGTCTTCCTGCTCCCATTTCCGAGTCAACAGGGGAACAAGCCGTCACTCTCCTGACGTTAGCGGTCTAGTATCCATGCCCGCTGCCTGACTCCCTCTGCCGCAACCAACTTCTTTCAGCTGACAGGATATCAGACACCACCAGTCTTCCTGCTCCCACTTCCGAGCCAACTGGGGAACAAGCCGTCACTCTCCTGAACGCAAGAAGAAGTGGTTGTGTTGCTCCACCTGCCGTGCCGCATCTCATCTCCGCTCCCTTCACTCGCGTCGCTCTCTGTCTCCCATCCCCTCCATCATCACCAGCCTTCTGCCTTCGTCTTCATTCGCCTCTATCATCCCTCCTCCTCGCTCCAGTTTCCTCTGCTTCATCAGCCGCCCGTTCCTGCCCCATCTCTGCCTCTCCATCATCAGCATCATCCGCGCCGCCTTCCATCCATCATCCGCATCAGCATCGCTTTATCGTGCACGTGGTTTCTCCCCTGCGCCCACTCACCAATCAACCGTTTCCTCTGCTTCTGCATCGCTTCAGCTCGGCACAAGGATCCTCCCAGTCGCATCGCCTATTTCCGTGACGACCTGCGCCCACACCAAAATTTCCTTCACCGCACGTGGTTTTGCCCCTGCGCCCACTCATTCATCGCTTTCTCCGCTTCCTCAATCATTTTCAGCTCGGCACAAGGATCCGTTCGGTCGCCTCACCCATTTCCGCGACGACCTGCGCCCACGGCAAAACTTCTCCCAGCACACGCGGTTCGCCCCTACGCCCACTCCATCATCAATCATTCCTCCGCCATCATTCGCCTTCATCATTCGCTCGGCACACGGATCCACCCGGTCGCATCGCCCATTTCCGCGACGACCTGCGCCCATGCCGAAACTTCCCTCAGCACACGCGGCTCGCCCCTGCGCCCATTTATCAATCAATCACCTCCTCCGCTTTGGATCGCTTTCAGCTCGGCACAAGGATCCGCCCGGTCGCATCGCCCATTTCAGCGACGACCTGCGCCCAGGCCAAAACTTCTTGCAGCGCACGCGGTTCACCCCCGCGTCCACTCCATCATCAGTCATTCCTCCATCATCCACGACATTCTTTGCTCAACACCAGATCTGCCCTTTTCAGACTAACAGTCTTGCAACAACTTCTCCTCGCCCACAACTTCCTCACCTACATCAACTCAAGAACTTCATCACAATCATCAATGGGAAATCCTTGGGCATACTGTCCATTATTGGCTGAAGATGGCCAAAACATTCTTCTGTGGACACGACGTATATGGTCCACAGGAAAACTCGTCTCAATTCGAGGATATGGTTTCTGCGACCTCTTCCAAGGAAGCTTCGAACATCTTTGGACTGCTCACACATCTCCCTCGGCACTTAACGTAGCAACCACCTCAGCCTGGGATCAACTGAAAACCATCATGCACCCTTCCTACCACACCCTGGTGGAGGAAGCAAGCAGCGCACCTGACCTCTGGTACAGATTGCTACAAACAGCATGGGAAAGACAACACATCTCCTCTACAACTCTTCTCGTAACGGCTCTCCCTCCAATCAACTTGGACAAGCTGTACTACAGACCCCCTGGCCATGATCCTACACAACCCACAAGAGAGTCCACCAATTTGGGAACCTGGCAACGTGCGGCCTACTCACAGCTGAAGCCCTATCTATTGCATGGATTCGCCATCACCAACGGACTGCTAGACGAACAGAAGTACCTTGGGAAAGTCTGTAGCACTGGTGAATTCACAAGAAAGCATGAGGCTTTCAACAGAGATATGCAGGAAGGACTGAAGGAACCCATTGAACCTGACCTGTATCCTCTGCTAACGAGGGAACCCGACAACCTTGCTGGGATGTGGAGGCAGCTGATCTTCCACTGTGGAGGCTACGTGCCACCTTGCCAAAACTACATCTACCAACAGCGAGCAACAATGATAGCTCCACCCATAAGGCGCGTCGCTATCAGGTCGGCTCCAATTGAACAATGCATCACTGTGTCGGCTTCACAGGGGGTGTCAAAACCTGAATCCGACAACAATACTTCCTCGGACTTAACTTTGGAAAAATGCACCAAGACATCCGGTGCAAGTCCACGAAATTTGCTGCGCACCCAACGGCCATAAGCGAAACGTACGACATCAAGCGAATTACCAAGGCCGTTAGGACAACATGCAAACATACTCGCGACGCGTCCNTGAACAATGCATCACTGTGTCGGCTTCACAGGGGGTGTCAAAACCTGAATCCGACAACAATACTTCCTCGGACTTAACTTTGGAAAAATGCACCAAGACATCCGGTGCAAGTCCACGAAATTTGCTGCGCACCCAACGGCCATAAGCGAAACGTACGACATCAAGCGAATTACCAAGGCCGTTAGGACAACATGCAAACATACTCGCGACGCGTCCGGCTAGCGTTAAGAAGCCGTTCTCACCACTGGTTTTGTGACCTGTGTCGGCTTCACAGGGGGTGTCAAAACCTGAATCCGACAACAATACTTCCTTGGACTGAACTTTGGAAAAATGCACCAAGACATCCGGTGCAAGTCCACGAAATTTGCTGCGCACCCAACGGCCATAAGCGAAACGTACGACATCAAGCGAATTACCAAGGCCGTTAGGACAACATGCAAACATACTTGCGACGCGTCCGGCTAGCGTTAAGAAGCCGTTCTCACCACTGGTTTTGTCCTGTTCTGAACTGTATATACAGAGGATGTTCATTCCCTCTCAAGATAACCAGAACAGTTCTGCTTATCCTGTTCCCCCTTGGTTCCGCGGCTTCGCCGCCGTGTCTTCGCTCTGCTCGTCCCTCGCACTTCCTGTCTTCGCCAACTCTCAACGCTTCGCTCCATCACTCTCGCTCCTTTGCTTAGCTCTCATACTCCGCCAGCCGTAACTCCCCTCGCCAGTACTCTCTCTCACATCAACCTGTCTACCTCTGCTACCTCGTGTATCAGCCTCTATCAGCTCCTGCGACTAACTCCTGGAACCGCTCTTGCTTACGTCACTCTGCTGACGTACACCTGCATGTCTTGATGCTTCTGCCTGATTCTGCTGCCACTATTCTCGTGCTTGCATTCTTCTGACAGCAGTGACAGCAGTGAAGCAGCAATTTTGGCCACAAACTCAAGTAACTAGCAGCAGGAGAAGTCTGGGCAGCAGAGAGGCAAGAAGAAAGGCAAGTGCCGCTATTACCAGAAAAAGGGGCACTAGAAGAAAGAGTGCTTCAAGTTCAAGTTGGACTAGGAGAAGGAGCAGTAGTAGCAAAAGCCGCAATGTCCACACCATTCTTGCAACATGAACCTGGCCAAGGAGGTGCACGACCGCCCCTTCATGGCGAAGTCTGATATATCGCAGGTGGAGAAGGCGGATATCGCATGGTACAAAGACTCAGGGTGTACCAAGAGCCTAACGCCCCACGAGGAGTAGTTTATGCAGCTGCTCTCCATTCCCCCCGTCTGATTGCTTTGGGTGATGATCGGGTGGTATATGCTGAAGGGATTGGGATTGTGGAGATGTGGTTGGAGACCCCGCGTGGTATTCAAGTAGGAGTATTCCATGGCGTGCTGTATGTACCTGATGCTGCATTCAACCTTCTCTCAGTTTCCTCTCTCACCAACACAGGATTGCCAACCGTCTTTAACGACGATTATGGCTACATCCTCGACAAGAAAACAGGAGAGGAGTTGGCCAGGTCAGTCAAGGAAGGCAACATGTACCGCCTATTGGGGGCGGCCAAGATCCCTTACGAGCAGAGTCTTGTAGCAGTGGTGCCGGCCACGGATGGCAAAATCTGGCATGCGCGCTACGACCACATCGGCATGCGCGTCTTGCAGCAACTTCAAACAAAGCACATGGCACGTGACTTGTCCACCATCTCGAACTTTGAGCATCAGTTGTGCATCAGCTGTTTGGAGGGGAAACATTATTGCGGGGCGTTCTCCGGAGCCGGGGAGCATGCAAAGGAGGTGCCGAAGCTAGTCCACACAGACTTGTGTGACGTGATGCAGACCCAAAGCGTTGAACGCTCTAGGTATTTTCTCACCTCCATTGATGATTTCAGTTGTTACACTGGTCTGTACTTCCTTTCCTCCAAGGACCACTGCTTTGATAGGTTAAAGGAGTTCAAGACAATGGTGTAGAACCAGACTTGTAAGAAGATCAAGGCATTACGCAACGACCGCGGTGGAGAGTACCTGAGCAAGGAGTTCCACGAATACCCCGCTGCAACTGGCATCAAGGCACAGCGTATCGTGCCATACTCGCCATAGCAGAACGGTGTAGCAGAATGCGCCAACCGCACCATCGTTGAGTCGAGGCACTCCATGTTGCACGGAGCTTGACTCACATACAACTTTTAGGCCGAAGCAGTGAGCACTATGGTGTACATCAAGAACCGCAGTCGAAGTAAGGCGTTGGAGGAGATGACGCCGTACGAGGCGTGGTTCGGCAAGAAGCCGAGTGTGGGTCATCTTCGCGCATTGGCAGCTTGGCACACATTCACTTGTCGAAGGAGAAGCAGGAGAAGTGGGACACGAAGAGCGTACTGATGCTGATGATAGGCTATGACATGGAAAGCAAGGCATATTGCATCTACGAGAGGGATACAGGCCACGTCATCATATCTAGAGATGCATCTTCAACGAGAGTAACATCGTCAGCACCAACATCATTAGCGAAGAGGCAGAAAAACCAGCAGCTGACGAGGTAGTGGAAGCAGATATCCTTCCTAACCTTGTCTTTCCTGATCTAGGCAGAGCCACTAGGATGTCTTGTAGTAGTTCGGCATGACAGAGGCTAAACCCATCGGCACGCCGCTGGAGTTGCGCCCGTACCTCGTGAGCTTCAATGGAGACGCAAATGCAGCTGAGCAACAGAACTACCAGAGTATTGTCGGAAGTCTCATGTACTTGATGCAAGCAACCAGGCCGGACCTCGCACAGGTTGTGAGCGCTGTGAGCCAGCACGTGCTGAATCCTGGACCTGAGCACCAGAAGGCGGTTAAGCGGATCTTTTGCTACCTTGCTGGAACCATCAACATTGGCATTACGTAAAACAGCAACAACAACAATATCATCGGCTATACAGACGCAGACTGGGCTTCAAACCCCGAGGAACGCAAGTCCATCTCTGGACATGTGTTCCTCACGAATGGTGGGGCCATCAGCAGGTGCAGCAAGCGGCAGGTGGTCGTGGCCACTTCAAGCACAGAAGTTGAGTACGTCTCTCTCAACTTTGGAGCCAAGGAAGCACTTTGGCTTCAGCGTCTCATGGTAGAGATGAGTGGGAGTGAAATAGTTCCAGTTCGTGTGCGCATTCACAACCAGAGTGCAATCTCACTCGCCAAGAATCCTAAGCACCATGCACGCACCAAGCACATTGACATCACATATCACTTCATCAGGCACATGGTGTAGTAGGATGCTATCACGATGGTGTTTACTCCAACCAGCAAGCAGGTTGCTAATTTCTGCACCAAGCCAGTGACCCGTGAGAAGTAGCAGCTCTGCACGGGGACTCGTTACACTGTGACTGCGGCAAAGTGGGAGATTTTTGGGAAAAGAGCCATCCGGCTTAGTTTCAAGTTCACAGGAGAGAGTTCCAGGAAACTACCAAATGCCTGCTCTGATCGTCGACCGGAATTCACCATTAGAAATATCCGGTGGAAAATTGTCTATGGTTTAAGTTTCTAGCCCATCCAATGGTGGGATTGAGAGATATAACTTTTGGAAGTTTCCGGGGTCATGGACCGCCAGTGTATGGGTGACTATGGGCGATGGCTCCATGCCTTAGCCAGAGAAAGGAAAAAAGGCAAGAGGTCCAGGGTCAAGACCTGATAGGAGAAATATCCAAAAGGTCCTAGATTCTTAGATTGTCTTGTCGGAATGTGCTGACTAGGAAAAAGGTACCTCTCCTTCCTTTTTAGGTCTGGTGATATCCTTTTGTACAAGCCATGGACACATGGCAATTCTCCATGGGATTGTGGGTTATGTGAGCAATAGGAGTGTGCCATGAGAGCATCTTGCAGCTCTCTAGGTCGTGTATGAGTTGTGGGCCAGATTGCTAGGCTGATTTCCCCTTTTGTGTGAGATTATGGACTCTAATGTGTGAGCTTTAACCTCCATGGCTAAGTGGTGTAGCTTGTGCGAGGGCTGACTTGCCCAAGGTCAAGTTCTATATATACTCCATCATTTTAAGTGATTCAACCATTCTTCAGCACAGCTGATGCCCTTTCAGTCCCACATGATCGGTCCTCCAAGTCTTCCTCTCTCCTCCATATCCAACATCTAGTAGTTTCTTGGAACTTGCTCTTGTGGACCTGAAACTGATCCAGATGGTCTTATGTCCATCAATCTTCCACTTTGCCATAGTCAGAGTGGGTTAAGTCAACATGTCTTCATGTACAATTGCTGCTTCTCATATATCACTGGCTTGGTACATAAATGAGTGACTTGCTTGCTCGTTAGAGTGAACTCCAGCTTGGTAGGAGCCTCTTGTACCATGTGCCTGATGAAGTGGTAGGCGATGTCCATGTGTTTGGTACAACTATGGTGCTTGAGGTTCTTGGCAAGTCTGATTGTACCCTCGTTATCGACACATATGGAAATTGGAACTGCTGCACTCCCTCCCATCTCTGCCATGAGACACTAAAGCCAAACTACTTCCTTGGCTCCAAAGCTAATAGACGTACTCAACTTCCGTACTTGAGATGGCGACGACCTTTGTCGCTTGCTACACCAGCTGATGGCCCCGCCATTCATGAGGAATATATGTCTAGAAATGGACTTGTTTTCCTAAGTATTTGAAGCCTAATGTGTGTTTATGTAGCCGACGGTACTACTATTGTTGCCATTGTAGGTGATGCCTATGTTGATGATTATGGCAAGGTAGCGGAAGATCCGCTTCATTGCCTTGTGGTGCTCAGGTGCGGGACTTTCCATGTTTTGATTCACAGCGCTCACAACATGTGCGACGTCTGGCCTGGTTGCCACCATCAGGTAGATGAGACTATCGATGACACTCTGGTATTTCTGGCGCCCAGCTACATCTGCTTCTCCATTTAAGCTCACGAGATACTACCGTGTCTCCAATGACGCGCCGATGAGTTTGGCCTCGTCATGCCAAACCTCAGCAAGACGTCCTTGATGTGGCGACTTCGTTGTGTCGAGAGAGCGTGATTTGTGGTCACGCATGATCTGGATGCCGATAAAGTATGATGCCTCTGCAAGGTCAGACATCTGGAAGTGCTCATTCATGGTCTCCTTGAACTCCTACAGTGCAGATATGCTGTTACAAAAGAGGAGCATGTCATCCACATATACAATGATGAAGAGGATATTTTGTCCATGCTGCTAGCGATAGACACTATAGTCAGTCTCGATGCGCTTGAATTCCATGCAGTGCAGCGCCGCATCCAACTTCGGGTTCCAAGCACGTGACGCTTGCTTGAGGTAGTACAGCGACTTCTGTAGCTTGTAAGCAAGGTGTTCCTGGCGATCCACGACGAACGCCTCCGGCTACTCCATGGAGATTTCCTCCATTTGGCTCAGTTTCAGGTCCACAAGAGCACGTTCCAGGAAATAACATGGAGCAGCCAAAGGGGTTTGTCATGGATGGCCAGGAGCATCTGGTTTGCAAGCTGCAGAAGTCAAAATACTGCCTCAAGCAAGCGTCGCGTGCTTGGAACCAGAAGTTGGATACGGTCATACAATGCATGGGGTTCGAGCAGAGCGAGTGTGACTACAGCGTCTATTTTTGGCGGCATGGACATGAGATCTTCGTAATCATTTTCTATGTGGATGACATGCTCCTCCGTTCCAACAGCATGTCTGCACTACAGGAGGCCATATAAAGAGGCCATATAGGAGGCCATTCAAGGAGGCCATATAGGAGCGCTTCTAGATGTATGATCTTGGGCAGGTGTCATACTTCCTTGGCATACAGATCACGCGTGACCACAAATCAAGCTCTTTGTCGCTGTAGCACAGTCACGATGTCAAATATGTGTTGTAGCGGTTCGACATGGCAGAGGCCAAATCCGTCGGTACGTCTCTGGACACGCGGTAGTATCTCGTGAGCTTCTATGGGAAAGTAGATGTAGCTGAGTGGCAAAAGTACAATAGTGTCATCGGTAGTCTCATATACCTGATGGAGGCAATGAGGCCGGATCTCGCATAGGCTGTGAGCACTACGAGCCAGTACTTGGCTAATCCCAGACCACTAGATGCTCAGAAAGGGGTCATCCGGCTCAGTTTCAGGTCCACGGAAGCACGTTCCAGGAAAGTACAGGATGCTTACTCGGATGGTTGGTCTTACTTCACCATTGGAAAGATCATGTGGTAAATTATCTACGCTTCGATCCAACAGTCGGATTGAGAGATATTAATATTCAAAGATTTTGGGGTCATGGACCACTGGTGTCTGGATGACCAAGGGCGATGGCTCCATGCCTTAGCCTGAGAAAAGAAAAAGGCAAGAGGTCTAGGGTCAAGACCTGATGGGAGAAATATCCAAAAAGGTCCTAGATTCTTGGATTGCCTTGTCAGAGTCTGTTGACTAGGAAAAAGGTATCTCTTCTTGCTTCTATGGTGAGGTGACATCCTTGTGTGCTTGCCATGGACACATGGCAATTCTCCATGGAATTGTGGGTTATGTGACCACTAGGAGTGTGCCATGAGAGCATTTTCTAGCTCTCTAGGTTGTGTGTGAGTGATCAGCCAGATTGCTAGGCTGATTTTGTCTCTTTTGTGAGTTTATGGACTCTAGTGTGTGAGCCTTAGCCTCCATGGCTAAGTAGTGTCGCTTGTGAGAGGGCTGACTTATTAAGCTCTAGCTCTATATGTACTCAATCATTTTGAGTAATCAACAACCATTCTTCAGCATAATGGATACCCTTTCAGTCCCACATGCTCGCTACTCCAAGACTACCTCTCTTCCCTAGTTCCAATATTTGGCATCAGAGCCAAGTTCTACCTGTTTCAGCCAGCATCGATCGTCACTTTGAGAATGATGGATTAGGGTCAAACCGCGACCAAATTTGAAGATGGACCACAGGATCGTCAAGTTCACAAGACAAGTTTCCCACGAGCCCAATGTCGAGAAGATCCAAAAATCGGATTGAGAGTTATGCCCAAAACGAGGTCGGCCAGGGCTACACTCTTCTCTATGAGTAAGACTATCGCCTTATGATGATCATAACTCTATTGTTTCCTTACCGAATTTAAAACATGGCACATGAAAATTATAGTATTTTTCCTAAGGTTTTAATTGGTGTAAAAATATTTGCATTCCATTTATTGGTTTGGGATAAACGCCATTTACAAGCTGACTGGTCTGAGTTGGAGTAGGAGCAGAAGTATACCCTGTTTTCTGGTCGGAGGTGATGACCCCATTTTATGGGTTGGTGTGAAAGGTTTTTACTTGCATTTTCCAGTGGTGAGCTCCGTTTTTCCAAATTCCTAGTGTGCTCGCCTCTACAACCAGTCAAACAGATTTTTGGCAGAAGCTGCAGCAGAAATAGGGGTAGCACCGCCACTGAATGGCCGCGTTGAGTATCACCAAAGCTCAAAATGGCACCAATAGGCGTGGTCACAGGAGCCTCGCCCTTGGAGAGGCTGGAAAGACGCGCCAACTTCACGTTTTGGAAGATCCGTAGCGGCCTTCGTTTGGAGGAGAGGGGCTTATGGGAGGTGGTGAGCGGCGACGAGCGCGCTTTGCCTCCATAGGAAAAAGGCATCATCGCAGCGTAGGTGGTGGCGGGGAAGATTGTTGACTTTATATGCTCCTCGTCCATCGCTGACATTTGGACAGGCATAGGACAGACCAGACATGCACTGCTCCCTTGGAGTAAGTCCCCTAAGTCTGGTCCCAGTAGACAATACATGCACTGCTCCTTTGGAGCAAGTCCCCTTGGTCTAAACTGGATGGTATAGAAGGCAAACACTTCGTAGAACAACTCCTTGTGGCTTAGACATTCCATAGTTAGTCTCTGGAGCGAGAGGTCACGGGGTCAAATTCCAGACCAGTGATTACTTTTCTTTGTGACCAAAGGGGGGACAGGAAGGTTGTAAGAGGCATCTTAGAACATTCCAATGTCCTTCTTTTGACCTGATATGCTCCTTGTCCATCGCTGACATTTGGATAGGCACATGACAGACTAGGCATGCACTGCTCCTTTGGAGTAAGTCCCCTATGTCTGGTCCCAATAGACAAGGCATGCACTGTTCCTTTGGAGCAAGTCCCCTTGGTCTAAACTGCATAGTATAGCCAGCAAACACTATCTTGGACAACTCCTTACGGCTTAGACATTCTAGAGTTAGTCTTTGGAGCGAGAGGTTACTGGGTCAAATCCCAGCCTAGTGACTAATTTTCTTTGTGACCAAAAGGGGGACAGGAAGGTTCCAAGAGGTATTTTAAAACTTTCCAAGGTCCTTCCTGGTGGCTGGCGCCACTTGGCGGTCACAAGAAGTGCCATGTAGGCACGGGGGATGACGCAATCCAGATTGCCCCCAAAGTGGCTCATCCAAGGAGCTACTGCGCGCCTAGGCTAGAGGCTGGCTCTATGACTATAAAAACCTGGCAGTTGCCTGTCATTGAGTAGAGTTTTTACCTTTGAGACTCCTAACAGAGTTGTCCTCCAGAGGCAGACATTAAAGAAGCATTGGTTGGTCTAAGCCCCATGAGTTAGCTCCTCGAGCGAAAGTGACCAGGTGCTAAGGACATAGTGCAATGAAGTGGTTCTGACGAACTACTGGGTGTGGAACCTTGGCTCTGAGGGTGATATCACCTCTTGGTTGCAATACCAAGAGCGGTCGGCGGGAACCATTGTGTCGGAACCCGTTTTCTACACCGTCGTCTGAGGTAGGTTGACAAAGGGGTATGGGCCCACACTGACTAGTTGTAAGGCACGCTTCCGCGTACTCTCTCGCCGTTTCTGTCTTGCAGCACGCATCAGCTCCATCACCTCCATCTGCTCCATCTGCTCCATCGGCTCCAACAGCTGGTGCTGACACTTAGCGAACAATGGCCAAGGATAAGCTCTGCCCTTGGAGGTACGACCCTTGGGCCCTAACCAGTATAAGATGTGCCCTTGGAGGCACAAAACTGGGTTCGTTAGTGTGCGTTCTTCTTTGTTTGCAGGTGATCAATAGCTAAGGGGTCAGCAACGGATCTAAACCACCTAAACAGGTAGCAGACAACAACCTACATCAGCCTACATCGACCTCCACAAAGAAGAAAAGTAGAGAAGCAGAGAAGCAGTATGACGACACCCACGACGCTCACTCTTGAGCAGGTCAATGATCTGATGTCAAAGTTCACAGGGTTTGGTTTACCCTTGTGGAGATGGCAATTTGAGATTGTCATGAGGGTGCGTGGCTACTTGAAGATGTTCCTTGGAGAAGAGGTTGAACCTCCAAAAACAAATAATTGATATGAAGTGTGGAGTGTCAAAAATGACATGGCGCTTGCGATTCTTGTGACATCAGTGCATGAGTCACAGCATGTCCACCTCCAAGGTATCACACATGCATCAAAGGCTTACGAGAAGCTTGCACGTATTCACGAATCAACGGCTCTTGCAAATCACCTCTTCATCCTTCAAAAGCTGATTTCGATGAGGGTGAGCGAGGGAGAGTAAATTCCGGACTTCCTCTTGCAGTTTGAAGGACTACTGCAGGAAGTGACCCAAATGAACTGGGAAATCAACACCATGTAGGCCATGATCTTCCTCGTGGCGCTACCTGAAAGCTGGGGTCCTATGATCACCGTTTATGGCGGTTGGAAGGAGGAGGATTTGACGTATGAGGCGGTGTCCGAATACATACGAAACAAGGCCATGCGTCGTAGCATTAGTGAGGCTAACATTTCAGCCTATACTACACGATATGGTGGTCGTGGCAACAACTCCTCTTTTGGTCAGAGTAGCGGAAGCGGTGGCGGTAGAGGAAAGGGCAATGACTCCTCTTTTGGTCAGAGTAGCGGAAGCGGTGGCGGTAGAGGAAAGGCCAATGGTGGCGGTGGAAAGGGTTCAAAGCGTCCTGGGAAGTGCCATAACTGTGGCAAGCATGGGCATTGGGCACAAGAGTGCAGGGCTCCCAAGAAGGAAGATGGAGATCATGGTGGTAGATATGATGACAAAGGAAAGGGTAAGAAGGAGTTGACGAACATGATTGATGAGAGCATGCCGGCAACCAAGGGAGCGGCACAGGTCAAGCGTGGAGCCTACGGGCTTGACCCTGGCACGAACCACCACTCTTCAAGGGAGAAGGATGGGTTTATCTCCATTGTGGACACTCAACGTCGCTTCAGGTGTGCCAATGACAGCCTTGTCCATGCAGAAGGCGAGGGAGATAAGTTGATCAGCATCAACGTGAATGGTGCTGAAAAAGACTTGAAGCTAGAGAACGTCGTCTATATGCCGTCTTTTGCGGCAAACATCGTGTCATATTCCAAAATCACGGACCATGACATGACGGTCATCTTCACGGAGGAGGAGGCCGTGATTGTCAAGAACAAGGATATCAAGATCTCCTTTCCCAAGGAGAGTGTGATCGCACAGGTCCCAAGAGTTGATGGGATGTATGTGCTACAAACCAAGTCCCTTGAGAGTACAAATAAGGGATATGCAGCGGTTGAAGAGCCCAAGTCTCCAAAGCCTGATGTAGTGTTGGAATATTGAAGTCGACACTGACATTCTCCCTCGGATAATCCGAGCTCTCAATAAATGGTTCAAGATCGGCATCGAGCCAACACGAACCACCTCGCCAACGGATTGTCGGTCACGGTCAGTGACTTAAAGGCGAGCCGCCCCGAATAACCGGGACCACGTCGTAGTCATGTCCGGCTAGCAAAGAAGAAGCCATTCTGATATCCTTGTCCTAGTCTGTGATATATTACCGAGGACGTTCATTCCCTCGAACTAACCAGAACAGTTCTTCCCATCTTGTTCCCCTTTGGTTCCGCGGCTTGGCCACCGTGTCTTCGCTCTGCTCGCACTTCACACTCTTTGCCCTCGCCAGCCTCTCACAACTCTTTGCTCAGTCACTCCCGCTCCTTCGCTCAAGTCTCTTACTCCACCGCCCATCACTCATCTCGCTAGCTCTCTCTCACACATCAGATCATCTACCTTGACTGCCTCCCGTCTTTGCCTTGTTCAACCTCCGCGACTAACTCCTCGGGACCGCTCTCGCTTACGTCACTCTGCTGACGTACCCCTACTTGTTCCGACGCATCTGCCTACTTCTCCTGCTGTTCTCATGCGTGCATTCTTCTGACATGTAGCACCACAGGCTGTCACCATGGCAGCCAACTCCACCAATGACACATGCTGAGCCGAGGCACAGGCGGTTTGGCCATGTGGCTGACAGCAAACTACAAGCTATGCAGCAGCACGAAGTGGTTCATGGGATGGAGGGATGCAAGGCCAAGGATGAGGGAAAGTACAAGAAGCTTTGTGAGCCATGCCTCCAAGGCAAGGCAAAGAGAAAACCCTTTGAGCATAATGGGCAACGTGCGGCAGCAATCTTGGACCTGATTCACTGTGATGTGTGTGAATCATTATGCACTCCTTCGAATGGAGGCAGCAAGTATTTCTTGACCTTCATGGATGACCACAGTTGCAAGATGTGGATCTACTTCCTCAACACAAAGGGAGAGGTCAAGGAGAAGCTGCAAGAGTTTTTCCCGATGGTAAAGCAACAGACAAGCAAGAAGGTCAAGGCATTGCGCACGGACAACGGTGGTGAGTATGAGACGTGCAAACGCTGGTTGAGCCAACACGCAATAAACCACCGGACCACCACGCCTTACACCCCCCAGAGTAATGGCGTTGCCAAGCGGATGAACCAGACTATCCTCGGCATGACACGAAGCATGCTCTTTGATGCCAAACTCCCACCTCGCTTTTGGGCTGAAGCTTGCTACCTTGTGAATCTCACTCCAGTAGCAGCGCTTGGAAAGCGTGGTAAGAAGCAGCAAGAGAAGGAGCTCGTGACGCCACGGGAGGCTTGGTCGGGGAAGAAGCCAGATGCCTCACACTTGAGTGTCTTTGGCTGTACTACGTTGGGAAAGGTCCAAGCAGGAGAAGGAAGTGGCATGCTGGATGCACATGCTCGTAAGTGTGTAATGGTCGGATACACCACACACAAGGCGTACAAGCTATGGGACCAAGTGCAAGCAAAGCTCATTAGGAGCCAATATGTCGAGTTTGATGCAAGGACGCTCGGCAAGGGAGAGTCGCTCGACCCTCTCCATGCTCCCAAATCAGAAGAGTGTTTGTGTTACTCGAGTTAGGTGATTAGGCACCAGAAAAATGGCAGATGGTACAACTAATGGATGGTGCTACAGGGAGAGTGGCTGTGCAGGCTGACACAACGACGGACTCCAGAACAAAGTCTGAGTCCTTGGAGGCCTCTTAGTCAAACTCTGAGGCCGTTGACTCTTCCTCAAAGAGCGGATCAGTGGCAGCGGAGGAGCAACAAGAGCAACTAAGCCTTGAAGTACCACCAGTAACACTCCGGCGTATTGTGCGCCAGAAGAAACGTCTACCCAAGTACGATACCGAGAGTGCGGAATGGACCGGACTCATGTGGTCATGCTTGGCTCATGGAGAGCATGTGACCGTAAGGGAGGCTATGAATATGCCAGATGCGGCCAAGTGGAAGGAGGCAGTGGACAACGAACTCGCATCCATTGAGGCAAACGGAACATGGGTTCTGGTGGACAGGCCCTCAAATGCGCATGTGATGGGGTCAAAGTGGGTACTCCGGAAAACGTTCAAGCATGATGGTACCATCGACAAGAACAATGCAAGAGTTGTGGCGAACGGGTTTTCCCAGCGTGCAGGCTCAGAGAACAAGGAGACCTTTGCGCCTGTCATCTCCTTTGCCTCCATCATATCCATGTTGGGCATCAGTACTACAAAAGATTTGGAGGTTCACCAGATGGATGTCAAGACAGCTTTCCTCTACAGGAACCTAGATAAAGAAGTGCTGATGGAAGTGCCCGAGGGAGTGAAAGCTCCAGAGGGCAAGGTTTGCAAACTAGTCAAAACACTTTACGAACTGAAACAGGCCCCAAGGATGTGGTACAAGGAGATGGACGGCTTCATGGCCGGGCTCACCTTCATGCACTACCAGAATGACCCTAGTGTCTATGTGCGGGAGGATGAGCAAGACTTGATGCTGGTTGCACTGTACGTGGATGGCCTGATCATCTGCTCGTCATCAGTCGAGCTGTTGAACAAGCTGAAGACAGATCTCAGCAATAGGTTTAAGATGAAGGACATGGGTCTGCTCGAGTTCGACCTCGGGATAGCCGTCCACCACAATCAAGCAGCAGGCACCATCAACCTAAACCAGACATAGTACATCATGGAGATCCTCAAGCGCTACAACATGGAGGACTGCAAACCCAATAGCACACCCATGACAACAGACATCAAGCTCTCATCCTCCATGAGCCCTAGTACGGAGGCAGAATGGCATGAGATGGAGGACATTCCCTACCAGTCTGCTGTTCGCAGCCTCATATACGCCATGGTGGGAACACGCCCTGACATTTGCTATGCTGTGGGACAAGTGAACAGGTTTGTGGCCAATCTAGGGCCACAGCACTGGCAAGCAGTCAAGCGCATCACGCGCCATCTATAGAAGACACGACACATGGGACTCTCGTTTGGAGGCTAAGAGGGATCTGACCCACTGCGGTTGGTGTGCTACACAGATGCTGACTGGGGAGGAAGAATCAATGACAGAAGTCCACCTCGGGCTTTGTGTGCCTTGTGAACGGTTGTGTAGTCTCCTGGGCAAGCAAAATGCAAGACTCTGTCTCCCTCTCTACCACTGAGGCAGAGTACATTGCTGTGTCAGAAGCATGCAAGTAGACATAGTGGCTACGCAGTTTACTTGCTGAGATGAAAGTGCCACAAAGGGACGCAACAGAGGTCCGCATCAACAACAAGAGTACCACGAAAATGGCACATGATGATTTCATCTCCCGGCAGACCAAGCACATCGACACCAGGTACCACTTCTCACGCTACCTGGTTGCAAAGGCGATCATGGACCTGGAATACGTGGAGACCAAGAAGATGCTCGTAGATTGCATGACAAAGGCGCTGAACAGCGAATTGCACTCTGCAGGTACTCGAGGCATCTGTATGGTCAACGGAGCGCACGAAGACTGAGGCCAAGATTGTTGGAGAGAAGAGAGATCTCACAGCTAATGGACAGAGGTACAAGGGAGAGTTTGTTGACCTGATATGCTCCTTGTCCATCGATGACACTTGGAGAGGCACACGACAGACTAGGCATACACTGCTCCCTTGGAGTAAGTCCCCTAAGTCTCGTCCCAATAGACAAGGCATGCACTGCTCCTATGGAGCAAGTCCCCTTGGTCTAAATTGGATAGTATAGAAGGCAAACACTACCTAGGACAACTCCTTGTGGCTTAGACGTTCGACAGTAAGTCTTTGGAGCGAGAGGTCACTGGGTCGAATCCCAGCCCAGAACTAATTTTCTTTGTGACCAAATGGGAGACAGGAAGGTTCTAAGAGGCATCTTAGAACATTCCAAGGTCCTTCCTGGTGGCTGGCGCCACTTGGTGGTCAGAGGGAGTGCCATGTAGGCAGGGGGTGACGCAATCCAGATTACCCTCAAAGTGGCTCATTCAAGGAGCCACTACGTACCTGGGCTAGAGGCTGGCTCTAGGACTATAAGAACCTTTCAGTTGCCTATCATTGAGTACAGTTCTTACCTTTGAGACTCCTCATAGAGTTGCCCACCAAAGGCAGACACTAAAGAAGCATTGGTTGGTCTAAGCCCCATGAGCTAGCTCCTCGTGTGGAAGTGACCAGTGCTAGGGACACATTGCAAGGAAGTGATTCCTATGAACCGCTCAGGGTGGAATCTTGGCTCTAAGGGTGATATCACCTCTTGGTTGCAATACCAAGAGCAGTCGGCAGGAACTATTGTGTCAGAACCCTTTTTCTAGACTGTCGCCTCAGGCAGGTTGACAAAGATGCCATTGAAAGGTGCACCAGATGCAAGTTCATCCACAACTACAGCAGCGGCATATGAGGAATGGAAGAAGAAGGACAGGCAGGCTTACAAGCCGCTCATTAATACCATCTCCAACCCTTATCTTCAGTACATGAGTGACAAGGCTACTACAAAAGAGGAGTGGGACGCGTTGTAGAAGAAGTATGAGAGCAATTATCTTACATTTCTCATGCTTTCCGAGGAGAAGATGATGGTGTTGAAAATGCACGGTGGCAAAGGGACGGAGGCGTACTTGGATAGGGGAAAGGAGCTGGCAAAGTAGCTGAAAGCGGCCGGCAATCTTATGGAAGAGACGCGTGCCATCCTCCTCTTGGGAAGGGGACTCGAATCGAGCTATGATGTTGGAGTGCCAGCCGACTTTCGACCTTGACTTCATCTTTACGTACCTAGTGCAGGTGGAACAACATCGCAATGCAGCAAACTACAAAGGCTGCTGCAGCAGTGAAGCAGCATTTGTGGCCATAACCTCACGTAACTAACAGCAGCAGCAGTCTAAACAGCACAGAGGCAAGAAAACAGGCAAGTGCCACTATTGCCAGAAAGAGGGGCACTACCAGAAAGAGTACTTCAAACTCAAGAGAGACCAGAAGGAGCAGTAGTAGTAACAGGGAAAGCAACAATCTTCACAACAATAGCAGGAGCAGTCATAGTAGCATCAGCTAGAGCAGAAGCAGCAGAAAAACCAGACCGGCGTGCGCCATTTTGGCAACATGAACGTGGCCAAGGAGGTATGCGACCGCCTCTTCATGGCAAAGTCTAACATGCCACATAAGGAGAAGGTGGATCTGGCGTGGTACAAGGACTCAGTGTGTACCCAGAGCCTGACGCATCACAAGGAGTGGTTTATGCAGGTCCTCTCCATTCCCCCCGATTGATTACTTTGGGCGATGATCGGATGATGTATGATGAGGGGATTGGGATTGTGGGGATGTAGTTAGAGACCCCGCATGGCATTGAAGTGGGATTATTCCATGGCATGCTGTATGTACCTGGTCCTGCATTCTACCTTCTCTCAGTGTCCTCTCTCACCAACACAAGACTGCGAGTCGTTTTTTACGAAGATTATGGCTACATTCTTGACAAAGAAACAGGAGAGGAGTTGGCCGGGTCGATGATGGAAGACGACATGTACCGCTAGTTGGGGTGACCAAGATCCCGCGCGAGCAGTGGTGCAGGCCACAGATGGTGAAATCTGGCATGCGCGCTACATCCACATCAGCATGCGTGCCTTATAGCAACTAAAAAAAAAACAGATGGTGCATGACTTGCCCATCATCTATAATTTTGAGCAGCAGTTATGCATCGGCTATTTGGAGGGAAGCAGCATCGCGAAGCGTTCTCTGGACTGGGGGAGCGTGCGAAGGAGGTGCAGGAGCTGGTCTGCACAGACTTGCGTGGCTCGATACAAACCCAGAGCTTTGGAAGCTTTAGGTATTTTCTCACCTTTATTAATTATTTGAACGGTTACACTACTTTATACTTCATTTCCTCCGAGGACGGGTGTTTCGACAGATTCAAGGAGTTCAAGGCCATGGAGGAGAACCAGACGGGTAAGAAAATCAAGGTGCTACGCAGCGACCACGGTGGCGAATACCTGTCAAGGAGTTTCAGGACTACCTCACAGCAACGGGCATCAAGGCGTAGCGGACCGCGCCATACTTGTTGTAGTAGAACCGTGTAGCACAACGCGCCAACCGCACTATCGTTGAGTGGGTATGCTCCATGCTACACGCGGCTCGGCTCACCTATGACTTCTGGGCCGAAGCAGTGAGCACTGCGGTGTACATCAAGAACCGTAGTCGAACCAAGGTCTTGGAGCACATAATGCCATACGAGGCGTGGTTCGGTAAGAAGCTGAGCGTATGTCATCTTCTCATGTTTGGCAGCTTGGCACACATCCACGTGCCTAAGATGAAGCGACAGAAATGGGACGCAAAGAGCGCACATATGCTAATTATTGGATATGACGTGGCAAGTAAGGCGTATTGCGTCTACGATAGGGATACTGGCCACGTCATCATCTTCAAGGATGTCATTTTCAACGAAAGTAATGTCATCAGCACCAACATTGTCTGGGAAGAGGTAGCAGAACTAGCAGCTGATGAAGTAGTGGGAGCAGACATTCTCCCTCACCCCGTCTCCCCTGAACCTTCCTCTACTGTGACAAAGGGAGCACCAATCTACTCTCCCATGTCTGATGCATCAGATAAAGTTGCCTCACCGGCAAAAGCAAAGGAAGAAGATGCAACACCATCAACAAGAGAAGTTGTGCGAGCAGCACCGCACCAGCCGCCTGCTAACGCTCCAGCACCAGGTCGAGGGTACCCTCTCAAGGTGCGCTAGAAGCATGGTGAGCGCGGGCATTTCTGGATATTCCACAAACCAGACCTGATGAACGTCGCAGTTACAGCAGACTTTGATGAGCCGACATCGTACAAGGAGGCCATGGCTACACCAGGTGTAGCAAATAAGGCACAAGTTGTATAGCAGGAGATACAGTCGCAGCTCGAGAACGATACGTGGGAGCTGACTAAGCGTCCACTTGACGCACGGTAATCAAGTGCAAGTAGGTGTTCAAGAAGAAGAGGGGCGCAGATGGCAACATAGAAAAGCAAAAGGCGAGGCTGGTCGCCAAAGGCTACACGCAGCAAGAGCGCATCGACTATGCAGAAACATTTGCTCCCGTTGCAAAGTTTGCCTCTATACGTACTCTCCTCTCATATGCAGCAAATAAGGATTTTGAGATTCACCACATGGAGGTCAAGGCAGCATTCTTGAACGGTGACTTGGAGGAGGTGATGTACACGGAGCAGCCAGAGGGATTCGTCATGGATAGTCAAGAACACCTGGTTTGCAAGTTGCAGAAGTCGTTGTATGGCCTCAAGCAAGCGTTCCGTGCTTTGGACCAGAATTTGGATGTAGTGGTACAATGCATGGAGTTTGAGCACAACGACTATGACTATAGCATCTATAGCTGACAGCATGGGCATGAGATTCTCATGATTATTGTCTATGTGGATGACATGCTCCTCCTTTCCAACAGCATGTCTTCACGTCAAGAGTTTAAGGAGACCATGTAGGAGCACTTCCAGATATCTGATATCGGGGAGGCGTCATACTTCCTCGACATCCATAGCACACATGACCGTAAATCATGCTCTCTTTCGCTACAGTATAGCCGCTACATCAAGGATGTTTGCAGCGGTTTGGCATCACAGAGGCCAAACCCATCGGCACGCTGCTTGAGACGCGGCAGTACCAGAGCGCTATCGGCAGTCTCATGTACCTGATGCTGGCAAACAGGCCGGACCTCGAACAGGCTGTGAGCGCTGTGAGCTAGCACATGACGAACCCTAGACCTGAGTTCTAGAATTAAGAGAAGCCAATCTTCCACTACCTTGCTTGAATCATCGACATGAGCATAACCTATAACGGCAACGACAATAACATCATCGGCTACACATACGCAGATTAGACTTCAAACTCTGAGGATCGCAAGTCCATCTCTAGAAGTGTGTTCCTCATGAATTGCGGGGCCATCACCTGGTACAACAAGTGGTAGGTGGTCGTGGCCATCTCAAGCATAGAACTTGCGTATGTCTCTCTCACCTTTGGAGCCAAAGAAGCAATTTAGCTTCAGCGTCTCATGGCAGAAATGAATGGGACTGCAGTAGTCCCAGTTCATGTGTGCGTCGACAACCAGAGTGTAATCGCACTTGCCAAGACTCCTGAACACCATGTACGCACCAAGCACATTGACATCGCGTATCACTTCATCAGGCACATGGTGCAGGAGGGTGCTATCAAGTTAGAATTACCTCCAACCTGCAAGCACGTCGCTGATTTCCATTCCATGCCAGTGACCCGTGAGAAGGAGCAATTCTGCATGAAGGCATGTAGACTCAACCTACTCTGACCATGACAAAGTAGAAGATTGTTGGGAAAGAGCCATCCGGCTCAGTTTCAGGTCCACAAGAGCAAGTTCCAGGAAACTACCAGATGCTTGCTGTGATCATTGATTTTTCTTTCACCATTGGAAAGATCAAGTGGAAAATTGCCTAAGGTCCAAGTTTCAGGCCGATCTAACGATCGGATTGAGATATGTGAAATTTCAAAGTTTTGGGGGTCATGGACCGCCGGTGTCTGGGTGACCATGGGCGATGGCTCCATACCTTAGCCTAAGAAAAGAAAAAAGCAATAGGTCCAGTGTCAATACCTAATGGGAGAAATATCCAAAAAGGTCCTCGATCCTTGGATTACCTTGTCAAAGTGTACTGACTAGGAAAAAGGTACCTCTCCTTAATTTTTAGGTGAGGTGAGATCCTTGTGTGCTAGCCATGGACACATGGCCATTCTCCATGAGATTGTGGATTATGTGACCACTAGGAGTCTGTCATGAGAGCATTTTCTAGCTCTCTAGGTTGTGTGTGAGTTGTTAGCCTGATTGCAAGGCTGATTTCCTCTCTTGTGTGAGTTTATGGACTCTAGTGTGTGAGCCTTAGCCTCCATGACTAAGTGGTATGGCTTGTGAGAGGGCTGACTTGTCCAAATTCTAGCTTTATATGTACTCCATCATTTTGAGTGATTCAATAACCATTCTTCATAACAACTGATGTCCTTTTAGTCCATCACACTCGCTGCTCCAAGACTCTGTTGGGAAAGGAGCCACCCGGCTCAATTTCAGGTCCACAGGACCAAGTCCCGGGAAATTTCCAGATGCGTGCTCCAATCGTTGATCCGTCTTCACCATTGAAAAAATCAGGTGGCAATTTATCTACAATCAAAGTTTCAGGCCGACCCAACCATCGGATTGGGAGATATGAATTTTCGTAGTTTCAGGGGTCATGGACCGCCGATGTCTGGGTGGCCATGGGTGATGGCTCCATGCTTTAGCCTGAGAAAAGAAAAAGGCAAGAATTCCAGTGTCAAAACCTGATGGGAGAAATATCCAAAAAGGTCCTTGGTCTTAGGATTGCCTTGTCAAAGTGTGCTGACTATGATACAGGTACCTTTCCTTAATTTTTAGGTGAGGTGAGATCCTTGTGTGCTAGCCATGGACACATGGCGATTCTCCATGGGTTTGTGGGTGATGTGAGCACTAGGAGTGTACCATGAGAGCATTCTCTAGCTATATAGGTTGTGTGTGACTAGTCAGCCTGATTGATGGGCTGATTTTCTCCCTTGTGTGAGATCTTGGACTCTAGTGAATGAGCCTTTACCTCCATGGCTAAGTGGTGTGTCTTGTGAGAGGGCTGACTTGCCCAAGATCTAGCTCTATATGTACTCCATCATTTTGAGTGATTTAACAACCATTCTTCAGCACAATTGATGCCCTTTCAGTCCCACATGCTCGCTGATCCAAGGCTCCTTGTCTCCTCCAGATCCAACATTTGGTATCGGAGCTAGATTCTGCCAGATCCAGCCAGCACATGCCGCCACTTTGGGAGTGACGGGTTAGGGTCAAACCTTGACTAAATTTAGCGATCGACCACTAGATCTTCAAGTTGGCAAAACAAGTTTTTCAATGAGTCCACAATCACGAAGATCCAACGGTCTGATTGGGAGTTATGCTCAAAACGAGGTCGGCCAGGGCTACACTCTTCTCTATGAGTAAGACTGTCACCTTGTGATGACAATACCTCTCTTGTTTCTTTGTCAAATTTAAAATGTTGCACATGCAAATTGTAGTATTTTTTGTAAGCTTTCCATTGGTGCAAAGATATTTGCATTCCATCGATTCGTTTGGGAGGAACGTCGTTTACAAGCTGGCTGGTCTTAGTTGGAGTAGGCGCAGAAGCATACCCTGTTTTCAAGAGGGCATATCTTTCAAAATCCCCTGTTGATGACTTTGTTTTATGGGTCGATCGGAAAGGTTTTGAGCTGCATTTTCCAGTGGTGGACTCCATTTTTCTGAATTCCTAGTCTCCTGACATTTACAGTCCATTTTCTGTCAGGCAGGAGCAGAAGCGCTGAGCATCACCACGGCTCAAAATGGCAGCAGCTCGCTTTGTGACAGCAGCCCAGCCTTTGGAGAGGCTGGAGGGACGCGCCAACTTCATGTTTTGGAAGATCCGTACCCGCCTCCTTTTGGAGGAGAGGGGCTTGAGGGAGGTGGTGAGCGGCGACGAGCGCGCTCCACCTCCACAGGCAAAAGGCATCACGGTAGCTGAGGTGGTGGCGGGGAAGACGCCGCAGAAAGGTGCAGCAGATGCAAGTTCATCTACAACTGCAGCGGCGGCGTATGAGGAGTGGAAGAAGAAGGACAGGCAGGCCTACAGGTTGCTTGTCAACACTATCTCCAACCCGCATCTTCTGTACTTAAGTGACAAGGCTACTGCAAAGGAGGGGTGGGACACGTTGTGCAAGAAGTATGAGAGCAAGGATCTTGCATTCCTCATGCTTTTGGAGGAAAAGATGATGGCGCTGAAAATACAGGGTGGTGAGGGGATGGAGGCGTACCTGGACAGGGCTAAGGAGCTGGCGAAGCAGCTGAGAGCGCCCGGCGACCCTGTGGAAGAGATGCCCTTCATCCTCCTCTTGCTGAGGGGACTCCCAGCCAGCTACGACATGGTGCGAGAGATGCTGGAGTGCCAGCCAACTCTCGACCTCGAGTTCATCTGCACACACCTGGTGCATGTGGAACTACGTCGCAATGCCGCAAAACGCAATGGTAGCAACAACAACAGTGAAGCAGCTTTCATGGTGATGGGCTCAAGCAACCAGCAGCAGCAGTAGTCCGGGTAGCAGAGAGGCAAAAAGAAGGGTAAGTGCCATCATTGCCAAAAAGAGGGGCACTACAAGAAATAGTGCTTCAAATTCAAGAGGGACCAGAAGGAGCAGCAGCAGCAGCAGCAAAAGCAGAAATCTCCACAACAACAGCTGTAACAGTCACAGCAACGTCAGCAGCACCAGCAGCAACAGTAGCTGATTCAGACCGGCGTGCGCCATTTTGGCAACATGAATATGGCCAAGGAGGTGTGCGTCCGCCTCTTCATGGCGAAGTCTGACATGTCGCAGAAGGAGAAGGCGGATCTGGCGTGGTACAAAGACTCTGGGTGCACCGAGTCTGACGCACCACAAGGAGTGGTTTTCACAGTTACTGTCCATCCCTCCCCGTCCTATCGCTTTGGGTGATGATCGGGTGGTGTATGCTAAGGGGGTTGGGATTGTGGAGATGTGGTTGGAGACCTTGCGTGGCATTGAAGTGGGAGTGTTTCATGGCGTGCTGTACGTATATAATGTTGCGTTCAATCTTCTCGTAGTGTCGTCTCTCACCAACACAAGACTACGAGTCGTCTTTGACGTCGACTATGGTTACATCCTCGACAAGGAAACAGGAGAGGAGTTGGCCAGGTCGGTGAAGAAGGCGACATGTACCGCCTGCTGCGGCGACAAAGATTCCGCCTGAGCAGAGTCTTGCAGCAATGGTGCAGGCAACAGATGGGGAGATCTGGCATGCACGTTATGGCCACATCGGCATGCGCGCGTTACAGCAGGTTCAAGCGAAGCAGATGGTGCATGCCTTGCCCACCATCTCCAACTTTGAGCAGTAGCTGTGCATCGGCTGTTTGGAAGGGAAGCAGCATCGTGAGGTATTCTCTGGAGCAGGAGAGCGTGGAAAAGACGTGCTAGAGCTGGTCCACACAGACTTGTGTGGCCCAATGCAGACCCAGAGCTCTGGAGGCTCTAGGTATTTCCTGACTTTCATTGATGATTTCAGCCGTTACAGTGCAGTGTACTTCCTTCCTTCCAAGGACGAGTGTTTTGACAGGTTCAAGGAGTTCAAGGCCATGGTGGAGAACCAAAATGGCAAGAAGAACAAGACGTTGTGCAGCGATCGCGGAGGAGAGTACCCGAGGAAGGAGTTCCAGGACTACCTCGCAGCAGCTGGCATCAAGGCGCAGCGTACTGCACCGTATTCGCCGCAATAGAACAGTGTAGCAGAACGCGCCAATCGTACCATTGTGGAGTCAGCGCGCTCCATGTTGCACGCGGAACGGCTGACCTTCGACTTCTCGGCTGAAGCCGTGAGCACTGCGGTCTACATCAATAACCGCAGTCCACCTAAGGCGCTGGAGCAAATGACGCGGTACGAGGCGTGGTTCAGCATGAAACCGAGCATGGGTCAACTCCGAGCATTTGGCAGCCTGGCGCACATGCACGTGCCGAAGGAGAAGTGGCAGAAATGGGACGCAAAGAGTGCACAGATGCTGATGATTGTCTACGACGTGACAAGCAAGGCCTATCGCCTATACGGGAGGGATACAGGCCATGTCATCATCTCTAGGGATGTTGTCTTCAACGAGAGCAACGTCATCGGTACCAACATTGTCTGTGAAGAGGCAGCAGAACCAGCAGCTGACGAGACAGTGGGAGCAGAAATCCTTCCTGATCCAATCTCTCCCGGTCCTTGCTCTACTATGACAGTGGGAGAATCACTCTACTCTCCCATGTCTAATGCAGCAGATACAGCAGCCTCACTGGTAGAAGCAGAGGAGGGAGATGTAACACCACCACCAGCAGCAGTTGTGCCAGTAGCACCGCGCCAGCCGCTCGCTAACGCTCCAGCACCAGGTCGCAGGTACCCTCTTAGGGTGCGTTACAAGCCTAGTGAGCGCGGCCATTTCTGGATGCTGCAGAAACCAGAACAGATGAATGTTGCAGTTGCAGCATATTCAGATGAGCCAACGTCATACAAGGAAGCCATGGTTGCACCGGATGCAGCAGATTGGGTGCAAGCCGTGCAGCAAGAGATACAGTCGCAGCTGGACAATGGCAAGTGGGAGCTGACTGAGCGTCCACCTGGACGTAAGGTGATCAAGTGCAAGTGGGTGTTCAAGAAGAAGCAGGGAGTAGATGGTAACCTGGAAAAGTACAAGGCGAGGCTGGTCGCCAAGGGCTACTCGCAGCAGGAGGGCATCGACTACATAGAAACTTTTGCCCCTGTTGCAAAGTTTGCCTCTGTACGCACACTCCTCTCTTATGCAGCAGCTGAGGACTTCGAGGTTCGCCACATGGATGTCAAGACGGCATTCTTGAATGGTGACTTGGAGGAGGAGATCTACATGGAGAAACCGGAGGGGTTCGTCATGGATGGCCAGGAGCACCTGGTTTACAAGTTGCAAAAGTCGCTTTATGGCCTCAAGCAAGCGTCGCGTGCTTGGAACCAGAAGTTGGATGCAGCGTTGCAGTGCATGGGGTTTGAGCGGAGCGAGTGTGACTACAGCGTGTATCGCTACCATCATGAGCATGGGATCCTCATCATCATTGTCCATGTGGATGACATGCTCCTCCTTTCCAACAGCATGTCTGCACTGAAGGAGTTTAAGGAGGCCATGCAGGAGCACTTCCAGATGTCTGAAATCGGGGAGCCATCATACTTCCTCGGCATCCAAATCACGCGTGACCATAAATCACGCTCTCTATTGCTACAGCAGAGTCGCTACATCAAGGACGTCCTACAGCGGTTCGGCATGGCAGAGGCCAAACCCATCGGCACGCCGCTGAAGACGCAGCAATATCTCGTGAGCTACAGTGGGGAAGTAGATGCAACTCAGTGGCAGAAGTACCAGAGCGTCATCGTCAGTCTTATGTACCTGATGGTGGCAACCAGGCCGGATCTCGCAAAGGCTGTGAGCGTTGTGAGCCAGCACATGGCTAATCCCGGAGCGGAGCACCAGAAGGCAGTGAAGCGGATCTTCCGCTACCTTGCTGGAACCATCAACGTCGACATCACCTACAACTGCAACGACAACAACATCATCGGCTACACAGATGCAGATTGGGCTTCAAATCCTAAGACCCGCAAGTCCATCTCTGGACATGTGTTTCTCATGAATGGAGGTGCCATCAGCTGGTGTAGCAAGCGACAGGTGGTCGTGGCCACCTCGAGCACAGAAGCTGAGTACGTCTCTCTCAACTTTGGAGCCAAGGAAGCAATTTGGCTCCAGCGTCTCATGGCGGAGATGAGTGGGAGTGTAGCAGTCCCAGTTCCTATGCGCGACGACAACCATGGCGCAATGGCACTCGCCAAGAATCTTGAGCACCATGCACGCACCAAGCACATTGACATCGCATATCTCTTCATTATGCACATGGTGCTGGAGGGTGGTATCAAGCTATAGTTTACTCCAACCAGCATGCAGGTCGTGGATTTTTGCACCAAGCCAGTGACACGTGAGAAGCAGCAGTTCGGCATGAAGGCATGTGGACTCAGCCCACTCTGACTGCGGCAAAGTGGGAGATTGTTGGGAAAGAAGCCACCCGGCTCAATTTCAGGTTCACAAGAGCAAGTTCCAGAAAATTACCAGATGCCTGCCCTGATCGTTGATCCATCTTCGTCATTGGAAAGATCAGGTGGAAAATTTTCTACAGTCCAAGTTTCAGGCCGATCCAATTGTCGGATTGGGAGATATGATTTTTCGAAGTTTCAGGGGTCATGGACCGCCGATGTCTGGGTGGCCATGGGTGATGGCTCCATGCCTTAGCGTGAGAAAAAAAAAGGCAAGAGGTCTAGGGTCAAGACCTGATCGGAGAAATATCCAAGAAGGTCCTTGGTCTTAGGATTGCCTTGTCAGAGTGTGCTGACTAGGATAAAGGTACCTCTCCTTCCTTTTTAGGTGAGGTGATATCCTTGTGTGCTAGCCATGGACACATGGCGACTCTCCATCGGTTTGTGGGTGATGTGACCACTAGGTGTATGCCATGAGAGCATTCTCTAGCTCTCTAGGTCGTGTGTGACTAGTCAGCCTGATTGTTAGACTGATTTCCTCCCTTGTGTGAGATTGTGGACTCTAGTGTGTGAGCCTTAGCCTCCATGGCTAAGTGGTGTGGCTTGTGAGAGGGCTGAATTGCCCAAGCTCTAGCTCTATATGTACTCCATCATTTTGAGTGATTGAATAACCATTCTTCAGCACAAGTGATGCCCTTTCAGTCCTACATGCTCGCTGCTCCAAGGCTCCTTGTCTCCTCCAGATCCAACAGACTCCCTCTCTCTTCCAGTTCCAATACTAGAAGGTAGTGAAACGGATCTTGCACTGCCTTGCTGGAACCATCAACGTCGGCATCACCTACAATAGCAACGACAACATCATCATTGGCTACACGGACGTAGATTCGGCTTCAACCCCTTACGACCGCAAGTCCATCGTTGGACATGTGTTCCTCATGAATGGCGGGGCCACTAGCTGGTGCACCAAGCGGAAGGTGATCGTGGCCACCTTAGGCACGGAAGCTGAGTACGTCTCTCTCAGCTTTGGAGCCAATGAAGTAGTTTGGCTTCAACATCTCATAGCGGAGATGAGTGGGACCGCCCTAGTTTTAGCTCTCATGCGCGTCGACAACTAGAGCACAATCGCACTCGCCAAGAACCCCGAGTACCATGCTCAGACAAAACACATCAACATGGCCTATCATTTTATTCGACATATTATACGGGAAGGTGCTATCAAGCTAGAGTTTACTGTAACGAGGAAGCACGTCGCTGATTTCTACACGAAGCAGGTGAGTCATGAGTAGAAGCATATCAGCATGAAAGCATGTAGACTCAGCCCACTCTAACTGTGGCAAAGTGGGAGATTGTTGGGAAAGGGACCATTTGGCTTATATTGAGGTCCAAAGGTGCAAGTTCCAGGCAACTACCAGCTGCCTGCTCTGATGCTTGGAAAGATCAGGTCAAGAAACTAGACACGGTCTGAGTACAAGCCGAGTGAACCGTCGGATTGGGATATATGGATTTTCTATGTTTTTTTGGGTCATGGACCGTTGATATCTGGTGACCATCAAAGATGGCTCCATGCATTTGTCTAAGAAGAGAAAAAGGCAACAGGTATAGGCTCAAGACCTGATGGGAGAAATATCTAAAAAGGCCCCTGGTCTTAGGATCGCATTGTAAAGGTGTATGGACTAGGATAAAACTACCTCTTCTTACTTTTTAGGTGAGATGAGATTCGTGTGTGTTTGTCATGGACACATGGCGATTCTCCATAGGATTGTGGGTTATGTGACCACTAGGATTGAGCCATGTGGGCATTCTCTAGCTCTCTAGGTTGTGTGTGAGTGGTTAATCTGATTGCTAGGCTGACTTGTTCTCTTGTGTGAGATTGTGGATTCTAGTGTAGGAGCCTTACCTTCATCACTAAGTGGTGTAGCTTGTGAGAGGGCTTACTTGCCCAAGCTCTAGCTCTATATGTACTCAATTATTTTGAGTGATTTAATAACCATTCTTCAGCACAACTGATGTCCTTTGAGTCCAACGTGCTTGTTGCTCCAAGGTTCCCTCTCTCCTCCATATCCAACATTTGGTACCTCGTGTGTGAGCCTTAGTCTCCATGGCAAAGTGTTGTGGCTTGTGAGGGGGCTGGCTTGTCCAAGCTCTCGCTCAATATATACTCCATCATTTTGAGTGATTCAATAACCATTCTTTAGCACAACTGATGCCTTTAGTCCCAGATGCTTGCTGCTCCAAGGTTCTGCTAGTTTGAGCCAACATAGGCCATCACTTTAAACGAGCCCGAGAGTGCGAAGATCCAATGGTCGAATTGAGTGTTATGCTCAAAACAAGATCGGCCAGGACTACACTCTTCTTTATGTCTAAAATTGTCGCCTTATAATGACCATAACTCTCTCATTTCCTTGTCAAATTTAAATGTAGCACATGCAAATTGTAGGATTTTTCCTAAACTTTCCATTGATGCAAACATATTTGCATTCTATTAACTCATCTTGGAGAACGTCGTTTACAGGCTGGCTAACCCGAGTTGGATGAGGAGTAGAAGCATACCCTGTTTTCAAGAGGCCATATCTTTCAATTTTCCCTGTTGATCACCCTTTTTTATGGGTCGGTACAAGAGGTTTCAAGTTGAATTATCTAGTGAAGGACTCGGTTTTTTCAAATTCCCTGTCTCTAGGCATCTACTATCCATTTGTTCTCAGACAGATTTATGGCACAAGTAGTAGAAGAATTAGGGGTAGCACCGCTACCCAAAGGCAGCGGTGAGAATCACCAAGACTCAATATGGCAGTAGCAAGCATTCTGACAGCAGCCGACCCTTTCGAGAGGCTAGAGGGATGTGTCAACTTCATGTTTTGAAAGATCCGTACCTGTCTCCGTTTCAAGGAGAGGGACTTGTTGGAGTTGGAAAGCGGCGAGGAGTCAGCTCAAGATCCTCAAGTTACAAGCATCACCGCAGAACAGTTGGTGGCGGGAGTTATGCCATTGAAGGATGTAGCCGGTGTAGGTTCATTTGGAGCTATACCAATGGCATATGAGGAGTGGAAGAAGTAGGACAAGCAGGCCCATAGATTGCTTGGAAACACCATCTCTTATTCGCATATTCAGTATATGAGTGATAAGGCTACTTCAAAGCAGGGATAGGACACATTGTGCAAGATGTATGGGATCAAAAACCCTATATTCCTCATACTTTTGGAGAAGAAGATAGAGGCATTGTAAATGGAGGGTGGTGAAGGAACAGGGTAAAGGAGTTGGCGAAGCAGCTGAGAGTAGCCGGCAATCCTGTGGAGGAGACGCGCTTCATCATCCTCTTGCTGAGGGGAGTCCTAACCAGCTACGATACGGTGCGAGAGACGTTGGACTGCCAGCCAACTCTCGACCTCAACTTTATCTGTACACACATGGTGCAAATGGAATTGCATCACAATGTAGGAAAGCACAATGGTGGTGGAAGTAGTGAAGCAACGTTTATGGCCACGAGTTCATGCAACCAGCAGCAGTAGTAACTGTCTGGGCACCTGAGAGGCAATAAAAAGGGCAATTACCACTACTGCTAGAAAGAGGGACACTAGAAGAAAAATTGCTTCAAGTTCAAGAGGGACCATACGGAGTAGAATCAGTAGTAGCAAAAGAAGAGTGTCTATAACAGCAGCATCAGTAGATCCTGACCGGCGTTTACCACTTTGGGAACATGAACATCGCCGAGGAGGTATGCGACCGCCTCTTTATAGAAAAACCAGATATGTCATACATGGAAAAGGTAAATCTAGCATGGTACAAAGATCCAAGATGCACCAAGAGCCTGACGTACCACAAGAAGTGGTTTACGCAGCTGCTCTCCATTCCTCTTCCCGACCGGTTGCTTTGGGTGACCACATGTGGCCTTGAAGTAGGAATATTCCATGGCATCCTCTATGTACCCGATGCTGTATTCAACCTTATCTCGGTCTCCTCTTTCACCAATACATGACTGCAAGTTGTCTTTGACGATGATTATGGCTACATCATCAACAAGGATACTAGAGAGGAATTGGCCAGGTTAGTGAAGGAAGGCGACATGTACCACCAACTGGGAGCAATTAAGATCCCACGTGAACAAAGTCTTGCAGCAGTGGTGTAGGCAATGAATGGTGAGATCTGACATGTGCGTTATGGCCACATTGGCATGCGTGCCATGTAGAAGCTTCAAGCAAAGCAGCTGGTGCGTAACTTCTACATCGTCTCCAACTTTGAGCAGTGGTTATTCCTCGAGAGTTTGGAAGGAAAGCACCATTGTGGGGCTTTCTCTAGAGTGGGAGAACGTACAAAAGGGATGCTAAAGCTGCACTACGCAAACTTGTATGGCCCGATGCAGACCCTGAGTTTTGGAGGCTCTAGGTATATTTTGACCTTCATTGATAACTTCAACTTAAACTCCTGTGTACTTCTCTTGTCCCAAGGACCAGTGGTTTGACAGGTTCAACTTGTCAAAGAGTACCACTGTGGAGTTGGCACGCTCCATGGTGCAGGCGGCTCGACTGACTTATGACTTCTGGGACGAAGCGGTGAGCACTGCAATCGACATCAATAACAGTAGTCCAACTAAGACCCTGGAGCAGATGACACCGTACAAGGCATGGTTTGGTAAGAAGCCAAGCGTGGGTCATCTTCGTGCGTTTGGCAGATTGGTACACATTCATGTGCCAAAGAAGAAGTGGCAGAAGTAGGATGCCATGAGTGCGCAGATATTGATGATCGGCTATGATGTGGCAAGCAAGGTCTATCACTTTTACGAGAGTGATATAGGCCACGTCATCATCCGCACGGATGTAGTCTTCAACAAAAGTAATCTCATTGCCACCACCGTCATCTATGACAATGAGAGAACCAGCTGCTAGTTGAACTAGCAGCTGACAAGGCAGTGAGAGCAGATACACGTCCTAACCCAGTCTCTCCTGACCCTTCTTCTACTATGATAATGGGATAACCACTCTTCTCTCCCATGTCTGATACACTGAGTAAGCAGCCACTCCATAGCAGCCTCATTGGAAGAAGGAGAGGAAGGAGATACACCGCCACTAGTAGTAGTAGTTTTAACAGTAACACCGCCTTAGCTGCCCATGAACGCTCCAGTACTAGGTTGTAGGTACCCTCTTAGGATGCGCTATGAGCTTGGTAAGCGCGGCCTTTTGTAGATGCTGCAAAAACCAAAACATATCAATGTTACAGTTAGAAGCGACTCTAATGAGCCGATATTATACAAGGAGGCCATGGGAGCACCACATGCAGAAGATTGGACGTAAGCAATGTAGTAGGAGATACAATCATTGCTGAAGTACAACACGTGGAAGCTGACTGAGCATCACGCGAGGTGATCAAGTGCAAATGAGTATTCAAGAAGAAGCGAGGAGTAGCTGGTAACTTGGAAAAATATAAGGTAAGACTGGTTTCCAAGGGCTACTTACAAAAGGAGGACATCAACTGTACAGGAACCTCTACCCCTGTTGCAAAGTTTGCTTGTGTGGGCATGCTCCTTACTTGTGCAATAGGTGAACCTTTTGAGGTTAACCACATGGATGTCAAGACAGCATTCTTGAATGGTGACTTGAACGAAATCTACATGGATTAGTCGAAGAGGTTCGTCATGGATGGCCAAGAGCACCTAGTTTGTAAGGTGCAAAAGTCGTAATAAGGCCTCAAGCAAGCTTTGCATGCTTGGAACAAGAAGGATATGACAAAGTATTGTACAGGGTTGGAGCGTAAGAAGTATGACTTCAGCGTCCATCGCTGGTAGCATGGGCGTGAGATCCTCATCATCATTGTCTATGTGGATGACATGCTCCTCCTTTCCAACAGCATATCTGCACTACACGAGTTAAGGAGGCCTTGCAGGAGTGCTTCTAGCTGTCTGATCTCGGAGAGGCGTCAAACTTCCTTGGCATCTACATCACGCGTGACCACAAATCACGCTCTCTCATTTGAAGAGCGTTGCTATGTCACGAAGATCTTGCAGCAGTTCGGCACGGACATGAGATCCTCATGATCATTATCTATGTAGATGACATGCTCGTTTCCATATATGCACTACAGGAGTTCAAGAAGGCCATGCAGGATTGTTTCCAAATGTCTGATCGCGGAGAGGCATCATACGTTGTGTTGGGAAAAGAGCCATTCGGCTAAGTTTCAGGTCCACAGGAAAAAGTTCCAGGAAACTACCGGATTCATGATCCGATCGTCAATCCGACTTCACCATTTGAAAGATCAGGTGGCAAAATGTCTACGGTCTAAGTTTCAGGCCGATCCAATGGTCGGAATGAGAGATCAATTTTCGATGTTTCTCCGGTCATGGACCGCCGGTGTCTGGGTGACCATGGGCGATGGCTCCATGCCTTGGCCTGAGAAAAGAAAATGGCAAGAGGCCCAGGGTCAAGACGTCATGGAAGAAATATCCAAAAACGTCCTAGATTATTGGATTGCCTTGTCAGAATGTGCTAACTAGGAAAATGGTATCTCTCCTTACTTTTAAGGTGAGGTGAGATCCTTGAGTGCTAGCCATCGACACATGGCGATTCTCCATGGGATTGTGGTTTATGTGACTACTAGGAGTGTGTCATGAGAGCATTCGATAGCTCTCTATGTCGTGTGTGACTGGTCAGCCTGATTGATGGGCTGATTTCCTTTCTCGCGTGAGATGGTGGACTCTAGTGTGTGAGCCTGTATGTAGGTATGTATGTATGTTTATATGTATGTTTGTTTGTATGTATGTATGTATGTATGTATGTATGTATGTATGTATGTATGTATGTATGTATGTATGTATGCATGTATGTATGTGTGTATGTATGTATGTATGTATGTTTGTTTGTTTGTATGTATGTATAAATGTATGTATCTATGTATGTATATATGTGTGTGTGTGCTTGTGTATGCATGTATGTATGTACGTATGTATGTATGTATGTATGTATGTATGTATGTATGTATGTACCTAGGTACGTACGTACATATGTATGTATGTATGTATGTATGTATGTTTGTATGTATGTATGTATGTATGTATGTGTGTATGTATGTATGTATGTATGTATGTATGTATATAT
>SZWC01000801.1:232174-247174 GCA_023375785.1 Penium margaritaceum | reverse complement strand
CGTCCCGTGGAAGTCAAGTGGCCGATACGAGAGTAAGGCGAGAGAGGCACGGATTCACTTTGTGACTGGGTCTGAGAGTCAACCTCTGCAATTTCACTTCTTGTCACTCATTGATGCATTTTTGCCGAAGTGTTGTTTAGGGATTGTCTGTGGAAAGATACATCTATGGGATGAATAATATACGATTAAGACCAAATTGAGCCAGGCATCCATATGGCTGTAACGACTTGCCTCCCGTCATAAGAGATAACTCGTTTCCCAGAAGAAGTAAGGATAGGTGAACAGTACGGAGAAGCTGGGTGCAGTGGTTGTGCAGCATAGAGATAAGAGAGAATCAACAATGAGTCATCAGATTGTAGAGGCTCGTTCGGGTGTAGAAGTAGTTCAAATAGGAGTTGGGAATTGTAACATTTTGTATGGAAGCTTGTGTGGAGTAACTTTTATAACAATATAGGATCAGTAGCAAGAAAGAATAATAGTAAGTGAAGATCCGCAGAAGCAGCTAAGAAGTGAGAGAAACAACAAAATAGTGGAGTGGAATTTTTTGGGATAACAGTGTTAATGGTACGGTGAGCGTGGAATGTTCTATGCTCTCTGTGTAGCATAATTGCGTAAGTGGTCTTTAGATTCAGTTGTGGATGTCGACCTCTAGTTACATTTTTGGTGACATTAGGTGCATTACTTAAATTTTCGGCCAGCTAGTTGTAAATGACAGGTTAAAGTGACGTGCCCACACGTATGAGGGTCTTTTACACAGAGAAGTGTAAGTAACTGAGGGACCACGGGCATAGTTCGAGTTAGGCGACAGAGATTACTGACGCAAGGCATACATTGAGCTGGCTAGAGGAGCAATTGAGACGAATGTACGGTTGTCCCGCGCCCGCGATGGAAGATCTCAGAAAGCTAGAGATAATAGAGAGCGAGTGCAACGGGGTTTCGCATTGGTCCCGTCCAATGCAGCAGACGTCGGGTAGGACTAACCACGATCACTTTTGAGATGTGAGCAGTATGACCCAACTCCCTGAGGAACACATCCAGGAAGTAACTGGTCACGTGTACCATAACAGAGCACTACGACGCCGTATATGGGAATGAAAATGGAGGGATATCTTCTAGATATTGTACCATATGCCCCATCCACGCAACCAGGTCAGGGAGGATTAGTGATGTTATTTGGTGCAGAACTCTAGCAACAGACTCTCCTTAGAGTACCAGTGCAGTGGCAAGTACTGGAGGGCAAACAAGGCGAGTGGCTTGACACCTGGATTGTCCACCTGCACGTGTTGCAATGGTTCTTTGCCAGAAAGGAGTAGGCACTTTCCTCTGGCACATAGCAGCGTGTGAAAGTACTCTACTAGATGTAGCATACACCGTTGATAATACATCAGGAGGTAGCAACGCCAGTCAATCTGCCTATACTAGGGATGCCGCGAGAACAAGACCCTCCAGCCATGGCTAACACTAAACACAAGGTATACCAGCTGCAACAGGATCCCATGAGATAGACGATGCTTATCTCGGTCTAGTGTGAAGCATGGATGTTACAGCTTCTGTAAACTAAGACATGGCAGAGTAGCCACTATGTTCAACCGAGCGCCATTGTATCTAAAGGGCAGATGCAGCAGCCAGCAGCCATAATGTTTTTGCAGCCCTATGTACCCCTACTACCCACCGTGATGCACCCAACCTTGGACATGCCATAGTCAGGCACGACATCATCACTTGATCCCATTAACATCCCAATCCTGAATCCACACGTCACGAGCGGTGTACTTCCCCCGAGTTATGACTTCTCTTGCCACCACTATCTCACTCCATCGTAGGGATCCTACCAGCCAATAATGGTCCCTCCAGGATTTATCGTCCCTCTGGTTTCTGCCTTACCATCTCATTGTAGCCAGCTATAGATGACTCATGCAAACGACGGCCTCATGAACGGATCGTCACTACTTGTTGGTTTAACTTCCTTGCAACCTCAAACAGGTTGGCAGCAAAATCCGCACATGTTCTATTCCTTTGTGACAACCCAAATGACTCGTTGGACCTGGAGGAGAGAGGGAGTCTTGGAGCAACGAGCATGTGGCACTGAAAGGACATCACTTGTGCTGAAGAATGGTTATTGAACCACTCAAAATGATGTAGTACATATAGAGCTAGAGCTTGGGCAAGTCAGCCCTCTCACAAGCCACACCACTTAGCCATGGAGGCTAAGGCTCACACACTAGAAACCACACTCTCACAAAAGGGAGGAAATCAGTCTAGTAATCAGGCTGACCAGTCACACACGACCTAGAGAGTCAGAGAATTCTCCCATTGCACACTCCTAGTGGTCACATCATCCACAAACCCATGGAGAATCGCCACGTGTCCATGGCTAGCACACAAGGATCTGACCTCACCTAAAAAGTAAGGAGAGGTACCTTTATCCTAGTGAGCACACTCTGACAAGGCAACCCTAAGACCAAGGACCTTTTTGGATATTTCTCCCATCAGGTCTTGACCCTGGACCTCTTGCCCTTTTCTTTTCTCGGGCTAAGGCATGGAGCCATCACCCATGGCCACCCAGACATCGGCGGTCCATGACCCCCGAAACTTCGAACATTGATATCTCCCAATCCGACCGTTGGATCGGCCTGAAATATGGACCGTATAAAATTTGCTACCAGATCTTTCCAACGGTAAAGATGGTTTGACGATCGGAGCAGGCATCTGGAAGTTTCTTTGAACTTGCTCCTGTAGACCTGAAACTGAGCTGGATGGCTCCTTTCCCAACTATCTCCCACATTGCCGCAGTCAGAGTGGGCTTAGTCCACATGCCTTCATGCAAAACTGCTGCTTCTCACAGGTCACTGGCTTGGTGCATAAATCAGCAACATGCCTGCTGGTTGGAGTAAACTCCATCTTGATAGCACCTCCCTGCACCATGTCCCTGATGCAGTGATATGCGATGTCAATGTGCTTGGTGCGTGCATGGTGCTCGAGATTCTTGGCGAGTGCGATTGCGCTCTTGTTTTCGACGCGCACAGGAAGAGGAACACTGAACTCCCACTCATCTCCGCCATGAGACGTTGAAGCCAAACTGCTTCCTTTGCTCCAAAACTGAGAGAGACGTACTCAGCTTCCGTGCTTGAGGTGCCCACAATCACCTGCCGCTTGTTGTACTAGCTGATGGCCCCACCATTCATGAGGAACACATGTCCAGAGATGGACTTGCGGTCCTCAGGGTTTGAAGCCCAATCTGCATCTCTATAGCCGATGATGTTGTCGTCGTTGCCATTGTACGTGATGCCAATGGTGATGGTTCAAGCAAGGTAGCAGAAGATCGGCTTCACTACCTTCTGGTGCCCAAGTCCAGGGTTCGCCATGTGCTGGCTCACAGCGCTCACAGCCTGTGCGACGTCCGGCCTGGTTGCCACCATCACGTACATAAGACTGCCAACGGTGCTCTGGTACTTCAGTCGCTCAGCTGCATCTGCTTCTCCATTGAAGGTCACAAGGTACTGTCGCGTCTCTAGCGGCGTGCCGATGGGTTTAGCCTTTGCCAAGCCAAACCTTGACATCAAGACATCAAGGCATCCTTGATGTAGCGGCTCTGCTGCAGCGAGAGAGAGCGTGATTTGCGGTCATGAATGATGTGGATACGGAGGAAGTATGATGCCTTCCCGAGATCAGACATCTGGAAGCGCTCTTGCATGGCTTCCTTGAACTCCTGTAGTGCAGACATGTTGTTGGAAAGGAGGAGCATATCATCTACATAGACAATGATGATGAGGATCTAATGCTCATGCTGCCAGTGATACACGTTGTAGTCACACTCGATGCGCTCAAATCCCATGCACTACAGCGCCGCATCCACCTTCTGGTTCCAAGCACGCAAAGCTTGCTTGAGGCCATACAGTGACTTTTGTAGCTTGTAAACCAGGTGTTCCTGGCCATCCATGACAAACCCCTCTGGCTGCTCCATGTAGATCTCCTCCTCCAAGTCACCGTTCAAGAATAACGTCGTGACATCCATGTGGTGAATCTCGAAGTCCTCAGCTGTTGCATAAGAAAGGAGCGTGTGTAGAGAGGCAAACTTTGCAACAAGAGCAAAGGTTTATGTGTAGTTGATGCCTTCCCGCTGCAAGTAGCCCTTGGCGACCAGCCTCGCCTTGTTTTTTTCCAGGTTGCCATCTGCTCCCCGCTTCTTCTTGAACATCCACTTGCACTTGATCACCTTGCGTCCAGGTGGACGCTCAGTCAGCTCCCACGTGCCGTTGTCCAGTTGAGACAGTATCTCTTACTACACGGCTTGCGTCCAATTTGCCTCATGAGATGAAGCCATGGCCTACTTGTATGATGCTGGCTCATATGAATGTGCCGCAACTGCGACGTTCATTTGCTCTGGTTTCTGCAGCATCCAGAAATGGCCACGCTCACGAGGCTTGTAGCGCACCCTAAGAGGATACCTGCGACCTGTTGCTGGAGCGTTAGCGGGCGGCTGGCGCGGTGCTGCTGGCATAACTGCTGCTGTTGGTGGTGCATCTGTTCTTCCTCCGCTTCTGCCAATGAGGCCGTTGTATGTGCTACATCAGACATGGGAGAATAGACTGGTTCTCCCACTGTCACAGTGGAGGAAGAATCAGGAGAGACTAGGTCAGGAAGGATATCTGCTCCCACTACCTCGTCAGCTGCTGGTTCTGCTGCCTCTTCACAGACAATGTTGTTGCCGATGACGTTGCTCTTGTTGAAGACGACATCCCTGGAGATGATGACGTGGCATGTATCCCTCTCGTGGAGGCGATACGCCTTGCTTGCCATGTTGTAGCCAATCATCTGCATCTGCGCGCTCTTCGCATCCCACTTATGCCGCTTCTCCTTTGGCACGTGCATGTGCGCCGACCTGCCAAACACACGAAGATGACCCACGCTCGGCTTCTTGTCGAACCACGCCTCGTACGGCATCATCTGCTCCATGGCCTTGGTTGGATTACGGTTTTTGATGAACACCACAGTGCTCACTGCTTCCGTCCAAAAGTCGTAGGTGAGCCGAGCCGCGTGTAGCATGGAGCGCGTCGATTCAACGATGGTGTGGTTAGCGCATTCTGCTACACCATTCTGCTGCGGCGAGTATGGCGCGGTGCACTGCGCCTTGATGCCTGCTACTACGAGGTAGTCGTGGAACTCTTTGCTCATGTACTTTCCACCGCGGTCGCTCCATAGCGCTTTGATTTTCTTGCCAATCTGGTTCTCCACCATGGCCTTGAACTCCTTGAATCTGTCAAAGCATTCGTCCTTGGAGGAAAGGAAGTACACAGCAGTGTAACGGCTGAACTCATCAATGAAGGTCAGAAAATAATTTGAGCCTCCAAAGCTCTGGGTCTGCATCGGGCCACACAAGTCTATGTGGACAAGCTCTAGCATCTCTTTTGCATGCTCTCCTGCTCCAGAGAACGACTCACGATGCTGCTTCCTTTCCAAATAGCCGATGCACAACTGCTGCTCAAAGTTAATGATGGTGGGCAAGTCACGCACCATCTGTTTTGCTTGAAGCTGCAACAAGGCGCGCATGCCGATGTGGCCATCGCATGCATGCCAGATCTCCCCATCTATTGCCTGCACCACTGCTGCAAGACTCTGCTCACGCGGGATCTTGGTCGCCTACAGCAGGCGGTACATGTCGCCTTCCTTCACCGACCTAGCCAACTCCTCTCCTGTTTCCTTGTTGAGGATGTAGCCATAGTCGTCGTCAAAGACGAATCACAGTCCTGTATTGGTGAGAGAGGACACTAAGAGAACATTGAACGAAGCATTAGGTACGTACAGTACGCCATGGAACACTCCCACTTCAATGCCACGCGGGGTCTCCAGCCACATCTCCACAATCCTAATCCCCTTAGCATACACCACCTAATCATCATCAAAGCAATAGGACGGGAAGGGATGGACAGTAGCTGCGTAAACCACTCCTTGTGATGTGTCAGGCTCTTGGTACATCCTGAGTCCTTGTACCATGCGAGATCCGCTTTCTCCACCTGTCACATGTCAGACATCGCCATGAAGAGACGGTCGCGCACCTCCTTGGCCACATTCATGTTGCCAAAGTGGCGCACACCAGCCTTGTTTTGCTGCTGATGTTGTTACTGCTGCTGACGTTGCTGTGACTGTTGCTGCTACTACTATGGAGGTTGCTGCTTTTGGTGGTGCTGCTCCTGCTCCTTCTTGTCCCCCTTGAACTTGAAACACGCTTTCTTGTAGTGCCCCTCTTTTTAGCAATAGTGGCACTTGCCCTTCTTGCCTCTCTGCTACCCAGACTGCTACGGTTGTTGCTGGTTGCATGAGCTTGTGGCTACAAAAGCTGCTTCGCTACTGCCGCCACCATTATGCTTTGCTGTATTGCGATGCAATTCCACCTGCACCAGGTGTGTGTAGATGAAGTCGAGGTCAAGAGTGGGCTGGTACTCCAGCGTCTCTCGCACCGTGTCGTAGCTGGTTGGGAGTCCCCTCAGCAAGAGGAGGGCGAAGCGTGTGTCTTCGATAGGGTTGTCGGCTGCTTTCAGCTGCTTCGCAAGCTCCTTTGCCCTGTCCAAGTACGCCTCCATCCCTTCACCACCGTGCATTTTCAACGCCATCATCTTCTCCTCCAAAAGCGTGAGGAATACAGGATCCTTGCTCTCATACTTCTCGCACAACATGTCCCATCCCTCTTTTACAGTAGCCCTGTCACTCACGTACTGAAGATACGGGTTGGAGATGGTATTGACAAGTAGCCTGTATGCCTGCCTGTCCTTCTTCTTCCAGTCCTCATATGCCGCCGCTGCAGTTGTAGATGAACTTGCATCTGCTGTACCATTCTGCGGCGTCTTCCCCGCCACCACCTCAGCTGCGCAGATGCCTTTTGCCTTTGGAGGCAGAGCGCGCTCGTCTCCGCTCACCACCTCCCACAAGCCCCTCTCCTCCAAAAGGAGGCGGGTATGGATATTCCAAAACGTGAAGTTGGCGCGTCCTTCCAGCCTCTCCAAGCTCGACTGCTATTACCACGCCTGCTGCTGCCATTTTGAGCTTTGGTGATTCTCAACGCTGCCCTTGGGTGGCGGCGCTACCCCTGTCTCTGCTGCTGCTTCTGCCATAAATTTGTCTGACAGAAAATGGACTGTAGATGCCAGCAGACCGGGAATTTGGAAAAACACAGCCCCCCACTAGAAAATTCCGCTCCAATCCTTTCAGATCGACCCATAAAACAGGGTCATCAACAAGGGATTTTGAAAGATATGCCCTCTTGAAAACAGGGTGTGCTTCTGCTCCTACTCCAACTCAGACCAGCCAGCTTGTAAATGGTATTTCTCCTAAACGAATCAATGGAATGCAAATAGTTTTGCACCAATGGAAAGCTTAGGAAAAATACTACAATTCGCATGTGCCACTTTTTCAATTTGACAAAGAAACAAGAGAGTTATGGTCATCACACGGCTACAGTCTTACTCATAGAGAATAGTGTAGCCCTGGCCGACCTTGTTTTGAGAATAACTCTCAATCCGACCGTTGGATCTTTGCGATCTTGGATTCGTTGAAAGGCTTGTCGTGCAAAATTGAAGATCCGGTGGTTGATTGGAAAATTTAGTAAAGGTTTGACCCTAACCCGCCACTTTCAAAGTGACGGCCGGTACTGGCTGAAACTGTCAGAACTTGGCTTTGATACCAAATGTTGAATCTGGAAGAGAGAGGGAGTCTTGGAGCAGCGAGCATGTGGCACTGTAAGGGCATGACTTGTGCTGAAGAATGGTTGTTGAATCACTCAAAATGATGGAGTACATATAGAGCTAGAGCTTGGGCAAGTCAGCTCTCTCACAAGCCATACCACTTAGCCATGGAGGCTAAGGCTCACACACTAGAGTCCACAATCTCACACAAGGGAGGAAATCAGCCTAACAATCAAGCTGACCAGTCACACACGTGACTCATGGAAGAGGAGTGCTTAATGTCTGTTTTCATGGGTGTGCTGATAGGCTTGTAGTCCTACATGTTGTTGCGCTTGAGGATATTCATGATGTACTTGGTGTTGTTCAGTTCGATGGTGCCTACTGCTCGATTACGGAGGATGGCTATCCTGAGGTAGAACTCAAGCAGACCCATGTCCTTCATCTTGAACCTGTTACTGAGATCTGTTTTTAGCTTGTTCAATAGCTCGACTGATGACGAGCAGATGGTCAGGTCATCCACGTACAGTGCAACCAGTATTATGTTTGAACTAGAGGAGAGAGGGAGCTTTGGAGGAGCAAGCATGTGGGACTGAAAGGGCATCACTTGTGCTAAAGAATGGTTGTTGAGTCACTCAAAATGATGGAGTACATATAGAGCTAGAGCTTGGGCAAGTCAACCCTGTAACAAGTCACACCACTTAGCCATGGAGGCTAACGCTCACACACTATAGTCCACAATCTCACACAATGGAGGAAATCAGCCTAACAATCAAGCTAACCAGTTACACACGACCTAGAGAGCTAGAAAATGCTCTCATGGCACACTCCAAGTGGTCACATCACCCACAAACCCATGGAGAATCGCCATGTGTCCATGGCTAGTACACAAGGATCTCACCTCACCTAAAAAATAAGGAGAGGTACCTTTATCCTAGTGAACACACTCTAACAAGACAATTCTAAGACCAAGGACCTTTTTGGATATTTCTCCCATCAGGTCTTGACCCTGGACCTCTTGCCTTTTTCTTTTCTCAGGCTTAGGCATAGAGCCATCACCCATGGCCACCCAAACATCGGTAGTCCATGACCCCTGAAACTTTGAGAATTCATATCTCCCGATCCGACCGTTGGATCGGCCTGAAACTTGGACCGTAGATAATTTTCGACCTGATCTTTCCAATAAAAAAGATGCATTGACAATCGGAGTTGGCATCTAGAAGTTTCCTGGAACTTGCTCCTGTGGACCTGAAACTGAGCCGGATGGCTCCTTTCCCAACATGACTCACCCATTGCCTCTCCATCTGCATCCTCCGAGCCCTTCCTCACAATACCAGTAACAAGGACCCCCATCATCCCGACTCGTGGCAAATAAAACGATAGCGATTCTAGCTTCTCTGATGCCTCTCCCTCGGACGCTATATCCACAACAACAACAGGTGCCCCCCACTATTGGGATTGCTATTCAACTCCCTCCACGGCCAGTGAGTTCGATGAGCCTGATAACTCCGGCCCCTTTGAGTCTCGAGTGGATCCTCGTCCGTCGTCCCATTCCCATTGAGTCAAAACTGGCCCTTTCTGCATCACATTTACTGGACGTCTCTCTTCCAAATCCATCCTTACAGCACGCACATGGGCAATACATCCCATTCATTTAGTATCCAATTCTGAAGACTTTGAGATCCCAATTTAATCGATACCTCTCATCTCCTCGTATTGGGTGGCACCCCATGCCAAGAGCTACGAATTAGGGCCCGATGCAAACCCATGGGATTGAAAGCCGTTCACAAGGTCCCTTTAACATACCTTTTTGACACATGCAACCATAGCAGAGTCAGACCCCCATATCATTTGGCTTAACAGACACAATGAAGTAAGAAGTAGAGCGCGCTCACCCAACAAAGATCCGCGCCGGGAATAGAGTCTGTCTAAGCATACATAACAAACTGCCATACAAACACCGTCGGCGAGATATCAGGTATACCAGATGCATTGAGGGATAGTAAGTGAGTCATAATGTCATAATCCACCAGCGGCCGCTATCTCTGTTCTCTACGCGGCTCCGATGGCCATCTCCACTGCCAATGTCCCTCCCGCTTCCCACGCTTGCACTCGGATCCAGATCATCGCCGGAGCCACTAACCGCAGCATGGTTCCTCTTGACCAATTCATTTGGACAAACTCAGCTCACCTTGTCGCGAATGGACACCTTCACTGACGCGGCAGGTGAGGATCCATGGTAATGGTTTCACCAAATAGCCTTGCAATCTATCATTGGCCGCATCCCGTTGGATCTTCTACAAGTCACGCCTGAGCCACATCTACAAGGCATTGCAACAGATTGGTACTATGTGCGAAAACCTTTCGCCACCTATGAGGATTTTGGCAATACCCTCATCGAGCGCTTCCGACCCCTCACAAAGGAAGAAGTACTTTCCAAGGTTGGAGAGAAGGTCATGAACCGAAGAGACGACATTCAACTCTATATGGACAAGTTCCTGGTCTACTGTTGCAAAAAGCCCAGAAGGCGAGGGACTATCCTTTGGGTCCTGCTACAGAACCTTGTCCATGCACTCCGGGATGAGATCAGCACACATATGAACCCGTTGACCTATTGTACCTTGCAATATGCAACAACTGACACCATAGACAAATTTGAGCAGCTCCGCACTACAACGCACCAATCGGCATCCATAGCAGTTATAGTACCAGGTGGCAGAGTAGTATGCGCCAATCCTCCACCACCAAAGACCTACCATGTTTGTGGCAGCTTTAAATATTTGCAAGTACACTATTCGCAACGTCAAAGGGAGCAGATCCCTTCTCTATGGCATCCCGGAGCAGAACAACAATACATAACAGAGAGTGGAACAAGCAACCACAACCAAATCAATATCCACAAGGATCTCCTGACACGAACGAGACGGGAGCAGTAGTGGTACCTATGCAACAATGACCATTCTTCAAAACTCTTCCAAAGTGGCGGATCCATCCACTTCAAGCACCATCGTAGCTGGTACTGCTGGTACGGGGAATTTTGGATTTGGCATCCTGCGGGGTGGTTATGAGACCACCAACGAGGCACCGACGGAACAAGAGCAACATCAAATTGACACTACACAAACAACTGGATTGGTGGGCTAGACTCTACGTGAGGCAATGGATATCCAGAGGGAATTCTGCCAGCATAAAGAACAACAAGATGCTATCCTACAGAAAGGAATCATTGCACGATTAGTATGGGCATGTACTGAATGCGAAGGGGGAAAGGCAAGCACCGCACAAATGGAGCAACGAGTAAACCTGGCAAATAGGACTAAAATATTACAAACAGACTTAACAGCACTGCCCCCACCATCCGCGATGCTTCCGCCCGTCTCCCATGTGTCCTCAACCCAGTGCCTCAGTCCAGTGGAGGCCCTCCTCACCCGGCGTCTTTCCACCATCTCCTTTCTAGAATACCTTCAACTTCATCCTATGATAGCCACGATGCTTGATGCTTGTTTTTGCATGGTTGATCAACGCCTTGCCCTCGTAGGCATCCAACTTTGTTGCAAATACCTGGTGCATGCCGGCATGCGCTACACTTTCAAATTTGAGGTGGATTGTGCGATGCGCATCTTCCTTAACGAGATTGACTGGAGATGGACCCTCAACCAGTGGAACCACCAAGGCAACGTGATACCTACTATCCTCCTACCAGGTGATTTTGATTTGAAGTTTTTTTGTGGTCACATTTCACCGAATCTGATGTTTTGTTGAATTTAAATAGGCATCAAAATATTTGTTAAGTTACTTGAACGATTTCAAGGTGTGATGGTCCATTTTGTACTTTAATGAGTTCATGTACTGAGCTATTTTGTGGACATGTTCAGATCATTTTAATTTCTGGTCAATTTTGTATGTTCACGTAATGTGGTTGAATTCGAGGAGACACAGATAGTGATGCAAGGAGCGGTTTTTGTAAGAGATACAGACGTGTGTGAGAAAGTCAAGGAAAATAGTACAACTTCATTAAATGCCTACATGACAACATCTTCCTCCTCCATGTCATCCGTGTGAAACAAAAGTTGCCCTATGTGTGGTCGTGCTGCACGCACGAAACTTGGGTCAAACACACGTGGGAACATGGACTTCACCCATGCGTTTTTCACGAGTGGCTCGGCATCACGCAAGTACACCCATGCCTCATGGAACCATGCACGGGCAGCTTCCTTCATGACCTTCATTCCCACATCATTGGTTTCTCCAATCCGTGTCCATTCTGAGCCCTACTCCGCAAAAAGCTCCTCCAACTTGTTTTTTAACGGTCGCATGATGCCGATGTCCACAGGCTGGGCCTTTGGTGTGCATCCCGATGGGATGTACACCGTGCACATGTAAGGAAAGTTGGTTTGTAGCCATTCCTGAAAAGATGCACTACACTAAGGGTACCACGTGTCCAGTTCTAGGAGTATGTCAGTCTCGTCCTCCTTGACACCGCGCGCACAACATGTGCGCTTGTAGTAGGTCACAACAACAATGTGCACCCATTCGCGAGTCGTGTCCGCGTTCGCCTAGTATGTCTAAGTGAACATCAAATTCCACCCGGACTCGGTTAGGCAGATGATGTTGTCTCCGTGAGGTCGACAATGAGAGGTTTTGCCACCAAATATGAGCTGTATGGGAAGCAGCTCCCCATTCATAGAACTAGTGATGACAGTGATTATGCAATGCTAATCTTCGAGTCCAAGGATGCCGACGTCATCAGCGCCCTTCGGTGCGTATGTATGTCCTAAAGCTGGCATGAGTTGGACGCTATTGTGATCGGCATTGAAAACCATGAATGGCTTGATCCCGTATAGGGTAACCATGCATGCGGCTCATCAATGGAATGTCAGCACCTTCTCCTCCCAATCCGGCGGGACCTTCTGTGCTACTGTCGTGTGAGCGCGCCATGCCTACCCAAGCTCCCGCGTGATGAACGCACGCACCCACGACCGACCAAAAGCCTTGAGTCCCATGCACACTAGCTCATCAGGTGCATGGTACGCGATGATACTGCGGACTTGCTGCCCGATCGTCTTATTGTTGAGTGCAGCACCAACAGCATGATCCTCTTTGAGGATCGTGCGTATCTCTGCCATTATTGCTAGCTGCGTCAAAAGCCAAGACCTCTTCCCCTTACACCCATGCTTCCTTTTTTATCGCTCACGGGCACGGATGGAGTTGCTGCAATTGACGCCAAAATCGCCTCCTCATACTACTTTTTTCAAGCTTCGTGCCATCAACAAACCAGCCGGTGACAGTACTTGGTGTGAGGTGGTCAAAGATGCAATAGCCGTCCGGTGTACGAAACGTACGGCGGGGATGCTGCACGGTCACGTAGGCCGATGACTGTGACTTGTATGCCTAGAAAATGGTTGTGAAGTCTCCATAACCAAACCAATCGGCATACTTGCAACCTTTGCAACCTCCCGGTCCACCCGTCAATGCACTAGTATGTGCGGTTGTGGTATTGGACGTGACTTGTACAGCAAGACACTCCGTATTCATTGAATCGTAAGTGTCCCGGCCATTAGATGAGAACGATGCAGAATCATCACCGTCATCAGTGGCACTGCTGCTGCTGTTGGCGCTGATGTGCTGAACGTTCTCGTTGATCATCAAGGCACGGGATCGGAACCTCGTAATGGGAGGCTGTGGAGTCTTGGCTGGCTTGTCTAGCGACATTGCAGGGACCTTTCCTTTTTCTGCTGCCGTAGGAGGACATCGTTCGAGGGAAGGAGTCCGTGTCGTGCCAGAAAGACCAGCTCTAAGATTGTACTTCCACACCGTACGTGAAGGACATTGACAAATGGTCACGGACGATGTGATTGAGCTCAGTGAGGAAGCGGTTGGTACCGGATGGCACCACACTAGGGGAATGCATGACAGTAGGGAGAGCAGATTGTCCTTATAGTCGTCGTTGTCACTGTACGTCGAGTAGTCACGCTACGTACCCATGCGTCGCTCCTCGGTAGCATCAAGAGTGAGCGATACCTGCTTGCAAGGCCTCCCGATTGGACGACATGGTGCCGGGGGACGCGCAGGAGGACCATGACGTTGAGCATGCATGAGGCGACGACAACGCTCATCGGACGTCACCTTGTGGAGATAGCGGTCCATGTTCAGCGGGAAAGTGTTTGAGCGGCAGTTGTGATAGGACAGGATTGGTAAGAGGACTATCATCAATGTATGACAATATACTAAGAGAGTGTATGTATTGGCCGTTGCAGCCTCGAATTCCCGTGTTCGGTAGGTACGTGCGATGCGCGGGGAAATCTGATACGCAGACTGACATCTGACGAACGGGCATCTTGCTTCGCCGAATTGAGAAAATGAGCATAGCGCGTTTCCGATTTAACGTGTAACCTCCTGACTTTTGACAAATTCCAAAAAAACAGAATATAATGAACCCGGTGACAAAATTAAGTGTTCCTAAATTTGAAAGTGCTCTTTGAACGAAATCACAAGGTAGTAGGGTGTGAGGTGGTGTGCTACAGTGTTTACATCCTGGAATACGTTCCTCGTCATCATCGATACAGGTACCACCCATATTACCATCGCTCTCCGCATCCTTGCAGTAGTTCGATGGACAAACCGAGTCTTCTCTGTTATGTTCTGTGTATGTCCCTGGTCCAATCAGCGGAAGATTTAGACTGGGTATGCACTACGGTTGTAGTGCAAGTCCCCCAGCAACACGAAGAGAGGCTGAGAGAGACAAGGCATGCACTGCTCATCCTTGTTGAGTAAGTCCCCTTGGTCTAGTCTTGGTGGTCTACCCGGTGCATGCTCCTTAGGACAACTTCCTAGAGCCTAGTCGGTGAAGGCGCCATCTTGCAAGCGAGAGGTCCGGGGTCAGATCCCGCCAGGACCAACTTTTCTTTGTGACTGAAAAGGGCCAAGGAGGCTTCCTAGAAGCCTCTAAGCTCCAAGGTGGATCAAGCGCCACTTGGCGGTCACAGAGGGTCCATGTCATCACAGCTGATGACACTGTCTAGGGTGGCCTTTGGGGGGGAGGCCCCTCCAAGGAGCCACTAGGAGCACTCACCAGAGACTATATAAGGCCTGTCATTTGCATGTGATTATATCATCACCTCTTACTCTTGAGACTTAGGAGAAAACTAATCCCCTGTTGGCCACCAAGAAAGAGGGTAAAGAACAAGTGCAAGTGCACACTTTGGTGTGTAGCATTGCCAGTTAGGTGAGAGTTTGGAACACTCTCCGGCCACGGTTGGGACAAGCTAAGTGAACCTTTCAGTGTGGAAACACCACTCCGTGGGTAATCTCTTCCTTGGTTGAA
>SZWC01000801.1:217050-232098 GCA_023375785.1 Penium margaritaceum | reverse complement strand
CACTCACCAGAGACTATATAAGGCCTGTCATTTGCATGTGATTATATCATCACCTCTTACTCTTGAGACTTAGGAGAAAACTAATCCCCTGTTGGCCACCAAGAAAGAGGGTAAAGAACAAGTGCAAGTGCACACTTTGGTGTGTAGCATTGCCAGTTAGGTGAGAGTTTGGAACACTCTCCGGCCACGGTTGGGACAAGCTAAGTGAACCTTTCAGTGTGGAAACACCACTCCGTGGGTAATCTCTTCCTTGGTTGAAATACCAAGGGCGGTCGGCGGTTTGCCTGTCGGCGCCGTTTACTCTAGACCGTGGCCAAGTTCGGAGTGACAAAGGGTTATGGATCCACACTGATCGGGAAACTTGGTTCTTTATACCACCGCTCAATTCACGTAGCAGGTACCTCCGCAGCAGACAAGACACTAGTGCTCCATCTGCTTCATCGTCGGTCCACCTTCGACCAAGGTATGCATTATGAGAGACCGGACGCGGGTTGGACCTGTGGTCCAACTTTGCTCTCCACGGACAAGGAACAAGGATACGCTCTATCATTGTTGGTATGACCCTCGAGTCCTAAGCGGGTTACGCTCTGCCCTTGTGGGTACGACCCCGTGTCTGTGGGGTCACTTCCTCCACGATAGCTAGGAGACCATCGGCTGGAGGGGTTTGCAACGGACTGCACCTTGAAAATATGTAGCAGTCATCAGCCTCATCAGCCTACATCGGCCTCAACAAAGCAGAACAGCAAAGACTAAGTGAGCATCCTTGACCACACCGCAATCATGCCAGGGGGTCACGAGATCGTTCCAATCACCTCACGGCCCGCCGAGTTGGGTGCGGCCAATGCCATCGCACGCTTCGATGGTAAAGCCTTCACCACTTGGAAATGGCAGTTTGAGGTGGTGATGCGCGTTCGCGGGTACCTCAATATGCTGAAAGGGACGGAGGTAGCAACGGAGGACGAGACAAGCGCGGAATACGCAGGGTGGCAAGAGCAGAATGACATCGCTCTCGCACTCCTCGTCACATCCATAAGCTCCTCCCTAATCTCCCACATCGAGGGGTGCACAACGGCAGCTGAGGCTTACACCAAGCTGACGAACGTGTAATAGTCAACTTCCCTCGCCAATCGACTCTTCATCCTGCAGCGCCTCTTCGGGCTGCGGGTAGGCGAGGGGGAATCCATCTCGGACTTCCTCCTGCAGTTCGAAGGACTGCTTCAAGAAGCCCGCGCCATGTCCTGGCAGCTCGACCAACAGATGCAGGCCATGATTCTCCTAATGGCCTTGCCGCCAAGCTGGAGCACCATGATCACCACCTTGGGTGGTTGGGAGGAGTCGGAGTTCACATACCCTTGTGTCTCTGAGTTTGTCCGGAACGAGGCCATGCGGCGCAACAACGGCGTCATCAACAACGCCGCATACGCGAGTGGCTTGGGAGGCACCTCCTCTCATGGTAACAGCAGAAGCAGTGGCGGCGGGAAGAGCGACAAGAAGAAGGGCAAGTGCCACAACTGTGGCAAGACGGGGCATTAGGCGGGAGTGTCACGTACCAAAGAAGGAAGGAGGCGGTGGTGGGAGCAGCAACGTGAGTAAGAAGGTGGACTCGACGTCCACGAGCATGATGGCCGAGAGCAAGGCCCCTCCAAAGGGCTCTGCGCTGCTGCGGCCGGGAGCCTTCGGGCTCGACAGTGGCACGGACTACCAAACCTCTCGCGAGGCATGTGGCTTCTCGTCCCTCACACCGTCCACGGCCAAGTTCCGGTGNAAGCAGTGGCGGCGGGAAGAGCGACAAGAAGAAGGGCAAGTGCCACAACTGTGGCAAGACGGGGCATTAGGCGGGAGTGTCACGTACCAAAGAAGGAAGGAGGCGGTGGTGGGAGCAGCAACGTGAGTAAGAAGGTGGACTCGACGTCCACGAGCATGATGGCCGAGAGCAAGGCCCCTCCAAAGGGCTCTGCGCTGCTGCGGCCGGGAGCCTTCGGGCTCGACAGTGGCACGGACTACTACACCTCTCGCAAGGCATGTGGCTTTTCGTCACTCACACCGTCCACGGCCAAGTTCCGGTGCGCCAACGGCGGCATCGAGTACGCGGCTGGTGAGGGAGAGAAGGTCGTGCACACGCGGCTCAATGGAGCTGACAAAGAGTTGCGGCTGCAAAATGTCATCTACATGCCAACTTTCGCCGCGAACCTCCTCTCTGTCTCACGGATTACGGATCACGCGATGACGGTGGTGTTCACAGAGAAGGAAGCCGTCATCCTCAAGAACGAGGACATGACGATTACCTACGCTGCGTCAGACCTTGTCACCAAGGTGCCACGAACAGATGGACTCTACGTTCTACAGACAAAGAGCACGGAAGGGCATGCTGGTGCGGCAGAGGCAGTAGCGGAAGCTGCACCATCGCCGAACGCCAAGACACCATCCATGCCGCCTGCTCTGGCGACTAAAGACGCGGAAGCAGCAACTGCAAAGCTCTGGCACAGACGCCTTGGGCACCCTACATGTCATGCAGGAGCAGAAGCTTGTACGCGGGTTGGAGGGGTGTGAGCTGAAGGATGGATGCAACACTGGGTGTGAGGCTTGCCTGCCAGGGAAGACAAAGCGGAAACGCTTCTCCAAAACGGTCGCAGAGCAGAGGGCATACTCCACCTTGTCCACAGCGACGTGTATGGCCCCATGCGCACCACGTCCAACGGCGGCTCCAAGTACCTCCTCACCTTCATCGATGATTACTCTCGGAAGGTGTGGGTGTACTTCCTCAAAATGAAGGGAGAGGTGCTGGAGCGCCTGCAAGAGTTTGTCGCCATGGTGGAACAACAAACCGGGCAGAAGATCAAGGCCCTACGGAGCGACAACGGCGGAGAGTACGAGGGGTTCAAGCCGTGGCTTTGGGCACACGGCATTGTCCACCAACCTACTACCCCCTACACACCGTAAAGCAATGGCGTGGCCGAGCGCATGAACCAGACCATTCAGGCCATGACGCAAACCATGCTGTTTGACTCAAAGCTCCCTCCTCGCTTCTGGACGGAAGCAGCACGCACTGCATGCTACCTCATCAACCTCATGCCTGCTGCAGCACTACGCAGCAAGGGGACAGAAAAGGAGCAAAGTGCATAACACATGATGCCACAGGAGGCATGGTCGGGAAAGAAGCCGGATGCATCTCACCTAAGCCGTGCAGCCGAATGGCTGCACGGCTTGGGCCAAAGTCCAGGACGGGCTAGGAGCGGGGAAGTTGGATACACGTGCGCACAAGTGCGTGATGATCGGCTACGAGGCCGCGTACAAGGCGTACAGGCTGTGGGACCAGGCAGTAGGGAGAGTCATCACCTCCAAAGATGTGACCTTCCAGGAAGAGTCACACGACAAGGGAGAACTGCTAGACCTAGAGAACTCTCCAAAACAGGGAGAGTGGATCATACTGCTAGAGGCGGGTGACACACCCCTGCCTAACTGGCGTGGGATGCCTGTGGCCGTAGACAGCAAGGCTGCCAATTCAGGGAGAGCATCCGCTCAGGCTGAAGCGGAGTTGACATCCGACTCCGCGTTGGAGGCATCCGAGGCCTCCTCGGAGGCCAGTGGCTCTTCCCTTCTAGCGACCCCTCTTGGGGAAACACAGCAGCAGCAGCATCACGAACAGCCAACACCAGCACCACTGCGGCGTAGTGAGCGCCAGGCAAAGCCTGCGAAGCAGTACGACGGAGGGAAGGCCAAGTGGACAAGCCTGAGCTGGTCGTGCCTTGCGTAGGGACAGCCGGCTACCATCGCTGAGCCTCTCTCGCGGCCGGACGCCGCTAAGTGGAAGGAGGCGATGGAGAGCGAGCTCGCCTCCATCGAGGAGAACGGAACGTGGGTGCTAGTGGACAGACCACCAAACGCACACGTGGTGAGCGTGAACTGGGTCTTACGCATCAAACGCAAGCAAGACAACAGCATCGACAAGTACAACGCAAGGATCGTTGCGAAGGGGTTCTCGTAGAGAGCAGGGTCTGAGTACGACTATACCTACTCTCCTGTCGCGTCCTTCCCCTCCATCCGCACCTTGCTAGCTGTGGCTGCGGCACGCAACATGGAAATCCACCAGATGGACGTCAAGACCGCCTTCCTCTACGGGGAGCTTGACAAGGAGATACTAATCGAGGTACCCGAGGATGTCAAGGCAAAACCTGGGCAGGTGTGTCGCCTCATCAAAGCGCTCTACGGGCTGAAACAGGCCCCAAGAATCTGGTACAAGGAGATGGACAGCTTCATGGCTGGCCTTGGTTTCTCGCACTGCAACAACAACCCCAGTGTGTATGTGCGTACCGATGACCAGGGGCTATTGCTGGTAGCGCTGTACGTGGATGACCTGATTCTGGCCTCCACCTCCATGAAGGCCCTCGAGACTACTTGGGTATCGCCATACATGGATAATCTGCAAGGATACAAGGATAATGTGCATGGGCGGTTTCAGATTAAGGACATGGGCGAGCTCGAGTACTACTTGGGTATCGCCATACATCGCAACCGAGCTGTAGGCACCATCGAGCTCAACCAGACGAAGTACATCTCAGAGGTGCTTCGGCGCTATGGCATGGAAGACGCCAAACCCCTCAGCACTTCTCTCCTCACGAAGTACAATCTCACCTCCGCCCACTCCCCCAGTACGGAAGCCGAGCGCCGCGAAATGCAGGATGTGTCGTACTAGTTTGTGGTGGGTAGCATCATGTATGCCATGGTTGGCATGCGGCCGGACATCTCCTTTGCTATGGAGCTAGTCAGTCAGTTCGTGGCCAATCCTGGGCCACTCCACTAGCAGGCCGTGAAGCGCATTTTGCGCTATCTCAACAAGACACGGCACATGGGACTGCAGTGCGGCGGCCTTCAAGGAACAGACCCTTTGCGCCTCAAGTGCTACACCGACGCAGATTTTGGAGGCATCGTGGATGATAAGAAGTCCACCTCGGGCCTTGTGTGCCTTGTGAACGGCGACGCTGTGTCGTGGGCCAGCCGCAAGCAGGACTGTATCTCCATCTCAACCGCAGAAGCTGAGTATGTGGCATTGTCTAAGGTGTACAAGGAGACACAGTGGCTACGCAGCTTGCTCGCTGAGATGCACGCACCACAGAAGGAGGCCACGGTCGTCCACGTCGACAACCAGAGCGCGATGGAAATCGCGTTCAAGGACACCCTCTCCAGGCGGACCAAGCACATCGACATCCGCTATCACTACACGCGCGACCTCGTTGCCAATGGAGTGGTGGATCTGCAGTACATCACAACCAAAGAGATGCTCGCGGACTTCCTGACGAAGTCGCTGGACAGTGACCCGCACATGGCAGGGGCACATGGCATCGGGATGGTGAGCGCAGCAGACGAGGGCTGAACGGGCGGCCTACTTCACAGGTGGCCGACATCGATTGGGCCCATGGCCGCAGCAGGAATCTAGCAGCAGATGGACGCAGGTGCAAGGGAGAGTTTGTTATGTTCTGTGTATGCCCCTGGTCCAATCAGCAGAAGATGTAGACTGGGTATGCNGATGCTCGCGGACTTCCTGACGAAGTCGCTGGACAGTGACCCGCACATGGCAGGGGCACATGGCATCGGGATGGTGAGCGCAGCAGACGAGGGCTGAACGGGCGGCCTACTTCACAGGTGGCCGACATCGCTGGGCCCATGGCCGCAGCAGGAATCTAGCCGCAGATGGACGCAGGTGCAAGGGAGAGTTTGTTATGTTCTGTGTATGCCCCTGGTCCAATCAGCAGAAGATGTAGACTGGGTATGCACTGCGCTTGTAGCGCAAGTCCCCCAACGACACGAAGACAGGCTGAGAGAGACAAGGCATGCACTGCTCATCCGTGTGGAGTAAGTCCCCTTGGTCTACTCTTGGTAGTCTACCTACTGCATGCTCCTTAGGACTTCCTACAGCCTAGTGGGTGAAGGCGCCATCTCGCAAGCGAGAGGTCCGGGGTCAAATCCCGCCAGGATTAACTTTTCTTTGTGACTGAAAAGGGCCAAGGAAGCTTCCTAGAAGCCTCTAACGTCCAAGGTTGATCAAGCGCTACTTGGCGGTCACAGAGGGTGCCATGTCATCACAGCTGATGACACTGTCTATGGTGGCCTTCGAGGGGAGGCCCCTCCAAGGAGCCACTAGGCGCACTCACCAAAGACTGTATAAAGCCTGTCATTTGTATGTGATTATATCATCATCTCTTACTCTTGAGACTTGGGAGAAAACTAATCCCTTGTTGGCCACCAAGAAAGAGGGTAAAGAACAAGTGCAAGTGCACACTTTGGTGTGTATCATTGTCAGTTGGTCAGAGTTTGGAACACTCTCCGGCCACGGTTGGGACAAGCTAAGTGAACCTTTCAGTGTGGAAATACCACTCCGTGGGTGATCTCCACCTTGGTTGAAATACCAAGGGTGGTCGGCGATTTGCCTGTTGGCGCCGTTTACTCTAGACCGTACCCAAGAACGGAGTGATATTCTCCATCCAAAGTATTTACAGTAACGCGTCGGGTGGCTACAATACAAAGGAAGACGAGGACCGCGACCTCCTAGCCCAAACTGGAACACTTCAAGAACCACTGATACTACAGGTCACACGTGGACGGAGACATGACATGCTCATTGGCATAGACTACCTGGTACTGTAGGGAGCCAGTCTCGTCTTTAACTTGATGTCATACAACTGAGATCGGTAGAAGGAAACAAGGAGTCTGATCTCATCCCGATTGCACAACGATCGGTATTCCATCTCACTAGACTGGCTATCATTACCCATCAAGCTACAAAGTGGGAGGATGTCCTTGCCCATAACGTGCATCCTCTACCACCATCGTAGCAAGTACCTGAGTCCTTTGCGGGCACAGTACAACTGTCCTATTCCTGTACACAGTGAATGGGAGAACTTCGGCGTATAGGAGGAGTCCCAAATGAGACACTCGAGTCATTCACGGAGTAGAACAAGTACGTGGCGGAAGCAGAAGTAGACTTGGACACTACAAAACTAGATAACCGTGTAACCCTCTCGGGTTATTGGTAAAAGGGAAAATTCAGCATGGGCAATGGGTATGCGGAAGAGGATGACATATTTCCGCCACAGCCGTCCATGGAACGAGTACCATCAGCCCCTTTATAACCGGTGCGGCAGCTCCTACAATAACGCGAGAAGTCTTTTGGGATGCTACCTCTGAAATTGGCGCGGTAGACGCCTACCATGTCATCAATACAAGGAACACACAGCCAATGAAACAAAAGGTCCGTTGCATCCTCCCCGACGAGTAGCAAATAGTGTTGCATGGTCTATAAGAGCTCAAAGAGTAAGGAATGATTATCCCTATTGGCAGTCCTTTGCGTGCCAACCCTGTCATTGCAGGGAAGCCAGATGACAACAAGCGTTTCTCTGTGGACTTCGGTGACCTCAACTACATCATGGAGGAAGACGTCTACCCCATGCCACACATCATGGACATACAATAGCGACATAAGTGTCGTAGTTGGTATACGAAACTGGATGTTAAGTTTACATTCCATGTTATCCCGATACACCCGAACTCTAATCCAACAAACTGCATTTGTCATCTTTGAGGACCTTTATGCCTTCACCAGCATGTCCTTTGGCCTCCGCAACGCTAGCATCACCTTCTATTCCGTCATGGTTGTTACTTTCTGCCATCTATCCAATGTGAGTTACTACATTGATGATGTTCTGCTTAGGACTCACTCCTTTGAAGAGGTCCTCACCTCCTTGGATGCGGTGTTTCTTGCTCTACGTTGCACCAGTCTCAAACTCAAATCTACAAAGTGTATCATTGGCACGCAACAGATGGAGTTCATTCGATTTGTCATGAGCACGAAGGACATCACCATATATGTAGCAAAGATTGCTGAAGTCAAGGAATGGCGCCAATCCATCCCCACCAGGTAGGTTAATATCTTCGTGGGCTTCGTCTCGTTTTACCGGCGGTTTGTTCGTGATCATGCAAAAATTGTTCCCTCACTCCAACAGTTGACAAACCAAGATGTAGTATTCATGTGGACAACCGCATGTCAAGCCGCTTGGGAGGTAATCAAGAATCGCCTGATCACGACGTCCATGCAAGAATTCCCCAACTTCAACCTACCTTTCATCATCACGATAGATTGGTTGTATGAAGGCCAAGGGGTCATCCTGTGTGAAGAAGGTGAGCAAAAAATCCAGAGGGTTATTGCCTATGCCCGTTGGGCCCTCGACGATGCGGAAAGCAAATATCTGCCTGTCAAGGGTGAGTTCTTCGACGTTCTCTCAGCATTAACACACTTCCAAAAGTACATCAAGAACGACAAGCCCTTCACCATCTATACCAAACATCAGGCGCTGCAATGGTTGTTCATGACCTAGAATCATTAAGGGATCCTGGCAAAGTGGATACTTCTCCTACAAGGATACAACTTCCGCATCAAATATCATCCCGCAATGGCCAACCGGCATACGAATGCACTAAGTCAGCTTCCGCACAAAGGATGGCCTGAAGCCACCCCTGAAGGTGACGATGACATGTACCCTGCCTTAGACGTATCATCGAAAGGAATGGAGTGTGCATGGGAAGGGGTTGCTCGTGACCTTGCACATGACAAGGAGTAGCTTGCCGCACAACTCCTCCACCAAGCCATTGAGGATCAAGTACCTACTACACTCTTGGCTCAAGAAAGAGGCGTCCGCGGATACTTCCCTTCCACGGAAAACACCAGACCCGTAATATGGATTGCCACGCTGGCCATGACTTCAAATCTCTCATGTCGCGAGACATCTGTGACCACCTCCAGTCTGAACCTACGGCGGCCGCACAATGGGAGGCCACAATTCCACATCGCTCTCAGCCTAGTCGTCCCCCACCAGCCTCCTCTCTCGCTGGTTCCTCAACCTTGTCCGCCGTTCATCCCAGCATCTCCGCCCTCCTCCGCGGCCCTCTTCTCCCAGTTCCCTTGATCGACTATCTCATCCTCTATCCCTAAGCCGTGGACACGGTGGTGGCAGTGTTCACCACTACAAATGAATACGTGGCACGCATATGCAATTGTCACACATGCATTCCCATTTCTTTAGAAAGTGTCTGCCATGTCCACCTCTGTGTTTGCAATCTCGATGTGGAGGCAGCCAGGACTCTGCGACATGCAGACCTCCGCTGGGAGCCTCGACCGCTTCAGAGACCACTGGCATCGGAGTGTGTACCATCGGTTACGTGGTACCATGCATGGATCTACGGCCACAAATTCACGGCCATCGTTGATAACGGAGCTACCCATAAAATTGTTCCCATGCGGCTTGTCCATGCTCTCAGCCTCGTTCATCTCATCCAACCCAGTCCCATGTGATTCTTCCCTACATTCGGGAGTCTTGATGCTCTCGAAGGACAAATCAACATACTATACATCCTCGTCGCGAATGTCCATATAGCATGCACGGTTCAGGTTAGCACCGCATGGACATACCACATCCTACTGGTATTTGACTGGCTCACGCCCTGCCATGGTAGATTATTACTCGGTGCAGGTGTTCTCCACCTCATTTCCACTATGACCATCCAATCTTTCACACGTATGTTCACTTGTCCACCACCCATACCACTCTAACAATTAGGAACACTGTTCTCGTCCCTAGTACCCTCAATAACAGGACAAAAGCATGTTCGTTGGACTATCCTTACGGCTCATGCCGCCATCCGTGAAAGTAGACATAGATACGTGGAGACCGCGCTTACAAGAAGGGGGATAATGTGCGGCCTCCTACCCCTAGCAGGGCCACCAAAATTGTCACCGGCATTTCAGCCATGGCTTTCTTGATACCACACCGTCCAAAGACGCGTTTTGTGGAACCTGCCAAGGTCGTTGGCCTTTCTAGCCCTTCCATCTTCTGCATACGGATGGCTGTGGGAGTACATCCTACGCGGAGTAGCCCAGTACAACGGGATGCACAGCAGTCAGAGGCACAAGGCATGAGCACAATGAATCTCATTGTTAATGTGGCACAAGAGGACAAGAGTTATAGAGGAAGTACAGGCATCGCCAAAGAGGGGAAAGAACAACAGCAGTGGATGGCATGTGCCATCCTGCTGATTTATAAGGAGCTACGCATATAACCGTTGCTCCAATTCAATCTCTTGACCAATGTCTGGCGTGAATTCATCCGCCACTTGGCAATAGAAATCTACATGTTTTCTGTGAAGGTTAGGCTCTTGTAGATGATCGAGCTCGCAAGAGTCTTGCTGTTGACCCGCAAGATACCAGATGTTGCATATAACATGGAGGGGAAGCCTCTACGTGAAGTGTATGGTAGAGTCATGCGCGTGCAGGATGAGCTCCTTGATATGTCACAGCTGGGAGCTGCACAACAATGGTCGACAGAGCTGCATGAAGACTGTAAAGACTACCTCCTCATACGCTATCATCATCTGATCGTGAGACGTACCGACGCACACCTCTTGCACCTCCACACCCATTGCAGTAGTCGTAGTGCCGCACCCAAAACTAGGCACAACGATCTTTTACAATGAAAATGGAGTTTTCATTTGCATGTGGTTATGGAGCAGTGGAGGCGAAGGGATCCGCAGCGGAATGAGAAGGTTGTCACTTACCTCTAAAAGGGCTAGTGAGAGCCTTGGAGGGCAATGGTTGGTACCTGTTTCACCAAGTATGCCAAAAAGGTACCCTCAAAGGAGGAGCAAGAAAAGATGATTGAGGATCTCCATGATGATGTGGGGGAGGATATTACGGAAGTACAAGAATGGGTCACCCTACTCCTCTTGCACGTTGCCAAGGAGAGGAGACGCCTGCGATCAGCAGGAAGAGAAGTCCAAGATGCAAATGCAAAACTTGACGGTCGATTCCCAGCAACAACCACCATGCTAAAAAAAGAAGAAGCAGAGCACCAGGAGAAAAAGAAAGATCAATGCAAGCATGCACAAGTCGTGCATAGGCTTACGGATGAAGGGGAGGACATCGTCGAGGAAGGAGCAGGAGTAGTAAGAACAAAATGGGCCTCTATGCCCTCAACTCTACACGGGGCATTGGAAATAGAGGTAGGTGCCGCACGAGGATGAAAAAGGGCAAAGATGAGCCGCAAAGGAACAAAGGAGGTAAAAGTCCGCTTGTATGATACTATGCCTATTGCGATAGCTGAGGAGGCAACCCGGAAAGACACACAGGTAAAAGAGCTCGCAAGATCCATGTTGGCTCCTATAAGACCGTTACTGATGTAGGCGCTCCTTACGAATATCATCTCCAAGGTATAGGCAAACCAAAGTAACATTGGAAATACAATAGAAGTAGCAAGCAGGGAAGGAAGGAGCGGTAGAGGCTCGGGAAACGATGCGCATTCCTACATCAAGAACACGACATCTGCAAGATATCCCTGTAGAATCTATTATGGAAAAGATATCCTCGTCTGATTCTCGTGATCCTATGGCAGAGAAGCAACGATATAAGCAAGTACGGACCAAGATAGCAAAAGTGGAGGTCCATAAACTACGGAAGGAGGATATACAGAAGGCAAAGGAAACAGAGGAAGCACCAACATGGGTAGCAGTGGGAATCGAAGCAGAATAAGAGAAGCAAGGTACTACGGCAATCTTGACATGGAAACGAGAAGGAGAAAAGGCAGAGGGAGAAGAAAGATCAAAGAAGCAGCAACGAAAGATGAAAGGGGAATTAGAAGGATCATCTGCGTCTACCGCACAACAGGAACTGAGTGCCAAATCAATGGAGAAGATGATGGACTATAAACAGGCAGGGCTGCTCAAGAAGATGGATGCGATAATCGGAGGACTCCCTATGTTTGTGGAAACAAAAGCAAAAGGCACTCCAAGGATGACAAAGCCTGCTGGAAAGAAGCCTATCTCTGTCTTGCCATTGCCGCGCGGAGTGATAGTAGTGATAGAGGAAACAACCAAAGTGTCCTCACGTACAGCCCTAGAAGAAGGAAGGCAGAAGGCAAAGGACGGCCAAAGGTAGCCCCATGAGGTGGTGGGCTCGGACCTTTTAGAACCCAAGGAGGAGAAGATAGATACCGAGGGAGAAGATATCACACTTGGGCAGCGGCTTTTGCGTCCACATGCGGGCAAACAGTATAAAGCATCCATGCCGCAACGAAGGAGCATCAACAAGTGGAGCTCCACCGAGAACGAGCCGAGCGACCTAGGACTTTTGCAGATCTTCCAAGGACCAGATGATTGGGAACACCTGCCACAAGTAGTGTAAAACGAGGAAGAGATGAAGGTCCTCATGAAATTACGTAAGCACTAGCAGAAAGAGGAAGAGGAAAGGCAAAGGAAGACAGCGGCAGGTAGCGGCAGTAGCGACCGCGGTAGGCGCGGCACCCGCCACAAAAGAAAGGGAAAAGGAGTGATCCTGATTGTGTCCCAGGCACAGATGAAAGAGGCAGAGAGAATGGAAGGACGGACCCAACCTTCAGAGAAACCAAAGGAGGATTGCGGGAGGCACATGAGTGGCGGGTTTGGGTCATTGCATAGATGCTGCACGCAAGAGATGATCTACCAATGCACCACCAATAGCTCCTATCCCATACTAAGCAACTATACTACGTACTCTACGAGAAGTTCCACATTATCCACGACCTCCGCAAGTGCGCCGCATTGGCACATGCCGCCATCAAGTACATCTAAGAAGATGGTTTTCTGTGGAAGTTGGTAAATAGAGAGCAGGGAAATCACGATGTAGGGGTCCCTCTGCCAGAGATACAGAAGCTGGTGGTATAGACCTGCTATAATCGCAACCACATGGGAGTTGATAAGCTATCGCACCAACTCTGCACACAGATATACACGACCTCAAGGGCATGGTTGAGCAGGTGACGCAAGCATGTTTCACCTGCTATAACATCAAACAACTAGGACCGCAAGACCACCATTCGTATATGCCAGTCCACTATGGGAATCCCATGGAAAGGATTTATATTGAGTACCATGGACTGCGGAAACCGTGCAATAAGAAAGTGGTATTGGGTGGCAATGGTGGACTACTTCACCAAGTACCTCTTCGTCCGTACCCTACAGGACAAGACTACAGCCGACATAGTACTGTTCATCCATGAGGAGATATTCTACACCATCATCCACTATGACAACAATACCGAGTTCCAGAGAGCCTTGCGCATGGAGCTCGCCCGCTCAGGTGCGCAAAAGGTATATTCCGCCAGATGCCGCCTAGAGTCACAAGGACTTGTGGAGTAGATGCACGAGATCCTAGAGTGGTCAGTGGAGGCCGCGGAGGAAAACAACCAGGAAGAGGTACTGAAGAAGACAATGTATTATCTCAACACCACACTAGTAGCCGCCACTGCGTTCTCACTACATCTACTCATGTTTGGATAGTTACCGCACAGCACTATGTAGATACCACAACAACCATTCATTTTGCGGAATGGGATATTCGCACAGACAAGGCCGATGAAAATAAGGTTGTGACGGAAAGGACGAAAGAGGAAGAGCGGCAGAGGAATGAACAAAGGGACCTGGTATTGTAGTGGTGGTTGACAGTGCGAGAGTAGTAGTGAGACCTCATCAAGCCTGAAGTGCGCTTGCCGGCTTGAGTCACAGCTCACCTCACTTGTGACCGCAAGAACAAGGGAGTGAAGAAGCAACGTATTCAGGCTAGAGACTTCGTCATATGCCGCAATGTTTCCTGGAGAAAGTGGGAAAACAACCTCCTAGTGGATGCGATCTTTGTCTACCGTAAGGATCAAAAGTTGTGATTGGAAGGAATGAACGGCAGGAGTACCCACTCATACTCTTGTACTGATTTCTCCCTGCTCCCCGACTCCTCGCGTGTACACATTCGCCAGCTAGGGAACCAAGTGCCGCCCAGAGGATGGACGACTGTAAAGGACTTCGAGCATTGCATGGTGGAGATTGTGGCGGATGAGAGACTGATGCCGGAGACACCAGAGTTGGTACGGAGGATAGCTATATTGGATGTACAGAGGGATGTTTCATAGAAGAGGGAAGGAGAAGGGCAACAACATCAGAAGCAGATGTAGTAAGAGCTATACGCGAAGGAGGCAATAGTGGAGGTAGCACCAAAAAGGAAGACCACATTTCCAAAGGATGTACGTGGTAACATCGGTCCCTACTACGTGTGTAGTACAAACTTGCACGGAGGAGCAAGGAATGTGGTACGTGGTTACTATACTAACGTGGTCCATGAGACCTCACTACATTGTCTCAAAAAGATTGAATTATACAAGGCACGAAGGGAGTAAGCAAGGAATGTATAGGAGTAGGAGGAGCTACTCAAGGCAGCGAATGGAGGAGGAGAAATAGATGACAAGGATGATGAGGAAAATGGAAGTGATGGTACAGAAAAGGAGGGACGTATGCTGCACGGGATCCCAAAACCTCCATGCCTTCGAGGCATGAGCACCCATCAGACCTCTGGATAACCCCATCAGATAAAGGAGAAGACAAATAGAGTCATACGGAATAGGGCCCAAAAGAAGCACCTGCAGAGAAGGGAGAAGAAGAAGAGGTTGAGGAAGGAAATTCAAGCCAGGAGTTCTGACTAGTAGAATGAGTGGGTGCTTGGTTGCCCAAGCATCTGCTTCACACGGAATACAAGGAGACGGTGAGGAGGATAGCGGATAAATAATTGTACTGTGATTATGGAAAACTAAGAGGGAACCAAAAGGGAGGAGCGGACAGTAACGATGTGCATGTACGGAGGCGTTGCTTGTGCTATGACATGGGCCTCTATGTACATACGGATATCTTGGAGAGCCGGATTCAAGGGTTGGAAGTCTTCGCCTATAAAAGGCAATTAAACACTAAAGAGTGCTTGTGTCGTACATGTTACCACCGCTTATAGAAGCATAAAGGCAGCAAAGGAGAAGATGATGATGAGGAGGAGGAGGAGGAAGAGGATTCCTCGATGACTAACAAAGGATAATCCAAGGGAAATGAAAGAGATAGCAACAGAAGGCATGGGAGAATAGGCACCATGCCTAAGCTGTAGAAGAGGACTCATGGGAGAGAGTGTGCTCTGTGGTAAGTGCAAGAAGGAGAATCATG
>SZWC01000801.1:199550-212050 GCA_023375785.1 Penium margaritaceum | reverse complement strand
GGATCAGTCAACTTTGTGGAAATCCTCCAAGTTATAGTGTTCGGCTGATTTCCTTGTTCCAACACCATGGTGCCTATTTCAGTCCGTACTGTTCTTTTAGTAGGAGCCAAACTCTGTCTGTTCCGTCTGTGAACCCTGGTCGTTGTTCCATATAAATCTCCTCTTCTAGTGGTCCGTTCAGAAAAGCATTCTTGACATCCATTTGGTGTATTTCCCAGTCCTAGTGTGCCGCAACCTCCAGCAGTGTACGACTTGACGTGTACTTGCCCACAGGGGCGTACACGTCACCACAGTGTACGTAAAGTCTTGCCCTGGTATTTGGTGGAAACCCTTGGCCACCAGTCGAGCCTTGTATTTCTCAAACAGGTCCTAGACATTATGTTTGACTTAGAATACCCACTTTAGGCAATGGCTTTGTGTTCGGGAGGAAGAGGTACCAATTGATAAACTTTATGCCCAAGGAGAGCGTTCAGCTCATCGATCATAGCCTTTTTCCACTCTGTTGCATCAGGGTGCCCCCCTGCCTCTTCCACAGTGAGAGGCTCTGGGTGGACAGTCACAGGCTATGTGGGACCAACTGTATGGTAAAACTGTTTGTAATTTACCCTGATTACGTTCCGCTGTGAGCGACGGACTGGATCTGGCTCGACAGGTCTGTTTTGTACTGGGGTCAGACCAGGTGATGACCCTGAGGAGTTTGCACTGGTGCTTGCAAGATCAGCCGGTGTAAGCAAAGGCCCGTGACCTTGTGCTCTCTCGACAGTGGCGTAACCTTAGGTTGTGTGGTGGGGACAAAGATGGGGACACTTACGTACTCAGGGAATCATTCAGAAACAATGAGCACAGGTGCATGCTTGACTCCTATGAACACCTTGTATGGTATGTGTTCTAAGAAGGATGCATCACGACTCTCGACAAACGTATGCCGTACGGTATCCCAAAACCTCCATGCCTTCGAGGCATGAGAGACTCCGATAAAGACACACCATCTGCCTCGTGGACTCAGTTTATTGCTGCGGTGTGGATCAGCAAACCATACAAACGCCATAGTGCCCCACACCCGTGTAGGGCGTAAATCTGCCTTCTACTTGAACCATCTCTCCCAAGGATTAATAGTCCTGGGCAGAGGCCCTTGGGGTATTCTGTTCCATACCCAAGTAATGTACTTGACAGCTTCCTTCCAGAATCCAAAGGTCAGACCAGACTCAGCCAGCAGGGTACGTAACGCATTGCCTAACGTTGTGTGCCATCTTTCGGCCATCCTGTTTTGTTGAGGTATATACGATGCGGTAGTTTGATGTACAATGCCTCTAGCTTTCAGGTCTGTTTCAAGTGGACCTAGAAATTCTCTACCCCTGTTTGTACGGAGGATGCATAGAGAGCACCCAGTCTGTCGCTCAGCAAGGGGAATCCACTCCATAATTGCCCGTTGTGCATCTGCTTTGGTTTTGAGCAGGAAAGCCGAGCAAAAACAGCTGTAGTCATCTGTCAGTGTCAGAACGTACAGTGACGCGTACTGGACTGAGGAGATCGGCATGGTCCAGTTAAGCCAGCATGCACCAGTTCAAGGGGTACTTTCTTGACATGTTGTGACAAAGGAAAACTCTGTCGGTATGCCTTTACTTCTTGACAGTTCAGACAAGCAGATGCCTTGAGGCCGTGAGGACAGTCGTCTGGGCTCAGTCCATGTACACCTTGGTATTTCAGCAGTTCGGTAACCAGTTCTGTGTTGATGTGGGCCAGTCTTCTGTGGATGAGCTTAGTATGCTTTGGGTCTGTTTTGGTGATGATTTGGGTTTGTGGACGGTTGGAGGGTAGTGCACAGAATAGGGTCAAGCGATACAGAATATTAACATGCAAGGGTCCATCAGCCAACAACGCACCATGTGTATCAAACAACATGCCCAATTGACGACCCAACTGCCCCCTTGACAAGACGTTCACCTTCAGCCGAGGAATATACAAGACCCCAGTCAGCCACATAACTCCTTCCCGTACTTGCAATATAACAGTCCCAATGCCCTCAACCCAGAGCACCTTCCCTGAGTCCATCTGTACTCCTTCCATATCATGAGTGGCATATCGAGACAAACAATTGACGATGAGGTAATATGTGATGTGACGTTGCTGTATCAAACAAATATTCATGCAAGGGTAAGACGCGTGATGAAATGATGTGCATGCGCCCAAGGCACGGACCTGGCTGGGAAGCTGCACTGTTCTCTGGAGGGAAAGTGATGGATACTGCTACCTGCATGTCGAAAGTGTGTGGGTGCCATGTCGTCGTACACGCGCGGGGCCCAGCCTGGGACAGGCACCGAAGCCGTAGCGAACGATGGCACTGGCAGTCCATAAGGACCAGGTTGTGGCGTCATCTGATGCAGAGACTGCTGCTAAAGCTGATGATCAGGCAGCAATCCAAAGGTGGCTGCTGCTACAGGTTGTTAGGAGTGCACCCCAGGTGGCCCACCGTAGTGCTGTACCGCGGGAAAAATGCTACAGTGGCTGATGGTACTGCTGTACCTGCCTCTGCTGCTATTGTATCTACCTCTACTGCAGCTGTGCTTGCTGCTGCTGTTATTTCTCCACCATCTGCCTCTGGAGGGAAAGGAACTGGCGCCAAAAGTACCCAGTCTGGTTGCAATAGCTACACCTCTGGTTACCATGGCCGCCACCACGGCCGCCACTACTGCCACAAGACCAGCCATGAACCCCACTAGAGGATCCTCCAAGGGAGATGAATGATGTCTGGCTTACTGTAGTAGTAATGGAAGAGGAGTCGTGGTGTGCATATGCTGTCGGTGACACCGTTGTCATGTCGCGAGCCTCGTCCTTCAGTTTGTCTTCGTAGTTATGCAGCTCCTAAAAAACAGATACAAGGTCGATGAGCTTGATCTCAGCGACTGGATGGCAACGCAACAAGTCACGCCGGAACTCCTTATACTGCTCGCCGAGGTGGAGTAGCACTACGTCCAGCCACTCAAGGATGGAGCACGAGGCGCCTAGACCCAAGAGTCATCGACGAATGTCCATGGCTTCATCCCAGAACTCAGCAATAGGCGCACCTGATTTAGGATAGAGATTGCGTAGGCGATCTCTCAACGTCACGACGAGAGTCATACCCTGTTCTTCCTTGCGCATGGATCGGTGGCGCCAGGCATCATGCGTTCGTGCTGCACCATTTCGTGGGTCGGAGGGATCCTCACCTCGCCCGCCAAAGCGAAAGTGGCGCAGAGCGTAGGCTGTGGGTCTAGCAGTACGCGGATTAGTGCATTAAATGCGCGCAATAGCATGAGGTCGGTTGTAGCATGTGGGGGATGACGAATGTAAAGTTCCTCCAATCCATGTTTTGTTGTCGTAGATGAGAAGATGTCCCTCCATGCCAAGTAATCCCTCGTCCCAAGATATGGAGGAGATAGTTCCTTTTGGCCTAGTCCAAGCTGCGCCATTGCGGCAGTGGTGGGAGTGACATTAGGAGCATTACCACCACTGTCATCACCTCCATTTGTCCCATCTACCTCACTCATGGTGCTTGGGGAGTGGGTTTGGTGGTCCACCTAGCTCTGGATGGTACCAAAAAGGACCAAGGTATTTTGACAGCAATACGCCGGGCCCACTTTGGACCTAGTTTTCTGCCGAGAGCTCGAAGCTCTATAGGGAAGCTACCAGAGACGTCCTGGGGTCCTGCAAGTATAATTTCGCCCCCCCAAACTCTTTGCCCATCCTGAGAGTCGCAATTGGGCACCTTGAGGAGGACCTTAATGGGCTGTGGGACCCACTTTTGGCGGCGGCTCTTCGTCCCAAGCGTCCCTTGCATGCGCGAAGCCCTGCTAGGACTTGCACGCCCCCTCAGGGCTGGTTCGATGCCCTGGAGCAGCTTCGCCGTCCTACCCTAGCCCGCCAACCCTCGCCGACATGGCGTCCAAGTGGCGGCCGTCCATTTCTTCGGCTCCTACGGTCGGCTCTCGCCCTTCTCAGGCCTGGAAAAGCACTCTGATACCATGGGAACAAGGCTACGAAGAGAATAGGACCAACGGCGCTTTGTTTTGTCAAGTATGGAGTACGTGAGGTCCAAAACAATAGGCAGAACTCGCGTTTTAGGTACAAGTGCCTGAGTAACAAGGTAGCCCCTTGTTACGGGTGAGGCTCGCTAGTCGAGTCTCACCCATTGGCAGCGAGTGAAGCTCGCCGCCGCTCGACAAGGTGCGAGGGCAAAATCGCTCTATGTACCCAAAAAGGTGCGACAGCAACTGCAAAGTCACAACCTAGGTTAATAGTAAGAAAACCTAAACCGGACCTACAAACATGCAAGTTGGGGTCTAATATAGGTCATGCATCACAGCGAGCATAGTATGCCACAAGAAACTCAAGGACATAACTAGGTCTACTAGCGAGGTCAGGCAAGGGTCGGTGGACGGCAGAGTGTGTGGAACAAGAGGACGACGCTACGACGTGATAGGCATGGTGAGCGCGTGTCTCCGCTATCAACGTGGACCACCACCGACCGCCGAGTCCTCATGTAGTGCACACCGGAGGGCACTTACGTACGTATATGTACAAAGGGTTATCAGTATATACCTATGTTTGTATGTATGTATGTATATATTGTTGGAAAGGGAGCCATCCGGCTCAATTTCAGGTCCACAGGAGCAAGTTCCAGGAAAGTACCAGATGCCTGCTCCGATCGCCAATCCGACTTCACCGTTGGAAAGATCATGTGGCAAAATGTCTATGGTCCAAGCTTGAGGCCGATCCAACGGTCGGATTGGGAGATATGAATTTTCGAAGTTTCGAGGGTCATGCACCGTCGATGTCTGGGTGGGCATGGGTGATGGCTCCATGCCTTAGCCTGAGAAAAGAAAAAGGCAAGAGGTCCAGGGTCAAGACCTGATGGGAGAAATATCCAAAAAGGTCCTTGGTCTTAGGATTGCCTTGTCAGAGTGTGCTGACTAGGATAAAGGTACCTCTCCTTACTTTTTAGGTGAGGTGAGATCCTTGTGTGCTAGCCATGGACACATGGCGATTCTCCATGGGTTTGTGGGTTATGTGACCACTAGGAGTGTGCCATGAGAGCATTCTCTAGCTCTCTAGGTCGTGTGTGAGTGGTCAGCCTGATTGCTAGGCTGATTTCCTCCCTTGTGTGAGATTATGGATTCTAGTGTGTGAGCCTTAGCCTCCATGGCTAAGTGGTGTGGCTTGTGAGAGGGCTGACTTGCCCAAGCTCTAGCTCTATATGTACTCCATCATTTTGAGTGATTGAATAACCATTCTTCAGCACAAGCGATGCCCTTCCAATCACACATGCTTGCTGCTCCAAGGCTCCCTCTCTCCTCCATTTCCAACATTTGGTATCAGAGCCAAGTTCTGCCACTTTTAGCCAGCACAGGCCGTCACTTTGAGAGTGACGGGTTGAGGTGAAACCTTCACTAAATTTGACAATCGACCACTAGATCTTCAAGATCAGAAGACAAGCTTTCCAGCGAGCCCAAGGTCGCAAAGATCCAACGGTCGGATTGAGAGTTATGCTCAAAACGAGGTCGCCCAGGGCTACACTCTTCTCTATGAGTAAGACTGTCGCCTTGTGATGACCATAACTCTCTCGTTTCTTTGTCAAATTTAAAAAGTGGCACATGCGAATTGTAGTACTTTTCCTAAGCTTTCCATTGGTGCAAACATATTTGCATTCCATTGATTCGTTTGGGAGAAACGCCGTTTGCAAGCTGGCTGGCCTGAGTTGGAGTAGGAGCAGAAGCATACCCTATTTTCAAGAGGGCATATCTTTTGAAATCCCCTGTTGATGACCCTGTTTTATGGGTCGATCTGAAAGGTTTTGAGCTGAATTTTCCAATGGTGGGCTCAGTTTTGTAAAATTCCCATTCTGCTGGCATCTACAGTCCATTTTCTGTCAGACAGATTTCTGGCAGAAGCAGCAGCAGAAGCAAGGGTAGCGCCGCCATCCAAGGGCAGCGTTGAGCATCACCAAGGCTCAAAATGGCAGCAGCTGGCGTTGTGACAGCAGCCCAACCTTTGGGGAGGCTGGAGGGACGCGCCAACTTCACGTTTTGGAAGATCCGTACCCGCCTCTTTTTGGAGGAGAGGGGCTTGTGGGAGGTGGTGAGCGGCGACAAGCCTGCTCCAGTTCCACAGGCAAAAGACATCACCGCAGTGCAGGTGGTGGCGGGGAAGACGCCGCAAAAGGGTGCAGCTGATGTGGGTTCTTCTGCAGCTGTACCAGCGACGTATGAGGAGTGGAAGAAGAAGGACAGGCAGGCCTATAGGTTGCTTGTCAACACCATCTCCAACCCGCATCTTTAGTACGTGAGTGACAAGGCTACTACAAAGGAGGGGTGGGACACATTGTGCAAGAAGTATGAGAGCAAGGATCCTGCATTCCTCATGCTTTTGGAGGAAAAGATGATGGCGCTGAAAATGCAGGGTGGTGAAGGGATAGAGGCGTATCTGGACAGGGCCAAGGAGCTGGCGAAGCAGCTGAGAGCGGCCGGCAACCCTGTGGAAGAGACGCGCTTCATCCTCCTCTTGCTGAGGGGACTCCCAACCAGCTACGACACGGTGCGAGAGACGCTGGAGTGCCAGCCAACTCTCGACCTCGACTTCATCTGCACACACCTGGTGCAGGTGGAATTGCGTCGCAATGCAGCAAAGCGCAATGGCGGCAGCAACAGTGAAGCAGCTTTCATGGCCATGGGCTCACGCAACCAGCAGCAGCAGCAGTCCGGGCAGTAGAGAGGCAAGAAGAAGGGCAAGTGCCACTATTGCCAGAAAGAGGGGCACTACAAGAAAGAGTGCTTCAAGTTCAAGNGAGGCGTATCTGGACAGGGCCAAGGAGCTGGCGAAGCAGCTGAGAGCGGCCGGCAACCCTGTGGAAGAGACGTGCTTCATCCTCCTCTTGCTGAGGGGACTCCCAACCAGCTACGACACGGTGTGAGAGACGCTGGAGTGCCAGCCAACTCTCGACCTCGACTTCATCTGCACACACCTGGTGCAGGTGGAATTGCGTCGCAATACAGCAAAGCGCAATGGCGGCAGCAACAGTGAAGTAGCTTTCGTGGCCATGGGCTCACGCAACCAGCAGCAGCAGCAGTCCGGGCAGTAGAGAGGCAAGAAGAAGGGCAAGTGCCACTATTGCCAGAAAGAGGGGCACTACAAGAAAGAGTGCTTCAAGTTCAAGAGGGACCAGAAGGAGCAGCAGCAGCAGCAGCAGCAAAAGCAGCAATCTCCACAGCAACAGCAGCAGCAGTCACAACAACGCCAGCAGCAACAGCAGCAGTAGAACCAGACTGGCGTGCGCCAATTTGGCAACATGAACGTTGCCAAGGAGGTGCGCGACCGCCTCTTCATGGCGAAGTCTGACATGTCGCAGAAGGAAAAGGCGGATCTGGCCTGGTACAAGGACTCGAGGTGTACCAAGAGTCTGACGTACCACAAGGAGTGGTTCACGCAGCTGCTCTCCATTCCCCCCCCGTCTGATTGCTTTGGGTGATGATCGGGTGGTGTATGCTGAGGGGATTGGGATTGTGGAGATGTGGTTGGAGACCCCGCGTGGCATTGAAGTGGGAGTGTTCCATGGCGTGCTGTATGTGCCTGATGCTGCGTTCAACCTTCTCTCAGTGTCCTCTCTCACAAATACAGGACTGCGCGTCGTTTTTGACGATGATTACGGCTACATCCTTGACAAGGAAACAGGAGAGGAGTTGGCCAAGTCGGTGAAGGAGGGCGACATGTACCGCCTGGTGGGGGCGACCAAGATCCCGCGTGAGCAGAGTCTTGCAGCAGTGGTGCAGGCGACAGATGGCGAGATCTGGCATGCACGCTACGGCCACATCGGCATGCGTGCCTTACAGCAGCTTCAAGCAAAGCAGATGGTGCGTGACCTACCTACCATCTCTAACTTTGAGCAGCAGTTATGCATTGGCTGTTTGGAGGGGAAGCAGCACCGCGAGGCGTTCTCTGGAGCAGGGGAGCGTGCAAAAGGGGTGTTGGAGCTGGTCCACACGGACTTGTGCGGACCGATGCAGACCCAGAGCTTTGGAGGCTCTAGGTATTCTCACCTTCATTGATGATTTCAGCCGTTACACTGCTGTGTACTTCCTTTCCTCCAAGGACCAGTGCTTTGACAGGTTCAAGGAGTTCAAGGCCATGATGGAGAACCAGACCGGCAAGAAGATCAAGGCGCTGCGCGGCGATCGCGGTGGAGAATACCTAAGCAAGGAGTTCCAGGACTACCTCGCAGCAGCTGGCATCAAAGCGCAGCATACCGCGCCGTACTCGTCGCAGCAGAACGGCGTAGCAGAACGCGCCAACCGTACCATTGTGGAGTCGGCGCGCTCCATGCTGCACGCGGCTTGGCTGACCTACGACTTCTCGGCTGAAGCGGTGAGCACTGCGGTCTACATCAAGAACCGTAGTCCAACTAAGGCGCTGGAGCAGATGACGCCGTACGAGGCGTGGTTCGGTAAGAAGCCGAGCGTGGGTCATCTTCACGCGTTTGGCAGCTTGGCGCACATGCACGTGCTAAAGGAGAAGCGGCAAAAGTGGGACGCGAAGAGTGCGCAGATGCTGATGATTGGCTACGACGTGGCAAGCAAGGCGTGTCGCCTCTACGAGAGGGATACAAGCCACGTCATCATCTCCAGGGATGTCGTCTTCAATGAGAGCAACGTCATCGGCACCAACATTGTGTGTGAAGAGGCAACAGAAACAGCAGCTGACGAGACAGTGGGAGCAAAAATTCTTCCTGACCCAGTTTCTCCCGATCCTTCCTCTATTGTGACAGTGGGAGAATCACTCTACTCTCCCATGTCTGATGCAGCAGATACAGCAGCTTCATCGGCAGAAGCAGAGGAGGGAGATGTAGCACCACCAGCAGAAGCAGTCGTGCCAGCCGCACCGCGTCAGCCGCCTGCTAACGCTCCAGCTCCAGGTCGGAGGTACCCTCTTAGGGTGCGTTACAAGCCTGGTGAGCGCGGCCATTTCTGGATGCTGCAGAAACCAGAATAGATGAACGTTGCAGTTGCAGCAGATTCAGATGAGCCAACGTCATACAAGGAGGCCATGGCTGCACTGGATGCAGCAGATTGTGCGCAAGCCGTACAGCAAGAGATACAGTCGCAGCTGGACAACGGCACGTGGGAGCTGACTGAGCATCCACCTGGATGTAAAGTGATCAAGTGCAAGTGGGTCTTCAAGAAGAAGCGGGGAGCAGATGGTAACCTGGAAAAGTACAAGGCGAGGCTGGTCGCCAAGGGCTACTCGCAGCAGGAGGGCATCGACTACACATAAACTTTTGCCCCTGTTGCAAAGTTTGCCTCTGTGCGCACGCTCCTCTCTTATGCAGNGCATCATCGGCTACACAGACGCAGATTGGGCTTCAAACCCTGAGGACCGCAAGTCCATCTCTGGACATGTGTTCCTCATGAATGGTGGAGCCATCAGCTGGTGCAGCAAGCGGCAGGTGGTCGTGGCCACCTCGAGTACAGAAGCTGAGTACGTATCTCTCAGCTTTGGAGCCAAGGAAGCAGTTTGGCTCCAACGTCTCATGGCAGAGATGAGTGGGAGTGCAGCAGTTCCAGTTCCTGTGCGCGTCGACAACCAGAGCGCAATCGCACTCGCCAAGAATCCTGAGCACCATGCACGCACCAAGCACATTGACATCGCATATCACTTCATCAGGCACATGGTGCAGGAGGGTGCTATCAAGCTGGAGTTTACTCCAACGAGCAAGCAGGTTGCTGATTTCTGCACCAAGCCAGTGACCCGTGAGAAGCAGCAGTTCTGCATGAAGGCATGTGGACTCAGCCCACTCTGACTGCGGCAAAGTGGGAGATTGTTGGAAAGGGAGCCATCCGGCTCAATTTCAGGTCCACATGAGCAAGTTCCAGGAAAGTACCAGATGCCTGCTCCGATCGCCAATCCAACTTCACCATTGGAAAGATCATGTGGCAATATGTCTATGTTCCAAGTTTGAGGTCGATCCAGCGATCGGATTGGGAGATATGAATTTTCGAAGTTTCGGGGGTCATGGACCGTCGATGTCTGGGTGCGCATGGGTGATGGCTCCATGCCTTAGCCTGAGAAAAGAAAAAGGCAAGAGGTCCAGGGTCAAGACCTGATGGGAGAAATATCCAAAAAGGTCCTTGGTCTTAGGATTGCCTTGTCAGAGTGTGCTGACTAGGATAAAGGTACCTCTCCTTACTTTTTAGGTGAGGTGAGATCCTTGTGTGCTAGCCATGGACACATGGCGATTCTCCATGGGTTTGTGGGTTATGTGACCACTAGGAGTGTGCCATGAGAGCATTCTCTAGCTCTCTAGGTCGTGTGTGAGTGGTCAGCCTGATTGCTAGGCTGATTTCCTCCCTTGTGTGAGATTATGGACTCTAGTGTGTGAGCCTTAGCCTCCANATGTATGTATGTATGTATGTATGTATGTATGTATGTATATATGTATGGAATTATGTATGGAATTACGTATGTATGTATGTATGTATGTATGTATGTATGTATGTATGTATGTATGTATGTATGTATGTATGTATGTATGTATGTATGTATGTATGTATGTATGTATGTATGTATGGAAGTATGTATGGATCGATAGATAAATAGATGGATGGATGGCGCTGTCGCACTAGAGTGCCAAAACATGACGGGCCGTAGAGAGTCCAAAGAGTAAGAGAAGAAGAATGTACAGGAATGGGCGAGTTATTGGGAAAGGAGCCATCTAGCTCAGTTTCAGGTGCATAGGAACAAGTTCCACAAAACTACCATATACCTGCTCCGATTGTCGATCCGACTTCACCATTGGAAAGATCAGGTGGCAAATTCTAGTGATCCACGTTTAAGGCCAATCCAACAGTCGGATTGATAGATATGAATTTTCAAAGCTTCTCGATAATGGACCGTCGGTGTCTCGGTGACCATAAGCAATGGCTCCGTGCCTTAGCCTGAGAAAAGAAAAAGGACAAGAGGTCCAGGGTCAAGACCTGATGGGAGAAATATCCAAAAGGTCCTAGATTATTGGATTGCCTTGCGAGAGTGTGCTGACTAGGAAAAAGGTACCTCTCCTTACTTTTTAGGTGAGGTGAGATCCTTGTGTGCTAGCCATGGACACATGGCGATTCTCCATGGGTTTGTGGGTTATGTAACCACTAGGAGTGTGCCATGAGAGCATTTTCTAGCTCTCTAGGTCGTGTGTGAGTGGTCAGCCTGATTGCTATGCTCATTTCCTCCCTTGTGTGAGATTATGGATTCTAGTGTGTGAGCCTTAGCCTCCATGGCTAAGTGGTGTGGCTTGTGAGAGGGCTGACTTGCCCAAGCTCTAGCTCTATATGTACTCCATCATTTTGAGTGATTGAACAACCATTCTTCAGCACAAGTGATGCCCTTNGTATGTATGTATGTATGTATGTATGTATGTATGTATGTGTGTATGTATGTATGTATGTATGTATGTATGTATGTATATATGTATGTATGTATGTATGTATGTATGTATGTATGTATGTATGCATGTATGTATGTATGTATGTATGTATGTATGTATGTATGGATCGATAGATAAATGGATGGATGGATGGCGCTGTCGCACTAGAGTGCCAAAACATGACGGGCCATAGAGAGTCCAAAGAGTAAGAGAAGAAGAATGTACAGGAATGGGCGAGTTATTGGGAAAGGAGCCATCTAGCTCAGTTTCAGGTGCATAGGAACAAGTTCCACAAAACTACCATATACCTGCTCCAATTGTCGATCCGACTTCACCATTGGAAAGATCAGGTGGCAAATTCTAGTGATCCACGTTTAAGGCCAATCCAACAGTCGGATTGATAGATATGAATTTTCAAAGCTTCTCGATAATGGACCGTCGGTGTCTCGGTGACCATAAGCAATGGCTCCGTGCCTTAGCCTGAGAAAATAAAAAGGACAAGAGGTCCAGGGTCAAGACCTGATGGGAGAAATATCCAAAAGGTCCTAGATTATTGGATTGCCTTGCGAGAGTGTGCTGACTAGGAAAAAGGTACCTCTCCTTACTTTTTAGGTGAGGTGAGATCCTTGTGTGCTAGCCATGGACACATGGCGATTCTCCATGGGTTTGTGGGTTATGTAACCACTAGGAGTGTGCCATGAGAGCATTCTCTAGCTCTCTAGGTCGTGTGTGAGTGGTCAGCCTGATTGCTAGGCTGATTTCCTCCCTTGTGTGAGATTATGGACTCTAGTGTGTGAGCCTTAGCCTCCATGGCTAAGTGGTGTGGCTTGTGAGAGGGCTGACTTGCCCAAGCTCTAGCTCTATATGTACTCCATCATTTTGAGTGATTCAACAACCATTCTTCAGCACAAGTGATGCCCTTCCAATCACACATGCTCGCTGCTCCAAGGCTCCCTCTCTCCTCCATTTCCAACATTTGGTATCAGAGCCAAGTTCTGCCACTTTTAGCCAGCACAGGCCGTCACTTTGAGAGTGACGGGTTGGGGTGAAACCTTCACCA
>SZWC01000801.1:178300-198858 GCA_023375785.1 Penium margaritaceum | reverse complement strand
GATGGCTCCATGCCTTAGCCTGAGAAAAGAAAAAGGCAAGAGGTCCAGGGTCAAGACCTGATGGGAGAAATATCCAAAAAGGTCCTTGGTCTTAGGATTGCCTTGTCAGAGTGTGCTGACTAGGATAAAGGTACCTCTCCTTACTTTTTAGGTGAGGTGAGATCCTTGTGTGCTAGCCATGGACACATGGCGATTCTCCATGGGTTTGTGGGTTATGTGACCACTAGGAGTGTGCCATGTGAGCATTCTCTAGCTCTCTAGGTCTTGTGTGAGTGGTCAGCCTGATTGCTAGGCTGATTTCCTCCCTTGTGTGAGATTATGGACTCTAGTGTGTGAGCCTTAGCCTCCATGGCTAAGTGGTGTGGCTTGTGAGAGGGCTGACTTGCCCAAGCTCTAGCTCTATATGTACTCCATCATTTTGAGTGATTCAACAACCATTCTTCAGCACAAGTGATGCCCTTCCAATCACACATGCTCGCTGCTCCAAGGCTCCCTCTCTCCTCCATTTCCAACATTTGGTATCAGAGCCAAGTTCTGCCACTTTTAGAGAGCACAGGCCGTCACTTTGACAGTGACGGGTTGGGTTGAAACCTTCACCAAATTTGACAATCGACTACTGGATCTTCAAGTTCAGAAGACAAGCTTTCCAACGAGCCCAAGATCGCGAAGATCCAACGGTCGGATTGAGAGTTGTGCTCAAAATGAGGTCGGCCAGGGCTACACTCTTCTCTATGAGTAAGACTGTCGCCTTGTGATGACCATAACTCTCTTGTTTCTTTGTCAACATTAAAAAGTGGCACATGCAAATTGTAGTATTTTTCCTAAGCTTTCCATTGGTGCAAAAATATTTGCATTCCATCTTTTTGTTTGGGAGAAACGCCGTTTACAAGCTGGCTGGCCTGAGTTGGAGTAGGAGCAGAAGCATACCTGTTTTCAAGAGGGCATATCTTTTGAAATCCCCTGTTGATGACCCTGTTTTATGGGTCGATCTGAAAGGTTTTTGAGCTGCATTTTCCAGTGGTGGGCTCAGTTTTTTAAAATTCCCAGTCTGCTGGCATCTACAGTCCATTTTCTGTCAGACAGATTTCTGGCAGAAGCAGCAGGAGAAGCAGGGGTAGCGCCGCCATCCAAGGGCAGCGCTGAGCATCACCAAGGCTCAAAATGGCAGCAGCTGGCGTTGTGACAGCAGCCCAGCCTTTGCAGAGGCTGGAGGGACGCGCCAACTTCACGTTTTAGAAAATCCGTACCCGCCTCCTTTTGGAGGAGAGGGGCTTGTGGGAGGTGGTGAGCGGCGACGAGCCGGCTCCAGTTCCACAGGCAAAAGGCATCACCGCAGCGCAGGTGGTGGCGGGGAAGACGCCGCAAAAGGGTGCAACTGATGCGGGTTCTTCTGCGGCTGTACCAGCGACGTATGAGGAGTGGAAGAAGAAGGACAGGCAGGCCTATAGGTTGCTTGTCAACACCATCTCCAACCCGCATCTTCAGTACGTGAGTGACAAGGCTACTGCAAAGGAGGGGTGGGACACATTGTGCAAGAAGTATGAGAGCAAGGATCNCAGTGAAGCAGCTTTCATGGCCATGGGCTCACGCAACCAGCAGCAGCACCAGTCCGGGCAGCAGAGAGGCAAGAAGAAGGGCAAGTGCCACTATTGCCAGAAAGAGGGGCACTACAAGAAAGAGTGCTTCAAGTTCAAGAGGGACCAGAAAGAGCAGCAGCAGCAGCAGCAGCAAAAGCAGCAATCTCCATAGCAACAGCAGCAGCAGTCACAACAACGCCAGCAGCAGCAGCAACAGCAGAACCAGACTGGCGTGCGCCATTTTGGCAACATGAATGTTGCCAAGGAGGTGCGCGACCGCCTCTTCATGGCGAAGTCTGATATGTCGCAGAAGGAAAAGGCGGATCTGGCGTGGTACAAGGACTCGGGGTGTACCAAGAGTCTGACGCACCACAAGGAGTGGTTCACGGAGCTGCTCTCCATTCTCCCCCGTCCGATTGCTTTGGGTGATGATCGGGTGGTGTATGCTGAGGGGATTGGGATTGTGGAGATGTGGTTGGAGACCCCGCGTGGCATTGAAGTGGGAGTGTTCCATGGCGTGCTGTATGTGCCTGATGCTGCGTTCAACATTCTCTCAGTGTCCTCTCTCACAAACACAGGACTGCGCGTCGTTTTTGACGATGATTACGGCTACATCCTCGACAAGGAAACAGGAGAGGAGTTGGCCAAGTCGGTGAAGGAGGGCGACATGTACCGCCTGCTGGGGGCGACCAAGATCCCGCGTGAGCAGAGTCTTGTTGCAGTGGTGCAGGCGACAGATGGCGAGATCTGGCATGCACGCTACGGCCACATCGGCATGCGCGCCTTAGAGCAGCTTCAAGCAAAGCAGATGGTGCGTGACCTACCTACCATCTCTAACTTTGAGCAGCAGTTATGCATTGGCTGTTTGGAGGGGAAGCAACACCGCGAGGCATTCTCTGGAGCAGGGGAGCGTGCAAAAGAGGTGTTGGAGCTGGTCCACACGGACTTGTGCGGACCGATGTAGACCCAGAGCTTTGGAGGCTCTAGGTATTTTCTCACCTTCATTGATGATTTCAGCCGTTACACTGCTGTGTACTTCCTTTCCTCCAAGGACCAGTGCTTTGACAGGTTCAAGGAGTTCAAGGCCATGGTGGAGAACCAATCTGGCAAGAAGATCAAGGCGTTGCACAGCGACCGCGGTGGAGAGTACCTGAGCAAGGAATTCCAGGACTACCTCGCAGCAACTGGCCTCAAGGCGCAGCGTACCGCGCCGTACTCGCCGCAGCAGAACAGTGTAGCAGAACGCGCCAACCGTACCATTGTGGAGTCGGCGCGCTCCATGCTGCACGCGGCTCGGCTGACCTACGACTTCAAGGCTGAAGCCGTGAGCACTGCGGTCTACATCAAGAACCAACTAAGGCGCTGGAGCAGATGACACCGTACGAGGCGTGGTTCGGCAAGAAGCCAAGCGTAGGTCATCTTCGCGCGTTTGGTAGCTTGGCACACATGCACGTGCCAAAGGAGAAGCGACAAAAGTGGGATGTGAAGAGTGCACAGATGCTGATGATTGGCTACGACGTGGCAAGCAAGGCGTATCGCCTCTACGAGAGGGATACAGGCCACGTCATCATCTCCAGGGATGTCGTCTTCAACGAGAGCAACGTCATCGGCACCAACATCGTGTGTGAAGAGGCAGCAGAACCAGCAGCTGATGAGATAGTGGGAGCAAAAATTCTTCCTGATCCAGTTTCTCCCGATCCTTCCTCCAATGTGACAGTGGGAGAATCACTCTTCTCTCCCATGTCTGATGTTGCAGATACAGCAGCTTCATCGGCAGAAGCATGGGACGGAGATGTAGCACCACCAGCAGCAGCAGTTCTGCTAGCAGCACCGCGCTAGCCGCCCGCTAACGCTCCAGCACCAGGTCGCAGGTACCCTCTTAGGGTGCGTTACAAGCCTGGTGAGCGCGGCCATTTCTGGATGCTGCAAAAACCAGAACAGATGAACGTCGCAGTTCCAGCAGATTCAGATGAGCCAACGTCATACAAGGAGGCCATGGCTGCACCGGATGCCGCAGATTGGGCGCAAGCCGTACAGCAGGAGATATAGTCGCAGCTGGACAACGGCACGTGGGAGCTGACTGAGCATCCACCAGGACGTAAGGTGATCAAGTGCACGTGGGTGTTCAAGAAGAAGCGGGGAGCACATGGTAACCTGGAAAAGTACAAGGCGAGGCTGGTCACCAAGGGCTAATCGCAGCAGGAGGGCATCGACTACACAGAAACTTTTGCCCCTGTTGCAAAGTTTGCCTCTCTGCGCATGCTCCTCTCTTATGCAGCAGCTGAGGACTTCGAGGTTCACCACATGGATGTCAAGACGGCATTCTTGAATGGTGACTTGGAGGAGGAGATCTACATGGAGCAGCCGCAGGGGTTCGTCATGGATGGCCAGGAGCACCTCGTGTGCAAGCTGCAGAAGTCGCTGTACGGCCTGAAGCAAGCGTCGCGTGCTTGGAACCAAAAGTTGGATGCAGCGTTGCAGTGCATGGGGTTTGAGCGCAGCGAGTGTGACTTCAGCGTGTATCGCTGGCAGCATGAGCATGAGATCCTCATCATCATTGTCTATGTGGATGACATGCTCCTCCTTTTCAACAGCATGTCTGCACTGCAGGAGTTCAAGGAATCCATGCAGGAGCGCTTCTAGATGTCTGATCTCGGGGAGGCATCATACTTCCTCGGGATCCAGATCACGCGTGACCGCAAGTCAGGCTCTCTCTCGCTGCAGCAGAGCCGCTACATCAAGGATGTTTTGCAGCGATTCGGCATGGTAGAGGCAAAACCCATCGGCACGCCGCTGGAGACGCGGCAGTACCTCGTGAGCTTCAATGGAGAAGCAAATGCAGCTGAGCGGCAGAAGTACCAGCGCGCCGTCGGCAGTCTCGTGTACCTGATGGTGGCAACCAGGCCGGACCTCGCACAGGCTCTGAGCGCTGTGAGCCAGCACATGGCTCATCCCGGACTGGAGCACCAGAAGGCAGTGAAGCGGATCTTCCGCTACCTTGCTGGAACCATCAACATCGGCATCACCTACAACGGCAATGACAATAGCATCACCGGCTACACAGACGCAGATTGGGCTTCAAACCCTGAGGACCGTATGTCCATCTCTGGACATGTGTTCCTCATGAATGGTGGAGCCATCAGCTGGTGCAGCAAGCGGCAGGTGGTCGTGGCGACCTCGAGCACAAAAGCTGAGTACGTATCTCTCAGCTTTGGAGCCAAGGAAGCAGTTTGGCTCCAACGTCTCATGGCAGAGATGAGTGGGAGTATAGCAGTTCCAGTTCCTGTGCGCGTCGACAACAAGAGCGCAATCGCACTCGCCAAGAATCCTGAGCACCATGCACGCACCAAGCACATTGATATCGCATATCATTTCATCAGGCACATGGTGCAGGAGGGTGCTGTCAAGCTGGAATTTACTCCAACCAGCAAGCAGGTCGCTGATTTCTGCACTAAGCCAGTGACCCGTTAGAAGCAGCAGTTCTACATGAAGGCATGTGGACTCAGCCCACTCTAAGTCGGCAAAGTAGGAGATTGTTGGGAAAGGAGCCATCTGGCTCAGTTTCAGGTCCACAGGAGCAAGTCCCAGGAAAGTACCAGATGCCTGCTCTGATCGCCAATCCGACTTCACCATTGGTAAGATCAGGTGGAAAAATGTCTACGGTCCAAGTTTGAGGCCGATCCAACGGTCGGATTGGGAGATATGAATTTTCGAAGTTTCGAGGGTCATGGACCGTCGATGTCTGGGTGTGCATGGGTGATGGCTCCATGCCTTAGCCTGAGAAAAGAAAAACGCAAGAGGTCCAAGGTCAAGACCTGATGGGAGAAATATCCAAAAAGGTCCTTGGTCTTAGGATTGCCTTGTCAGAGTGTGCTGACTAGGATAAAGGTACCTCTCCTTACTTTTTAGGTGAGGTGAGATCCTTGTGTGCTAGCCATGGACACATGGCAATTCTCCATGGGTTTGTGGGTTATGTGACCACTAGGAGTGTGCCATGTGAGCATTCTCTAGCTCTCTAGGTCTTGTGTGAGTGGTCAGCCTGATTGCTAGGCTGATTTCCTCCCTTGTGTGAGATTATGGGCTCTAGTGTGTGAGCCTTAGCCTCCATGGCTAAGTGGTGTGGCTTGTGACATGGCTGACTTGCCCAAGCTCTAGCTCTATATGTACTCCATCATTTTGAGTGATTCAACAACCATTCTTCAGCACAAGTGATGCACTTCCAATCACACATGCTCGCTGCTCCAAGGCTCCCTCTCTCCTCCATTTCCAACAGCTTCTGTGCTTGAGGTGGCCACGGCCACCTGCCACTTGCTGCACCAGCTCATGCGCCCACCATTCATGAGGAGCACATGTCCAGAGACGGACTTGCTGTCCTCCGGGTTAAAAGGCCAATCTGCATCTGTATAGCCGATGATGTTGTTATCGTTGCCATTGTACGTGATGCAGATGTTGATAGTTCCAGCAAGGTAGCGGAAGATCTGCTTCACTGCCTTCTGGTGCTAAGGTCCGGGGTTTGCCATGTGCTGGCTCACAACGCTCACAGCCTGTGCGAGGTCTGGATTGGTTGCCACCATCAGGTACATGAGACTGCCGACGGCGCTCTGGTACTTCTGTCGCTCAGTTGCATCCGCTTCTCCATTGAAGCTCACGAGGTACTGCCGCGTCTCCAGTAGCGTGTCGATGGGATTCGCCTCTGCCATGCCAAACCGTTGCAAGAAATCCTTGATGTAGTGGCTCTGCTACAGCGAGAGAGAGCGTGATTTGCGGTCACGCGTGATCTGGATACTGAGGAAGTATGATGCCTCCCCGAGATCAGATATCTGGAAGCGGTCTTGCATGGCTTCCTTGAACTCCTGCATTGCAGACATGCTGTTGGAAAGGAGGAGCATATCATCCACATAGACAATGATGATGAGGATCTCATGCTCATACTGCCAGCAATACATGCTGTAGTCACACTCGCTGCGCTCAAACCCCATGCACTGCAATGCCGCATCCAACTTCCAGTTCCAAGCATGCGACGCTTGCTTCAGGCCGTACAGCGACTTTTGCAGCTTGCAAACTAGGTTCTCCTGGCCATCAATGATGAACCCCTCTGGCTGCTCCATGTAGATCTCCTCCTCCAAGTCTCCATTCAAGAATGCCGTCTTGATATCCATGTGGTGAATCTCGAAGTCCTCAGCTGCTGCATAAGAAAGGAGCGTACGCACAGAGGTAAACTTTGCAACAGGAGCAAAGGTTTCCTTGTAGTTGATGCCTTCCTGCTGCGAGTAGCCCTTGGCGACCAACCTCCCCTTGTACTTTTCCAAGTTGCCATCTGCTCCTCGCCTCTTCTTGAACACCCACTTGCACTTGATCACCTTGCGTCGAGATGGACGCTCAGTCAGCTCCCACGTGCCCTTGTCTAGTTGTGACTGTATCTCTTGCTGCACGACTTGCGCCCAATCTGCTGCATCAGTGTAGCCATGGCCTCCTTGTATGACGTTGGCTCATCTGACTCTGCTGCAACTGCGACGTTCATCTGCTCTGGTTTCTGCAGCATCAAGAAATGGCCGCGCTCACCAGGCTTGTAGCGCACCCTAAGAGGATACCTGGGACCTGGTACAGGAGTGTTAGCGGGCGGCTGGCGCGGTGTTGCTGGCACAACTGCTGTTGCTGGTGGTGCGGCATCTTCTGCCTCTGCTTCTGCCGATGAGGCCGTTGTATCTGCTACATAAGATATGGGAGAATACACTGGTTCTCCCACTGTCAAAGTAGAGGAAAGATAAGGAAAGACTGGGTTAGGAAGGATATCTGCTCCCACTACCTCGTAAGCTGATTGTTCTGCTGGATCTTCACAGACAATGTTGGTGCCGATGACGTTACTCTCGTTGAAGACGACATCCTTGGAGATGATGACGTGGCCTGTATCCCTCTCGTAGAGGTGATACGCCTTGCTTGCCACGTCGTAGCCAAACATCAGCATCTGAGCGCTCTTTGCGTCCCATTTTTGCCGCTTCTCCTTTGGCACGTGCATGTGCACCAAGCTACCAAACGCACGAGGATGACCCACGCTTGGCTTCTTGTCGAACCACACCTCGTACGGCATCATCTACTCCAGGCCCTTGGTTGGACTTTGGTTCTTGATGTTTAGAGCAGAGATCACTGCTTCCGCCAAAAAGTCGTAGGTGAGCCAAGCCGCGTGCAACATAGAGCGCGCCGACTCAATGATGGTACGGATGGCGTGTTCTGCTATGCCATTCTGCTCAGCGAGTATGGTGCGGTGCGCTGCGCCTTGATGCCTGCTACTGCGAGGTAGTCCTGGAACTCCTTACTCAAGTACTCTCCACCGCGGTTGCTACTCTCCTCACGATACTACTTCCCTTCGAAACAGCCGATGCACACCTGCTGCTCAAAGTTGGTGATGGTGGGCAAGTCACGTACCATCTGTTTCGCTTGAAGCTGCTGCAAGGCGCGCATGCCGATGTGGCCATAGCGTGCATACCAGATCTACCCATATGTTGCCTCCACCAATGCTACAAGACTCTACTCACGCGGGATTTTGGTCGCCCCCAACAGGCGGTACATGTCGCCTTCCTTCACCGACCTGGCCAACTCCTCTCCTATTTCCTTGTTGAGGATGTAGCCATAGTCGTCGTCAAAGACAACTCGCAATCCTGTGTTAGTGAAAGAGGACACTTAGAGAGGATTGAACGCAGCATTAGGTATGTACAGCATGCCATGGAACACTCCCACTTCAATGCCACACGGGGTCTCCAACCACATCTCCACAATCCCAACTCGCTCAGCATACACCACCCGATCATAACCAAAGCGATAGGACGGGGAGGGATGGACAGCAGCAGCGTAAACCACTCCTTGTGATGTGTCAGGCTCATGGTACATCCTAAGCCCTCGTACCATGCGAGATCCGCCTTCTCCACCTGCAACATGTCACACTTTGTCATGTAGAGACGGTCGCGCACCTCCTTGGCCACATTCATGTTGTCCAAGTAGCGTACACCAGCCTGGTTTTGCTATTGCTAGTGCTGCTACTGCTGACGCTGCTATGACTATTGCTGCTACTGCTGTGGAGGTTGCTGCTTTTTGCTGCTGCTGCTGCTGCTCCTTCTGGTCCCTCTTCAACTTCAAACACTCTTTCTTGTAGTGCCCCTCTTTTTGGTAATAGTGGTACTTATCCTTCTTCTTGCCTCTCTGTTGCCCAGACTGCTGCTGTTGTTGCTGGTTGCTCGTTGCGTGAGCTCGTGGCTACAAAAGCTGCTTCACTACTACCGCCGCCATTGCACTTTGCTGTATTGCGACGCAATTCCACCTGCACCAGGTGTGTGCAGATGAAGTTGAGATCGAGAGTGGGCTGGCACTCCAGCGTCTCTCGCACGGTGTCCTAGCTGGTTGAGAGTCCCCTCTGCAAGAGGAGTACGAATCGCGTATGTTCGACAGGGTTGCTGGCTGCTTTCAACTGCTTTGCAAGCTCCTTTGCCCTGTCCAAGTACGCCTCCATCCCTTTGCCATCCTATATTTTCAACGCCATCATCTTCTCCTCCAAAATCATGAGGAATGCAAGATCCTTGCTCTCATACTTCTTGCAGAACGTGTCCCATCCCTCTTTTGTAGTAGCATTTTCACTCACGTACTGAAATTTTGGGTTGGAGATGGTGTTCACAAGCAGCCTGTAGGCCTGCATGTCCTTCCACGCCTGCTGCTACCTATTTGAACTTTGGTGATACTCAACGCTGCCCTTGGGTGGCGACGCTACCCCTGCTTCTGCTACTGCTTCTGCCAGAAATCTGTCTGAAGGAAAATAGACTGTAGATGCCAGCAGACTATAAATTTGGAAAACCTGAGCCCACAACTAGAAAATGCAGCTCAAAACATTTCAGATCGACCCATAAAACAGGGTCATCAACAAGGGATTTTGAAATGTATGCCCTCTTGAAAACATGGTGTGCTTCTGCTCCTACTCCAACTCAGACCAGCCAGCTTGTAAACGACATTTGTTGTTGGATCTGGAGGAGAGAGGGAGCCTTGGAGCAGCGAGCATATGGGACTAAAAGGACATCACTTGTGCTGAAGAATGGTTGTTGAATCAATCCAAATGATGGAGTACATATAGAGCTACAACTTGGGTAAGTCAGCCCTCTCACAAGCCACACCCGTTAGCCATGGAGGCTAAGGCTCACACACTAGAGTCCACAATCTCACACAAGGGAGGAAATCAGCCTAATAATCAGGCTGACCAGTCACACACGACCTAGAGAGCTAGAGAATGCTCTCATGGCATACTCCTAGTGGTCACATCATCCACAAACCCATGGAGAATCGCCATGTGTCCATAGCTAGCACACAAGGATCTCACCTCACCTAAAAGTAAGGAGAGGTGTCTTTATCCTAGTCAGCACACTCTGACAAGGCAATCCTAGGACCAAGGAGCTTTTTTTATATTTCTCCCATCAGGTCTTGACCCTAGACCTCTTGCCTTTTTCTTTTCTAAGGCTAAGGCATGGACCCATCGCCCATGGCCACCCAGACATCGGCGGTCAATGACCCCTAAAACTTCGAAAATTAATATCTCCCAATCCGACTGTTAGATCGGCCTGAAACTTCAACTGTAGATAACTTGCCACCTGATCTTTCTAATGGTCAAGACAGATCAACGATCGGAGCAGGCATTTGGAAGTTTCCTGGAACTTCCTCTTGTGGACCTGAAATTCAGCCGGATGGCTCCTTTCCCAACATTTCTCCTCAAATAATCAATGGAATGCGAATATTTTTGCACCAATAGGAAGCTTATGATAACTACTACAATTTTCATGTGCCACATTTTACATTTGACAAAGAAACGAGAGAGTTATGGTCATCACAAGGCGATAGTCTTATTCATAGAGATGAGTGTAGTCCTCGCCGACCTCGTTTTGAACATAACTCTCAATCCGATTGTTGGATCTTTGTGATCTTGAGCTCGTTGAAAAGCTTCTCTTGCGAACTTGAAGATCCAATGGTCGATCGTCAAATTTGGTCTAGATTTAATACTTACCCATCACTTTCAAAATGACAGCCTGTGCTTGCTGAAATTGGCAGAACTTGGCTCTGATACCAAATGATGGAACCGGAGGAGACAGGGAGCTTTGGAGCAGCGAGCATGTGGACCTAAAAGGGCATAACTTGTGCTGAAGAAAGGTTGTTGAATCACTCAAAATGATGGAGTACATATAGAGCTAGAGCTTGGGCAAGTCAGCCCTCTTACAAGCCACACCACTTAGCCATGGATGCTAAGGCTCTCACACTAGAGACCACAATCTCAGACAAGGGTGGAAATCAGCCTACCAATCAGGCTGACCAGTCACACACGACCTAGAGAGTAAGAGGATGCTCTCATGGCACACTCCTAGTGGTCACATCACCCACAAACCCATGGAGAATCGCCATGTGTCCATGGCCAACACACAAGGATCTCACCTCACCTAAAAAGTAAGGAGAGGTACCTTTATCCTAGTCACTACACTCTGACAAGGCAATCCTAAGACCAAGGACCTTTTTTGGATATTTCTCCCATCAGGTCTTGACTATGGACCTCTCACCTTTTTCTTTTCTCAGGCTAATGCATGGAGCGATCACCCATGACCCCCGAAACTTCGAAAATTGATATCTCCCAATCTCACCGTTGGATCAGCCTGAAACTTGGACCGTAGATAATTTGCCACCTAATCTTTCCATTGATGAAGATGGATTGACAATTGGAATAGGCATCAGGAATTATCCTGGAACTTGCTCTTGTGGACCTGAAACTGAGCCGGATGGCTCCTTTCCTAACGTTGTGTTGGAAATGGAGGAGAGAGGGAGCCTTGGAGCAGCGAGCATGTGTGATTGGAAGGGCATCACTTGTGCTGAAGAATGGTTGTTCAATCACTCAAAATGATGGAGTACATATAGAGCTAGAGCTTGGGCAAGTCAGCCCTCTCACAAGCCACACAACTTAGCCATGAAGGCTAAGGCTCACACACTAGAATCCATAATCTCACACAAGGGAGGAAATCAGCCTAGCAATCAGGCTGACCACTCACACACGACCTAGAGAGCTAGAGAATACTCTCATGGCACACTCCTAGTGGTCACATAACCCACAAACCCATGGAGAATCGCCATGTGTCCATGGCTAGCACACAAGGATCTCACCTCACCTAAAAAGTAAGGAGAGGTACCTTTATCCTAGTCAGCACACTCTGACAAGGCAATCCTAAGACCAAGGACCTTTTTGGATATTTCTCCCATCAGGTCTTGACCCTGGACCTCTTGCCTTTCTCTTTTCTCAGGCTAAGGCATGGAGCCATCACCCATGCCCACCCAGACATCGACGGTCCATGACCCCCGAAACTTCGAAAATTCATATATCCCAATCCGACCGTTGGATCGGCCTCAAACTTGGACCGTAGACATTTTGCCACATGATCTTTCCAATGAAGAAGTCGGATTGGCGATCGGAGCAGGCATCTGGTACTTTCCTGTAACTTGCTCATGTGGACCTGAAATTGAGCCGGATGGCTCCCTTTCCAACAATCTCCCACTTTGCCGCAGTCAGAGTGGGCTGAGTCCACATGCCTTCATGCAGAACTGCTGCTTCTCACGGGTCACTGGCTTGGTGCAGAAATCAGCAACCTGCTTGCTCGTTGGAGTAAACTCCAGCTTGATAGCACCCTCCTGCACCATGTGCCTGATGAAGTGATATGCGATGTCAATGTGCTTGGTGCGTGCATGGTGCTCAGGATTCTTGGCGAGTGCGATTGCGCTCTGGTTGTCGACGTGCACAGGAACTGGAACTGCTGCACTCCCACTCATCTCTGCCATGAGACGTTGGAGCCAAACTACTTCCTTGACTCCAAAGCTGAGAGATACGTACTCAGCTTCTGTACTCGAGGTGGCCACGACCACCTGCCGCTTGCTGCACTAGCTGATGGCTCCACCATTCATGAGGAACACATATCCAGAGATGGACTTGCGGTCCTTAGGGTTTGAAGCCCAATCTGTGTATGTGTAGCCGATGATGCTGTTGTCATTGCCGTTGTAGGTGATGCCAATGTTGATGGTTCCAGCAAGGTAGCGGAAGATCCGCTTCACTGCCTTCTGGTGCTCCGGTCCGGGATTAGCCATGTGCTGGCTCACAGCGCTCACAGCCTGTGCGAAGTCCGGCCTGCTTGCCACCATCAGGTACATGAGACTGCCGACGGCGCTCTGGTACTTCTGACGCTCAGCTGCATTTTCTTCTCCATTGAAGCTCACGAGGTACTGCCGCGTCTCCACCGGCGTGCCGATGGGTTTTGCATCTGCCATGCCGAACCGCTGCAAAACATCCTTGATGTAGCGATTCTGCTGCAGCGAGAGAGAGCGTGACTTGCGGTCACGCACGATCTGGATACCGAGGAAGTATGATGCCTCCCCGAGATCAGACATCTGGAAGCGCTCCTGCATGGCTTCCTTGAACTCCTGCAGTGCAGAAATGCTGTTTGAAAGGAGGAGCATGTCATCCACATAGACAATGATGATGAAGATCTCATGCTCATGCTGCCAGCGATACACGCTGTAGTCACACTCGCTGCGCTCAAACCCCATGCACTGCAACGCCGCATCCAACTTCTGGTTCCAAGCACGCGACGGTTGCTTAAGGCCGTACAACGACTTCTGCAGCTTGCAGACCAGGTGCTCCTGGCCATCCATGACGAACCCCTCTGGCTGCTCCATGTAGATCTCCTCCTCCAAGTCACCATTCAAGAATGCCGTCTTGACATCCTTGTGGTGAACCTCGAAGTCCTCAGCTGCTGCATAAGAGAGGAGCGTGTGCACAGAGGCAAACTTTGCAACGGGGGCAAACGTTTCTGTGTAGTCGATGACCTCGTGCTGCGAGTAGCCCTTGGCGACCAGCCTCGCCTTGTACTTTTCCAGGTTACCATCTGCTCCCCGCTTCTTCTTGAAGACCCACTTGCACTTGATCACTTTACGTCCAGGTGGACGCTCAGTCAGCTCCCACGTGCCGTTGTCCAGCTACGACTGTATCTCTTGCTATACGGCTTGCGCCCAATCTGCTGCATCCGGTGCAGCCATGGCCTCCGTGTATGACGTTGGCTCATCTGAATCTGCTGCAACTGCAACGTTCATCTGTTCTGGTTTTTGCAGCATCCAGAAATGGCCGCGCTCACCAGGCTTGTAACGCATCCTAAGAGGGTACCTCCGACTTGGACCTGGAGCGTTAGCAGGCGGCTGACGCGGTGCGGCTGGCACAACTACTTCTGCTGGTGGTGCTACATCTCCCTCCTCTGCTTCTGCCGATGAAGTTGCTGTATCTGCTGCATCAGACACGGGAGAGTAGAGTGATTCTCCCACTATCACATTAGAGGAAGGATCGGGAGAAACTGGGTCAGGAAGAATTTCTGCTCCCACTGTCTCGTCAGCTGCTGTTTCTATTGCCTCTTCACACACAATGTTGGTGCGGATGACGATGCTCTCATTGAAGACGACATCCTTGGAGATGATGACGTGGCCTATATCCCTCTCGTAGAGGCGATACGCCTTGCTTGCCACGTCGTAGCCAATCATCAGCATCTGCGCACTCTTCGCGTCCCACTTTTGCCGCTTCTCCTTTGGCACGTGCATGTGCGCCAAGCTGCCAAACGCGCGAAGATGACCCACACTCGGCTTCTTTCCGAACCACGCCTCGTACGGCGTCATCTGCTCCAGCGCCTTAGTTGGACTACGGTTCTTGATGTAGACCGCAGTGCTCACAGCTTCAGCCCAGAAGTCGTAGGTCAGCCGAGGCGCGTGTAGCATGGAGCGCGCCGACTCCACAATGGTACGGTTGGCACGTTCTGCTACGCCGTTCTGGTGCGGCGAGTACGGCGCGGTACGCTGCGCCTTGATGCCAGCTGCTGCGAGGTAGTCCTGGAACTCCTTGCTTAGGTATTCTCCACCGCGATCGCTGCGCAGCGCCTTGATCTTCTTGCCGATCTGGTTCTCCATCATGGCCTTGAACTCCTTGAACCTGTCAAAGCACTGGTCCTTGGAGGAAAGGAAGTACACAGCAGTGTAACGGCTGAAATCATCAATGAAGGTGAGAAAATACCTAAAGCCTCCAAAGCTTTGGGTCTGCATCAGTCCGCACAAGTCCGTGTGGACCAGCTCCAACACCCCTTTTGCACGCTCCCCTGGTCAAGAGAACGCCTCGCGGTGCTGCTTCCCCTCCAAACAGCCAATGCATGACTGCTGCTCAAAGTTAGAGATGGTAGGTAGGTCACGCACCATCTGCTTTGCTTGAAGCTGCTGTAAGGCGCGCATGCCGATGTGGCCGTAGCGTGCATGCCAGATCTCGCCATCTGTCGCCTGCACCTTTGCTGCAAGACTCTGCTCACACGGGATCTTGGTCGCCCCCAACAGGCGGTACATGTCGCCCTCCTTCACCGACTTGGCCAACTCCTCTCCTGTTTCCTTGTCGAGGATGTAGCCGTAATCATCGTCAAAAACGACGCGCAGTCCTGTGTTTGTGAGAGAGGACACTGAGAGAAGGTTGAACGCAGNTGCATCGGTCCGCACAAGTCCGTGTGGACCAGCTCCAACACCCCTTTTGCACGCTCCCCTGCTCCAGAGAACGCCTCGCGGTGCTGCTTCCCCTCCAAACAGCCAATGCATAACTGCTGCTCAAAGTTAGAGATGGTAGGTAGGTCACGCACCATCTGCTTTGCTTGAAGCTGCTGTAAGGCGCGCATGCCGATGTGGCCGTAGCGTGCATGCCAGATCTCGCCATCTGTCGCCTGCACCACTGCTGCAAGACTCTGCTTACGCGGGATCTTGGTCGCCCCCAGCAGGTGGTACATGTCGCCCTCCTTCACCGACTTGGCCAACTCCTCTCCTGTTTCCTTGTCGAGGATGTAGCCGTAATCATCATCAAAAACAACGCGCAGTCCTGTGTTTGTGAGAGAGGACACTGAGAGAAGGTTGAACGCAGCATCAAGCACATACAGCACGCCATGGAACACTCCCACTTCAATGCCACGCGGGGTCTCCAACGACATCTCCACAATCCCAATCCCCTCAGCATACACCACCCGATCATCACCCAAAGCAATCGGACAGGGGGGGGAATGGAGAGCAGCTGCGTGAACCACTCCTTGTGGTGCGTCAGACTCTTGGTACACCCCGAGTCCTTGTATCACGCCAGATCCGCCTTTTCCTTCTGTGACATATCAGACTTCGCCATGAAGAGGCGGTCGCGCACCTCCTTGGCAACGTTCATGTTGCCAAAATGGCGCACGCCAGTCTGGTTCTGCTGCTGCTGCTGTTGCTCGCGTTGTTGTGACTGCTGCTGCTGTTGCTGTGGAGATTGATGCTTTTGCTGCTGCTGCTGCTGCTGCTCCTTCTGGTCCCTCTTGAACTTGAAGCACTCTTTCTAGTAGTACCCCTTTTTCTGGCAATAGTGGCACTTGCCCTTCTTCTTGCCTCTCTGCTGCCCGGACTGCTGCTGCTGCTTGTTGCGTGAGCCCATGGCCATGAAAGCTGCTTCACTATTGCTGCCGCCATTGCGCTTTGCTGCATTGCGACGCAATTCCACCTACACCAGGTGTGTGCACATGAAGTCGAGGTCGAGAGTTGGCTGGCACTCCAGCGTCTCTCGCACCGTGTCGTAGCTGGTTGGGAGTCCCCTCAGCAAGAGGAAGATGAAGCGCGTCTCTTCCACAGGGTTGTCGGCCGCTCTCAGCTGCTTCGCCAGCTCCTTGGCCCTGTCCAGATACGCCTCCATCCCTTCACCACCCTGCATTTTCAGCGCCATCATCTTTTCCTCCAAAAGCATGAGGAATGCAGGATCCTTGCTCTCATACTTCTTGCACAATGTATCCCACCCCTCCTTTGTAGTAGCCTTGTCACTCACGTACTGAAGATGCGGGTTGGAGATGGTGTTGACAAGCAACCTATAGGCCTGCCTGTCCTTCTTCTTCCACTCCTCATACGTCGCTGATACAGCTGCAGAAGAACCCGCATCAGCTGCACCCTTTTGCGGCATCTTCCCCGCCACCACCTGCGCTACGGTGATGCCTTTTGCCTGTGGAACTGGAGCCGGCTCGTCGCCGCTCACCACCTCCCACAAGCCCCTCTCCTCCAAAAGGAGGCGGGTACGGATCTTCCAAAACGTGAAGTTGGCGCGTCCCTCCAGCCTCTCCAAAGGCTGGGCTGCTGTCACAACGCCAGCTGCTGCCATTTTGAGTCTTAGTGATGCTCAGCGCTGCCCTTGGATGGCGGCGCTACCCCTGCTTCTGCTACTGCTTCTGCCATAAATCTGTCTGACAGAAAATGGACTGTAGATGCCAGCAGACTGGGAATTTTAAAAAACTGAGCCCACCACTGCAAAATTCAGGTCAAAACCTTTCAGATCGACCCATAAAACAGGGTCATCAATAGGGGATTTCAAAAGATATGCCCTCTTGAAAACAGGGTATGCTTCTGCTCCTACTCCAACTCAGGCCAGCCAGCTTGTAAACGGCGTTTCTCCCAAACGAATTGGTGGAATGCAAATATTTTTACACCAATGGAAAGCTTAGGAAAAATACTACAATTCGCACGTGCCACTTTTTAAATTTGACAAAGAAACAAGAGAGTTATGGTCATCACAAGGCGACAGTCTTACTCATAGAGAAGAGTGTAGCCCTGGCCGACCTCGTTTTCAGCATAACTCTCAATCCCACTGTTAGATCTTCGCGATCTTGGGCTCGTTGGAAAGCTTGTCTTCTGAACTTGAAGATCTAGTGGTTGATGGTCAAACTTGGTGAAGGTTTTACCCCAACCCATCACTCTCAAAGTGACGGCCTGTGCTGGCTAAAAGTGGCAGAACTTGGCTCTGATACCAAATGTTGGAAATGGAGGAGAGAGGGAGCCTTGGAGCAGCGAGCATGTGTGATGGGAAGGGCATCACTTGTGCTGAAGAATGGTTGTTCAATCACTCAAAATGATGGAGTACATATAGAGCTAGAGCTTGGGCAAGTCAGCCCTCTCACAAGCCACACCACTTAGCCATGGAGGCTANACCACTCACACACGACCTAGAGAGCTAGAGAATGCTCTCATGGCACACTCCTAGTGGTCACATAACCCACAAACCCATGGAGAATCGCCATGTGTCCATGGCTAGCACACAAGGATCTCACCTCACCTAAAAAGTAAGGAGAGGTACCTTTATCCTAGTCAGCACACTCTGACAAGGCAATCCTAAGACCAAGGACCTTTTTGGATATTTCTCCCATCGGGTCTTGACCCTGGACCTCTTGCCTTTTTCTTTTCTCAGGCTAAGGCATGGAGCCATCACCCATGCCCACCCAGACATCGACGGTCCATGACCTCTGAAACTTCGAAAATTCATATCTCCCAATCCGACCGTTGGATCGGCCTCAAACTTGGACCGTAGACATTTTGCCACATGATCTTTCCAATGGTGAAGTCGGATTGGTGACCGGAGCAGGCATCTGGTACTTTCCTGGAACTTGCTCCTGTGGACCTGAAATTGAGCCGGATGGCTCCCTTTCCAACACGTTGATGACCCTATTTTATGGATCAATCTAAAAGTTTTGAAGCTGAATTTTCCAGTGGTGGCTCAGTTTTCTAAATTCATAGTCTGCTAACATCTACAGTCCATTTTCTGTCAAACTGATTTCTGGCAGAAGCAGCAGCAAAAGCAGGGGTAGCGCCGCCACCCAAGGACAGCATTGAGCATCACCAAAGCTCAAAATCGTAGCAGCAGGCGTGGTCAGAGCAGCCCAGCCCTTGGAGAGGCTGGAAGGATGCGCCAACTTCATGTTTTGGAATATCCGTACCCACCTCCTTTTGGAGGAGAGGGGTTTATGGGAGGTGGTGAGCGGCGACGAGCGCGCTCCACCTCCACTGGCAAAAGGTAGCACCACAACGCATGAAGTGGCAGGAAAGATGCTACAAGTATAGAAGATGCAAGTCCATATTTAACTACAGTAGTGACATATGAGGAGTGGAAGAAAAAGGACATGCAGGCTTACAGGCTGCTTGTTAACACCATCTCCAACCCGCATCTTCAGTACGTGAGTGACAAGGCTACTGCAAAAGAGGGGTGGGACGCATTGTGCAATAAGTATGAGAGCAAGGATCCTACATTTCTCATGCTTTTAGAGGAGAAGATGATGTCGTTGAAAATGCAGGGTGGCGCAGGGATGGAGGCATACTTGGACAGGGTAAAGGAGCTGGTAAAGCAGCTCAGAGCGGCCGGCAACCCTGTGGAAGAGACGCGCTTCATCCTCCTCTTGCTGAGGGGACTTCCAACGAGCTACGACACAGTGCGAAAGTGTTGGAGTGCCAGCAGACTCTCGACCTGGACTTCATCTACACGCACTTGGTGCAGGTAGAACTATATCGTAGTAAAGCAAAGCCCAATGGTAGCGGTAGTAGTGAAGTAGTATTTGTGGCCACAAGCTCACGTAACCAGCAGCAGCAACAGTCTAGGCGACAGAGAGGCAAGAAGAAAGGCAAGTACCACTATTACAAGAAAGAGAGGCACTACAAGAAAGAGTGTTTCAAGTTTAAGAGGGACTAGAAGGATCAGCAGCAGTAGTAGCAAAAGTAGTAATCTCCACAACTGCAGCAATAGCAGTCACAACAGCATCAGCAGCTGCAGCAGCAGCAGAACCAGACTCACGTGCGTCATTTTGGCAACATGGATGTGACCAAGGAGGTACACGACCGCCTCTTCATGGCGAAGTCTGATATGTCGCAGAAGGAGAAGGCGGATTTGGTGTGGAACAAGGACTCAGGGTGTACCAAGAGTCCAATGCATTAGAAAGAGTAGTTTACGCAGCTGTTCTCCTTTCCTCCCTGACCGATTGCTTTGGGTATTGATCGGGTGGTGTATGCTGAAGGGATTTGGATTGTGGAGATGTGGTTGGAGACCCCGCGTGTCATTGAAGTGGGAGTATTCCATGGCGTGTTGTATGTACCTAATGTTGTATTCCACTGCGAGTTCTCTTTGACGACGACTATGGTTACATCCTCGACAAGGAAATGAGAGAGAATTTAGCAAGGTCGGTGAAGGAAGGCGGCATGTACTACCTGTTGGGGACGACCAAGATCCCGTGCGAGCGGAGACTTGTTGCAGTGGTCTAGGCCACAGATGGTGAAATCTGGCATGCGCACTACGTCCACATTGGCATGCACGCCTTGCAGGTACTTCAAACAAAACAGATGGTGCATGACTTGTCCACCATCTCTAACTTTGAGCAGTAGTTGTGTATCGGCTGTTTGAAGGGGAAGGAGCATCGCAAGGCATTCTCCACAGCAGGAGAGCGTGCGAAGGAGAAACTGGAGCTGGTCTACACAGATTTGTGTCGTCCGATATCGACCCAGAGCTTCGGAGGCTCTAGGTATTTTTTCACCTTCATTGATGATTTCAGCCGTTACACTGCTGTGTACTTCCTTTCCTCCAATGACCAGTGCTTTGACATGTTTAAGGCGTTCAAGGCAGTGTCGGAGAACTAGACAAGAAAGAAGATCAAGGCGTTGCATGGCGACCGCGGTGGAGAGTACCTAAGCAAGGAGTTCCAAGACTATCTCGCAGTATCTGGCATCAAGGTACAGTATATCACGCCACACTCGCCGCAGCAGAACGGTGTAGCAGAACGCACCGACCACACCATCGTTAAGTATGTACGCTCCATGCTGCATGTGGCTCGCCTCACATATGACTTCTGGGCCAAAGTAGTAAGCACTGCGGTGTACATCAAGAACCGTAGTCCAACTAAGGCACTAGAGGAGATGACGTCGTATGAGTGTTGGAGCTGGAGGAGAGAGGGAGCCTTGGAGCAGCGAGCATGTGGGACTGAAAGGGCATCACTTGTGCTGAAGAATGGTTGTTGAATCACTCAAAATGATGGAGTACATATAGAGCTAGAGCTTGGGCAAGTCCTGGCCAACTCCTCTCCTGTTTCCTTGTCG
>SZWC01000801.1:151692-166710 GCA_023375785.1 Penium margaritaceum | reverse complement strand
CAGATACAGCAGCCTCATCGGCAGAAGCAGAGGAGGGAGATGCAGCACCACCAGCAGCAGCAGTTGTACCAGCAGCACCGCGCCAGCCGCCCGCTAACGCTCCAGCACCAGGTCGCAGGTACCCTCTCAGGGTGCGTTACAAGCCTGGTGAACGCGGCCATTTCTGGATGCTGCAGAAACCAGAACAGATGAACGTCGCAGTTGCAGCAGATTCAGATGAGCCAACGTCATACAAGGAGGCCATGGCTGCACCAGATGCAGCAGATTGGGCGCAAGCCGTGCAGCAGGAGATACAGTCGCAGCTGGACAATGGCACGTGGGAGCTGACTGAGCGTCCACCTGGACGCAAGGTGATCAAGTGCAAGTGGGTGTTCAAGAAGAAGCGGGGAGCAGATGGCAATCTGGAAAAGTACAAGGCAAGGCTGGTCGCCAAGGGCTACTCACAGCAGGAGGGCATCGACTACACAGAAACCTTTGCTCCTGTTGCAAAGTTTGCCTCTGTGCGCACGCTCCTCTCTTATGCAGCAGCTGAGGACTTCGAGGTTCACCACATGGATGTCAAGACCGCATTCTTGAATGGTGACTTGGAGGAGGAGATCTACATGGAGCAGCCGGAGGGGTTCGTCATGGATGGCCAGGAGCACCTGGTTTGCAAGCTGCAGAAGTCGTTGTACGGCCTCAAGCAAGCGTCGCGTGCTTGGAACCAGAAGTTGGATGCGGCACTGCAGTGCATGGGGTTTGAGCGCAGCGAGTGTGACTACAGCGTGTATCGCTGGCAGCATGAGCATGAGATCCTCATCATCATCGTCTATGTGGATGACATGCTCCTCCTTTCCAACAGCATGTCTGCACTGCAGGAGTTCAAGGAGGCCATGCAGGAGCGCTTCCAGATGTCTGATCTCGGGGAGGCGTCATACTTCCTCGGTATCCAGATCACGCGTGACCGAAAATCACGCTCTCTCTCGCTGCAGCAGAGTCGCTACATCAAGGACGTCCTACAGCGGTTCGGCATGGCAGAGGCCAAACCCATCGGCACGCCGCTAGAGACGCGGCAGTACCTCGTGAGCTTCAGTGGAGAAGCAGATGCAGCTGAGCGGCAGAAGTACCAGAGCGCCGTCGGCAGTCTCATGTACCTGATGGTGGCAACCAGGCCGGACCTCGCACAGGCTGTGAGCGCTGTGAGCCAGCACATGGCTAACCCCGGCCCTGAGCACCAGAAGGCAGTGAAGCGGATCTTCCGCTACCTTGCTGGAACCGCCAACATCGGCATCACCTACAACGGCAACGACAACAGCATCATCGGTTACACAGACGCAGATTGGGCTTCAAACCCTGAGACTCGCAAGTCCATCTCTGGACATGTGTTTCTCATGAATGGAGGTGCCATCAGCTGGTGCAGCAAGCGGCAGGTGGTCGTGGCCACCTCCAGCACAGAAGCTGAGTACGTCTCTCTCAGCTTTGGAGCCAAGGAAGCAGTTTGGCTCCAGCGTCTCATGGCAGAGATGAGTGGGAGTGCAGCAGTTCCTGTTCCCATGCGCGTCGACAACCAGAGCGCTATTGCACTCGCCAAGAATCCCGAGCACCATGCTCGCACCAAGCACATTGACATCGCCTATCACTTCATCAGGCACATGGTGCAGGAGGGTGCTATCAAGCTGGAGTTTACTCCAACCAACAAGCAGGTCGCTGATTTCTGCACCAAGCCATTGACCCGTGAGAAGCAGCAGTTCTGCATGAAGGCATGTGGACTCAGCCCACTCTGACTGCGGCAAAGTGGGAGATTGTTGGGAAAGGAGCCATCCGGCTCAGTTTCGGGTCCACAAGAGCAAGTTCCAGGAAGCTACCAGATGCCTACTCCGATCGTCGATCCAACTTCACCATTGGAAAGATCAGGTGGCAAATTGTCTACGGTCAAAGTTTCAGCCCGATCCAACGGTCGGATTGGGAGATATCAATTTTCGAAGTTTCGGGGGTCATGGACCGTCGATGTGTGGGTGGGCATGGGTGATGGCTCCATGCCTTAGCCTGAGAAAAGAAAAAGGGCAAGAGGTCCAGGGTCAAGACCTGATGGGAGAAAAATCCAAAAAGGTCCTTAATCTTAGGATTGCCTTGTCAGAGTGTGCTGACTAGGATAAAGGTACCTCTCCTTACTTTTTAGGTGAGGTGAGATCCTTGTGTGCTAGCCATGGACACATGGCGATTCTCCATGGGTTTGTGGGTTATGTGACCACTAGGAGTGTGCCATGAGAGCATTCTCTAGCTCTCTAGGTCGTGTGTGAGTGGTCAGCCTGATTGCTAGGCTGATTTCCTCCCTTGTGTGAGATTATGGATTCTAGTGTGTGAGCCTTAGCCTCCATGGCTAAGTGGTGTGGCTTGTGAGAGGGCTGACTTGCCCAAGCTCTAGCTCTATATGTACTCCATCATTTTGAGTGATTGAACAACCATTCTTCAGCACAAGTGATGCCCTTTTAGTCCCACATGCTCGCTGCTCCAAGGCTCCCTCTCTCCTCCAGATCCAACAGCCCTCCTTCACCGACTTGGCCAACTCCTCTCCTGCTTCCTTGTCGAGGATGTAGCTGTAATCATCGTCAAAAACGACGCGCAGTGCTGTGGAGATTGCTGATTTTGCTGCTGCTGCTGCTCCTTTTGGTCCCTCTTGAACTTGACGCACTCTTTCTTGTAGTGTCCCTCTTTCTGGCAATAGTGGCACTTGCCCTTCTTCTTGCCTCTCTGCTGCCCGGACTGCTGCTGCTGCTGGTTGCGTGAGCCCATGGCCATGAAAGCTGCTTCACTGTTGCTGCCGCCATTGCGCTTTGCTGCATTGCAACGCAATTCCACCTGCACCAGGTGTGTGCAGATGAAGTCGAGGTCGAGAGTTGGCTGGCACTCCAGCGTCTCTCGCACCGTGTCGTAGCTGGTTCGGAGTCCCCTCAGCAAGAGGAGGATGAAGCGCGTCTCTTCCACAGGGTTGCCGGCCGCTCTTAGCTACTTCGCCAGCTCCTTGGGCCTATTCAGATACGCCTCCATCCCTTCACCACCCTGCATTTTCAGCGCCATCATCTTTTCCTCCAAAAGCATGAGGAATGCAGGATCCTTGCTCTCATACTTCTTGCACAATGTGTCCCACCCCTCCTTTGCAGTAGCCTTGTCACTCACGTACTGAAGATGCGGGTTGGAGATGGTGTTGACNCTTCTGCCAGAAATCTGTCTGACAGAAAATGGACTGTAGATGCCAGCAGACTGGGAATTTTAAAAAACTGAGCCCACCACTGGAAAATTCAGCTCAAAACCTTTCAGATCGACCCATAAAACAGGGTCATCAACAGGGGATTTCAAAAGATATGCCCTCTTGAAAACAGGGTATGCTTCTGCTCCTACTCCAACTCAGGCCAGCCAGCTTGTAAACGGCGTTTCTCCCAAACGAATCAATGGAATGCAAATATTTTTGCACCAATGAAAAGCTTAGGAAAAATACTACAATTCTCATGTGCCACTTTTTAAATTTGACAAAGAAACAAGAGAGTTATGGTCATCACAAGTCGACAGTCTTACTCATAGAGAAGAGTGTAGCCCCGGCCGACCTCGTTTTGAGCATAACTCTCAATCCGACCGTTGGATCTTCGCGATCTTGGGCTCGTTGGAAAGCTTGTCTTCTGAACTCGAAGATCCAGTGGTTGATTGTCAAATTTGGAGACGGTTTTACCCCAACCCGTCACTCTCAAAGTGACGGCCTGTGCTGGCTAAAAGTGGCAGAACTTGGCTCTGATACCAAATGTTGGAAATGGAGGAGAGAGGGAGCCTTGGAGCAGCGAGCATGTGNTCCATAATCTCACACAAGGGAGGAAATCAGCCTAGCAATCAGGCTGACCACTCACACACGACCTAGAGAGCTAGAGAATGCTCTCATGGCACACTCCTAGTGGTCACATAACCCACAAACCCATGGAGAATCGCCATGTGTCCATGGCTAGCACACAAGGATCTCACCTCACCTAAAAAGTAAGGAGAGGTACCTTTATCCTAGTCAGGACACTCTGACAAGGCAATCCTAAGACCAAGGACCTTTTTGGATATTTCTCCCATCAGGTCTTGACCCTGGACCTCTTGCCTTTTTTTTTTCTCAGGCTAAGGCATGGAGCCATCACCCATGCCCACCCAGACATCGACGGTCCATGACCCCCGGAACTTCGAAAATTCATATCTCCCAATCCGACTGTTGGATCGGCCTCAAACTTGGACCGTAGATATTTTGCCACATGATCTTTCCAATGGTGAAGTCGGATCGGCAATCGGAGCACGCATCTGGTACTTTCCTGGAACTTGCTCCTGTGGACCTGAAATTGAGCCGGATGGCTCCCTTTCCAACAGAATTTACTCCAACCAGCAAGCAGGTCGTTGATTTCTAAACCAAGCCAGTGACCCATGAGAAGCAGCAGTTCTGCATGAATGCATGAGAACTCAACGCACTCTAAATGCGGCAAAGTGGGAGATTGTTGGCAAAGGAGCCATCTGGCTCAGCTTCAGGTCCAAAGGAGCAAGTTCCACGAAACTACCAGATGCCTGCTCGGATTGTCGATCCGACTATACCATTGGAAAATGGCAAATTATCTACGGTCCAAGTTTTAGGACGGTCCAATGGTCCGATTGAGATATATGAATTTTCAAAGTTTCCGCAGTCATGGAACGCCGGTGTCTTGGTGACCATGGATGATCCCTCCATGCCTTAGCCTCAGAAAAGAAAAAGAGGAAGAGGTCCTGGGTCACGACCTGATGGGAGAAATATCCAAAAGGTCATAGATTATTGGATTGCCTAGTAAGAGTGTGCTGACTAGGAAAAAGGTACCTAACCTTAGTTTTTAGATGAGGTGAGATCCTTGTGTGCTAGCCATGGACACATGGGGATTCTCCATGGAATTGTGAGTTATGTGACCACAAGGAGTGTGGCATGAGCGCATTTTCTAGCTCGCTAGGTCGTGTGTGAGTGATCAGCCTCATTGCTAGGCTGATTTCCTCTCTTGCGTGAGAATATGGTCTCTAGTGCGTGAGCCTTAGCCTCCATGACTAAGTGGTATGGCTTGTGAGAGGGATGACGTACCCAAGCTCTAGCTCTATATGTACTCCATCATTTTGAGTCATTCAATAACCATTCATTAGCACATCTGATGCTCTTTCAGTCCCATATGCTCGCTGGTCCAAGGCTCCCTCTCTCCTCCAGTTCCAACACAAGAAGCGGATAGGAGAAAAAGAGTCCTAGACTATGAGAATATATCAGCTAGTATTGTATCATACATGTGTCTGAAGTACAAGACCCATAGTGTCAGGACTCTCGTAGAGTATTTCAAGTATGATGTAGATGGTATTGAGACTGTTTGTGTGTCCTCTGATAGAATACTTGCAACCAAATTCTGATTGTCATACTCTTTTGTGCCTTCTTATTGCCCCTTATGTGATCCCTATTCTACAAGTGGTTTAAGTGATCCACGATTGTATTAGCTGAAAAAGAAACCCAAGGGTTTTGGAAAGTGGTCCAAGGAGGATTTAGTGGAACTCTCCACTATAGAAATCAAGTCGTTGACACGAGAGCAAGGTTGAATAAGTGTGTATTCACTAGCTGATAGGATGAGAGTTATCTTATTTACTATCCATCCTTCCGCTACTTCTCAAACTCCCTCCACTGAGATGTTTCATAGAATTTATGAAGGCAATGAAGAATAGAGTTGGAAATACAAATATAGAAGTAAGCATACATCATGATTTGGAAACTATGTGACCAGTGGTCTATGCGGCTCTAGTCTCATACGTGTGCTGCCGCTCTAGAACTAGGAGATAAATATGATTTGTGGAGACAGCAAAGAAGGGTTAAATCCGTAAAAAGTTTTTATTCTTTATGCGCCTTTGGCCACTGCTTAGCGCATAGGTTAGACATGCACTGCTCCCTCGAAGTAAGTTCGCCAAACCTTGTTTGTGGTACAAGTCCAAGTGAGACACCAGCGACATGTATCACAATGGATAACACATTAGACTTACGGACAACAGGTCATGCGATTGAACTTGATGTGAGCATGAAGGTTTTTTATCTTCCTCGTAGAGGAAGCTTCCTAGACATTTCTCTACGCGTAAAAAAGATGTACAACCTAGTGGTCAATGGATGCGCCAATTAGCAAGCTGGTGAGGTGGTGTGGAGTGGCTATCTTAAAAGCACCATTATCAATACAACTTAGAGGCCAGGCCTAGGAATATATGTACCAGGCTTATTCCCCGTTGTAAATATATAATCTAGACTTAGATGCTCCTTATACTGCTATCCAGGTAATGAACAGTGTAAAGAAGACATTGGTTGGTCTTAGCCCGAGGAGTTAGTCTTTGACTAGTATCTTGTGTGAAAGTGACCTATTGTTAAGTGGACAAAGTTGTTACTACGTGTTCGCGTATGAGCTAGTTAATGCGGAACCATGATCTTGAGGGTAACATCTTCTCCTAGCTGAAATACTAGGAGCAGATGGTAGGTGCTATTGTGTCGATCCTTTTTTCTAGTTTGTTTGCCTGAGCCCGGTTGACAAAATGATATGGACCCACACCGACGAGCTCTCAGGCACGCTTCGCTCATCTTTGGTATTCTTCCTCTGGATACGCACGTCATCTCCATTGGCTCCATCAGCTCCATCTTCTTTATTGGCTCTAACCATAAGGTTTACACTCAAAATACAGGGAATAAGGACAACCCCTGTCCTTGGAAGCAGAATCCTTGGGTCCCAACAAGGACAAACTCCATCTTTGGAGGCAAGACCTAGGGTGTGTTGGTATTAATTGTCTTTTTTGTGTGTAGGTGAACATGCACTGGAGGGGTAAGCACCAGATGTACATCTTTAAACCGGAAGCAAACAGTAGCTAACATCAGCCTACGTTGGCCTCAAGGTAGCAGAGACGTAGAAAACAGATAAGGGAAGCCAAAAATGGTTGACTCATCATGAGCAGTGGGGGTTGATATAAGGAAGTCTTCACACTCAACAATGGCTACCAAAGGGTAGATCACTGCGGCAATCATGAGTGTTGTCTCACTCCCGCAAAGTCTTCAATCCTTTGGAGGACTCCCGATTTTTTAGGGGATTGACTTTGCCCGTTTGAGGTAGTAGTTGAAGGTGGCGATGAAAATACGCAGCTTCATCATGATATTAAAGGGAGAGGAGCAGGTTCATATAGAGGGTACACCCAAACATGAGGCATGGATGGATCAAAATGATATTATTTTGTCTTTCCTAAACAACGTAATAGCCAAGAAGCATGTTTCTATCATTACAAGGTACACATACGTTTGAGATGTTTTCAACAAGATCAAGCATGTACACTGATCCACCTCCCTCACAAACATATTATTCATCCTATAACGACTGATTAGCATGCAGGGGAATGAGGGAAAGTCCATCCCTGATTTCTTACAGGACTTTGTCAGACTCCTTGGCGAGGCTCGCCAAATGGATTGGAACCTTGATGAAAAGATATAGGCAATGATCCTCTTTATGTCGCTACTAGGGAGCTGTAGCTCAATGATCACCATCATGGTTGCTTGGAAGGAGAATGACCTGATGTATACGGTTGTGTCTGAGTACATAAAAAAAGCCATATACTGCAGCAACAGTGAGGCTAACTTCTCAGCCTATCCCACACGATATAATGGTCACGAGAGCAGAGGGTCGGACTCTGGTCAGACCGGCGGCAGCGAAAGCGGTGACGGCAGATTCAATAATGGTGGCAAGGGTCCCAAACAAGAAGAGAACTACCACAATTGCAGCAAACTTTGGTACTTCACAAGAAAGTACTGATTGCCAAAGAAGGAACATGGCAGGATCAGTGGGAATAAAGGCAGTAAAAGGGGTGGCAAAGAGGCCACCAACATGATGGCTCAGGAGCCTCCGACAAAGGGAGCGGCAATGCTCAGGCCAGTAGCCTTTAGGCTTCACTCCAGCACTGACCATCACACCAGCAAAGACCATGCTGGATTTGTCTCCATCGATTCCACCGAATGATGATTCAGATGTGCAAACGGTAATATTGTCAACGTAAAGGATGTGGAAAACAAGGCGGTGAGCATCAACCTCAACGGCGTAGAAAAGGATCTATGCCCATATGATGTATTTTACGCATCCTTGTTTGTGGCAAATCTTTGTCCATGTCAAAATTCATACACAATAACATGACAGTAGTGTTCACGCAGAAGAAGGCTGTCATCATCAAGAACAAGGACATCAAGATCATCAATGCCAACAAAGACCTTGTAGTTCAGGTTCCATGAGTGGACGGGCTGTGCGTGCTATAGATAGCTATAAAAGGGACCTCAGAAGATGAGGATCATCCAGGTGCAGTACAGAGAGAGGTCTTCGTGCCAACGTAAGAGAACACACCGATAACTCAGAAGGTGTCTTTTGTCACCAAGGAAGTAGACCTTGAGTTGTGGCATATAGGCTTTCGTGTTGGAAAAAGAGCCATCCGGCTCAGTTTCAGGTCCATAGGAGTATGTTCCAGGAAACTACCAGATGCCTGTTTCGATTGCCAATCCTTCACCATTTGAAAGATTAGGTGGCAATTAGTCTCTGGTCCAAGTTTCAAACCGATCCAACAGTTGGATTAGGCAATATGAACTTTTAAAGTTTCCGTGGTCATGGACTGCCGATATCTGGGTGACCATGGGCGATGGCTCCATGCTTTAGCCTGAGAAAAGAAAAATGCAAGAGGTCCAAGGTCAAGACCTGATGGTAGAAATATCCAAAAGGTCCTAGATTCTTGGATTGCCTCGTCAGAGTGTGCTGACTAGGGAAAAGGTACCTCTCCTTACTTTTTTGGTGAGGTGAGATCCTTCTGTCCTAGCCATGGATACATGACGATTCCCTAGGGGATTGTGGTTACGTGACCAATACGATTGTGCCATGAGAGCATTTTCTAGCTCTCTAGGTCATGTGTATTCACACGCGACCAGGTTGACCAGTCACTCAGCTTGATAGGTAAGCTGATTTCCTCTCATCTGTGAGATTCTGGACTCTAGTGTTTGAGCCTTAGCCTCCATGGCCAAGTGGTGTGGCTTGTGAGAGGGTTGACTTGCCCAAGCTCTAGCTCCATATGTTCTCCATCATTTTCAGTGATTCAATAACCATTCTTCAGTACGCCTGATGCCTTTTCAGTCCCAGATGCTCGCTGCTCCAAGGCTCCCTCTCTCCTCCAGTTCCAACATTTAGTATCAGAGCCAAGTTCTGCCAGTTTGTACTAGAACATGCCATCACTTTGATAGTAACGGATTAGGGTCAAACATTGACAAAATGTGATGATCAGCCACTAGATCTTCCAGTTCGTAAGAAAAGCTTTCCAACAAACCCCTCATCGCAAAAATCCAACAGTTGGATTAAGAGGTATGCTCAAAACAAAATCGACCGGGACTACTCTCTTCTCTAAGAGTAAGACTTTTTCCTTGTGATGACCATAACTGTCTTCTTTCTTTGTCAAATTTAAAATGTGGCACATGAAAATTGTAGTAGATTTTCTAAGCTTTCAATTCGTGTGACCATATTTGCATTCCATTGATTAGTTTGGGATAAATGCCGTTTACAAGCTGGCTTATCTAAGTCAGAATAGGAGCAGAAGCAAACCCTGTTTTCAAGAGGGCATACCATTCAAAATCCCCTGTCAATCTGAAAGGTTTTGAGCTGAATTTTCTACTGGTGGACTTTGTTTTCTAAAATTCCTAGTCTGCTAGCACCTTCAGTCCATTTTCTGTCAGACCAATTTCTGGCAGAAGCAGCAGCAGAAGCAGGAATAGCGCTGCCACCCAAGGGCAGCGTTGAGCATCACCAAGGCTCAAAATGGCAGCACCAGGCATTGTGACAACAGCCCAGCCTTTGGAAAGGCTAGAGGGACACGCCAATTTCACGTTTTGGAAGATCCGTACTCACCTTCTTTTGGATGAGAGGGGCTTATTGGAGGTGGTGAGCGACGACGAGGGTGCTCCGCATCCACAGGCAAAAGACATCACCGTAACGCAGGTGGTGGCAGGGAAGACACTGTAGAAAGGTGCAGCACATGCAAGTTCATCTGGAACCGCAGCACCGGTATATGAGTGGAAGAAGGACAAGCAGGCCTATAGGCTGCTTGCCAATACCATCATTAACCCGCATCTTCAGTACGTGAGTGACAAGGCTACTACAAAAGAGGGATGGGATGCATTGTACAAGAAGTGTGAGAGTAAGGATCCTCCATTTCTCATGCTTTTGGAGGAGAAGATGATGGCACTAAAAATGCAGGATGGCGAAGGGATGGAGGCGTATTTGGACAGGACAAAGGAGCTCACAAAGCAATTGAAAGCGGCCGGCAACTCTATGGAAGAGACGCGCTTCATCCTCCTCCTACTGAGGGGATTCCCAACGAGCTATGATACAGTGTGAGAGATGTTGGACTGCCAGCCGACTCTCAACCTAGACATCATCTGCACGTACCTGGTGTAGGTGGAATTGCGTCACAATGCAGTCAAATGCAATGGCGGTAATAGTAGTGAAGCAGCTTTTATGGCCATGGGCTCACGCAACCAGCAGTAGCAATAGTCTGGACAGTAGAGAAGCAAGAAGAAAGGCAAGTGCGACTATTACTACAAAGAGGAGTACTACGAGAAAGAGTGCTTCAAGATCAAGAGAGAGTAGGAGTAGCAACAGCAGCAAAAGCAGCCATCTCCACAATTGCAGCAGCCGCAGTCACAATAGCATCAGCAGCAGCAGCAGAACCAAGCTAGCCTGCGCCATTTTGACAACATGAACATGCCAAAGGAGGAGCGTGACCGCTTCTTCATGACGAAGTCCGATATGTCGCAGGTGGAGAAGGCAGATCTCGCATGGTACAAGGACTCAGGGTATACCAAGAGCCTAATGCATCACAAGGAGTGATTTATATAACTGCTCTCCATTCCTACCCGACTGATTGCTTTGGGTGATGATCGAGTCGTGTATGTTGAGGAGATTGGGATTGTGGAGATGTAGTTGGAGACCCCACGTGGCATTCAAGTGGGAGTGTTCCATGGCGTATTATATGTACCTGATATTGCATTCAACCTCCTCTTAATGTCCTATCTTACCAACACTAGACTGTGAGTTGTCTTTGACGATGACTATGTCTACATCCTCCACAAGGAAACGGGAGAGAGGTTTGCTGGGTCGGTGAAGGAAGGCGATATGTATAGCCTGTTGGGGGAAACCAAGATCCCGCGTGAGTAGAGTCTTGAAGTAGTGCTACAGGCCACAGATGGCAAAACCTGGCATGCACGCTACGGCCACATCGGCATGCGTGCCTTCTAGTAACTTTAAACAAAGCAGATGGTGCGTTACTTGCCCGCCATCTCCACCTTTGAGCAGTAGTTGTGCATCGGGTGTTTTGAAGGAAATCAACATCGCGAGGCGTTCTCTAGAGTAGGTGAGCGTGTAAAGGAGGTGCTGGAGCTGGTCCATGCGGACTTGTGTGGCCCGATGCAGACCCAGAGCTTTGGAGGCTCTAGGTATTTTCTCACCTTCATTAATGATTTCAGCCGTTACACTGCTCTGTACTTCTTTTCCTCCAAGGACCAGTGCTTTGACACGTTTAAGGAATTAAAGGCAATGGTGGAGAACTAGACCGGTAAGAAGACCAAGGCGCTGCGCAGCGACCGTGACAAAGAGTATCGTGATCAAGGAGTTCCAGGACTTCCTCGTAGCAGTATGCATCAAGGTATAGCGGACTGCGTCATACTCGCCGCAGCAGAACGACGTAGCAGAACATGTCAACCGCACCATCATTGAGCACTACGATGTACATCAAGAACCGCAGTCTAACCAAGACTCTTGAGTAGATGACGCCGTACGAGGCGTGGTCCGGCAAGAAGCCAAGCATGGATCATCTTCGCGTAGTTGGCAGCATGGTACACATGCACGTGCCAAAGAAAAAGCGGTAGAAATAGGACGCGAAGAGCATATAGATACTGATGATCGGCTATGACATGACAAGCAAGATGTATCATCTCTACAAGAGGGATACTAGCCATGTCATCATCTCCAGGGATATCGTTTTCAACGAAACTAACGTCATCGGCACCAACATCATCTGCAAAGAGGTAGCAGAACCAGCAGCTGATGAAGTAGTGAAAGCAGACATTCTTCCTAATCTAGTCTTTGCCAGCCCTTCCTCTACTTTGACAATGGGAGAATACTATTACTCTCCCATGTCAGATGCAACAAATACAGCAGCTTTATACGTAGAAATAGAAGAGGGAGATACAACACCACCAGCAGCAGCAGTTGTGCCAGCAACACCACGCTAGCGCACTGCTAACGCTCAAGCACCAGGTCGTAGATGCCCTCTCAGGGTGCGCTACAAGCCTGGTCAGCATGGCCATTCCTGGATGTTACAAAAACTACAACACATGAAGGTTGCAGTTCTAGCAGATTCAGATGAGCCATTGTCATACAAGGAGGCCATGGCTGTACCAGATGAAGTAGATTGGGTACAAGCTGTGTAAGAGGAAATACAGTCATAGTTGGACAACAGCACGTGGGAGCAGACAGAGCATCCACCTGGACGCAAAGTGATGAAGTACAAGTGGGTGTTCAAGAAAAAGCGGGAAGCAGATAGGAACCTGGAAAAGTGCAAGGCAAGGCTGGTTGCCAAGGACTACTCACAGCAAGAGGGGATCGACTATACAGAAACCTTTGTCCCTGTTGCAAAGTTAGTCTCGGTGTGCACGCTCCGCTTGTATGTCGCAGCTGAGGACTTCGAGGTTCAAAACATGGATGTCAAGATGACATTCTTGAATGGTAACTTGGAGGAGGAGATCTATATGGAGCAGCTGGAGGGGTTCATCATGGATGGCTAGGAGAACCTGGTTTACAAGCTGCAGAAGTCGTTGTACGGCCTCAAGTAAATATTGCATGCTTGGAAACAGAAGTTGGATGCAGCGCTACAGTGCAGGGGATTTGAGCTCAGCGAGTGTGACTGTATCGTATATCGCTCGTAGCAAGAGCATGAGATCCTCAATATCATTGTCTATGTGGATGACATGCTCCTCTTTCCAGTAGCATGTCTGCACTACTGGAGTTCAAGGAGGCCATGCAGGGATGCTTCTAGATGTCTAATCTCGGGGAGGCATCATACTTCCATGGCATCCAGATCATGCGTGACCGCAAATCCCGCTCTCTCTCGCTACAAGAGAGTCGTTATATCAAGGACGTCCTACAGCGGTTTAGCATGGCAAGGACAAAATCCATCGGCATGCCACTGGAGACGCGGTAGTAACTCGTGAGCTTCAGTGGAGAAGCAGATGCAGCTGAGTGGTAGAAGAACCAAGGTGCCGTCGGCAGTATCAAGTCCTAATTGTGGCAACCAGGCCAGACCTCGTACAGGCTGTGAGCGCTATGAGCCACCTCATGGCTAATCCCGGACCTGAGTGTCAAAAGGCAGTAAAACGGATCTTCTGCTACCTTGCTAGAACCTTCAACATCGACATCACCTACAACAGTAACCACAACAGCATCATCAGCTACACAGACGCTGATTGGACTTCAAACCCTGAGGACCACAAATCCATCTCTCGACATGTGCTCCTCATGAATGGCGAGGCAATCAGCTCGTGTAGCAAGCGGCATGTAGTCATGTCCACCTCAAGTACGGAAGCTCAGTACGTCTCTCTCAGTTTTGGAGCCAAGGAAGCATTTTGGCTTCAACGTCTCATTACGGAGATAAATGGGAGTGCAGCAGTTCGTGTTCCTGTCCTCGTCGACAACCAGAGCACAATCACAATCGCCAAAAATCCTCAGTACCATGCACGCACCAAGCACATTGATATCACATATTACCTCATCAAGCACATGGTACAGGAGGGTTCTATCAAGTTGGAATTTACTCCAACCAGCAAGCAGTTCGCTAATTTCTGTACGAAGCAAGTGACCCGTGAGAAATAGCAATTGTGCATAAAGGCATGTGAACTCAGCCCACTCTGACTATAGAAAAGTGGGAGATTGTTGGAAAAGAAGCCATCCGACTCAGTCTCAGTTCCATAGGAGGACGTTCCAAGAAACTACCAAATGTGTGCTCCGATCATCGATCTGACTCCACTGCAAGGAAGGATGAGGTGGCAGATTGGCTATGATCCAAATTTCAAGCGGATCCAACGGTCCATGGATGACGGTTCCATGCCTTAGCCTGAGAAAACAAAGAGGCAAGATGTCAAGGATCAAGTCCTGATGGGACTTGTCAGAGTGTGCACTAGGAAAAAGGTACGTCTCTTTACTTTTTAGGTTAGGTGAGATCCTTGTGTGCTAGCCATGGATACATGGCGATTCTCTATGGGATTGTGGGTGATGTGACCACTAGGATTGTGCTATGTGAGCGTTTTCTAGCTCTCTAGGTCGTGTACGACTAGTCCGCGTGGTTGCTAGGCTGATTTTCTCTCGTATGTGAGATTGTGGACTCTAGTGTGTGAGCTTTAGCCTCCATGGCTAAGTGGTGTGGCTTGTGAGAGGGCTGACTTGCCCAAGCTCTAGTTCTATATGTTCTCCATCATTTTGAGTGATTCAACAACCATTCTTCAGAAAAAATGATACCCTTTCAGTCCCACATGCTCGCTGCTCCAAGACTCCCTCTCTCCTCCTGCTCCATGATTTGGGAACGTTCCAAGGAGCACGTTCTCCATCATGCAGCTATAACATTTTAGTCCACGGCATGGAGGGATGTACAAGTAATGTGGCTAGCTATGGCAGCCACATCCTTGTACTAGCTTTGCCTCTAAGGCAAGACAAAGTGAAAGTGCTTTAAATGAAATAACCATCGTGCGGAAGCCACCCTGGATCTCATTCGTAGTTCTGTGAACAGACCTTTATAAACAACATCGAATAGTATCACCAAATTATTCTTGACCTTCATCAATGACCATTGTCACAACATGTGGATATAATTCCTCAAAGAATAGGAAGAGGTCCTAGAGAAGCTTGAGGAGTTTGTTGCCAGGGTTAAGCGGTAGAC
>SZWC01000801.1:139192-146692 GCA_023375785.1 Penium margaritaceum | reverse complement strand
TAGGTCATGTAGCCTTCTGCATGAATCCATCAATCAAGTTTCCATTTCTCAAACTCTTATTTGCTCTCACATTGTCCATATGCAACCTCGACTCCACAAGTGGCTTGAGTAAACAACGGGATTTCACTTGTGTCTGTGTAACCGACTCTGTTTGGCCAAGGAGGAATCCGGGGGTTTTGCAGAGGGGTCCTAGAGCAAGGGAGGACTATGTGGAGCACCATCCTGCAGAAGTCAAGTGGCCGATATAACAGTAAGGTGAGAGAGGTAAGGGTTCACTTTGTGATTGTGTATGAGTATCTACCTCCACTATTTCACTTCTTGTCACTCTTTGATGCATTTTTGCCGAAGTATTGTTTAGGTATCATCAGTGGACAGATGCATTTGTGGGATGTATAATATAGGATTAAGACCACATCGAGCCAGGCATCCACATGATTGTGACGACCTGACTCTGGTCATAAGAAAGAACTTTTTTTTCATAAGAAGTAAGGATAGGTGAACAGCACAGAGAAACTAGGTGTAGTGGTTGTACGACATAGAGATGAGAGAGAATCAGCAATGAGTTATCACATTGCAGGGGCTCATTTGGGTATTGAAGTACTTCGAATAGGAGTTGGGGATTACAACAATTTGTAAGGAAGCTCGTATGTATCAACTTCTATAACAATATAGGATCAGTAGCAGGAAAGAACAGTAGTAAGAGAAGATCCATAAAAGCAGTTAACAAGTGAGTGGGTAGCGATAAATAAGTGGAGCACACATTTTTTGGGTAATAGTATTAATGGTACGGTGAGTGTGGAATTTTCTATGCTCTCTGTCTAGCATAATTGCATAAGCGGCCTTCACATTCCATTGTGTATGTTGATCTCTAGTTATATTTTTGAGGATGTTAGGTGCATTACTCAGATTTTTGGCCAGCTAGTTGTGTATCATAGGTTACCGTAGCGTGCCAACACATATTAGGGTCCTTTGTACGGAGTAGTGTAAGTAAGTGAAGGACCACTATCACAGTCTGAGTTAGGCAACAGAGATCACTGACGCACGCACACATTGAGTTGGCTAGAGGAGCAATTGTGGCAAACGTACGGTTATCCTGTGACCGCGATGAAGGATCTCATAAAGTTACAGATCATAGAGAGCGAGTGCAACGGGGTTTCTCATGGATCTCGTCTAATGCAGCAAACGTCATATAGGACCAACAAGGAGCGCTTCTCGGATGTGAGCAGTATGGCCCAACTCCCTGAGGAAGACATCGAGGAAGCGACTGGTCACGTGTAACGTTACCGAGCACTACGACGTCGTATACGGGACTGAAAATGGAGGGGTATCTTCTAGATATTGTACCATATACACCATCTATGCAGCCAGGATAGCGAGGAGTACTGATGCTGTTTGGTGTAGAACTGTTGCAATAGACTCTTCCTAGAGTACCATTACAGTGGCAAGTACTGGAGGGCAAACAGGGCAAGTGGCTTCACACCAGGATTCCCCACCAGCACGTGTTGCCATGGTTCTTTGTCGAAAAGCAGTAGGCACTTTCCTCTGGCACGTAGCAGCGTGTGAAAGCACTCTACCAGATGTACCATATACCATTGATAGTACATCAGGAGGTGGCAACACCAGCCAATCCACCTACACTGGGAATGCCACGAGAACAAGACCAACCAGCCATGGCTTACACTAAACACAAGGTATACCAGCTGCAACAGGATCCCAGGAGACAACCGGTGCCTATCTCGGTCCTGTCCAAAGCATAGATGTTACAGCTTCTATAGATTAGGACAGGTCAGAGTAGCCAGTAAATCCAACTATACGCCATTGTGTCTGAAGGGCAAATGCAGTAGCCAACAGCCAGAGTGTTTTTTGCAACCCTACGTACTCCTACTATCCACCACGATGCACCCCACCTTGGACATGTCAGTCAGGCACAATATCATCATTTGATCCCATTAACACCCCAATCCTAAATCCATGCGTCACAGGCGGTGTAAATCCCCCAAGTTCTGACTTCTCTTGCTATCACTCTCTTACCCTATCGTAGGGATCCTACTTGCCAGTAATGGTCCCTCTAGGATTTACCGTCCTAGTGGTTTCTGCCCTACCATCTCAGTGCAGCCAGCAGTAGATGACTCATGCAAAGGACGGCCTGGTGAGCGGAGTGCCACTATTTGTTGGTTTAACTTCCCTGTAACCACACACAGGTTGGCAACCAAATCTACACATATTCTAGTCCTTTGTGACAACCCGAATGACTCACCCATTACCTCTCCATCTGCATCCTCCAAGCCCTTCCTCACGATACCAACAACAAGGACCCACATCATCCCGACTCGTGGCAAACAAAATGATAGCGATTCTAGCTTCTCCGATGCCTCTGTCTCGGATCCTACATCCACAGCAACAACAGGTGCATCCTGCTATTGGGACCGCTGCTCAACTCCCTCCACAGCCAGTGAGTTCGATGAGCCTGATAACTCCGGCCCCTTTGAGTCTCGAGTGGATCCTCCTCTATCATCCCATTCCCAGTGGGTCAGAACTGGCCCTTTCTGCATCAGATTTACCAGACGTCTCCCTTCCAAATCCATCCTTACAACATGCAGATGGGCAATATATCCCATTCATTCAGCATCTGATTCTGATGACTTTGATACTGCACTTTAATCGATACCTCTCATCTCCTCGTCGAGGGTGGCAACCCACGCCAGGAGCTACGACTTAGGGCCCGATATAGACCCATTGGATTCAAGGCCGTTCGCAAGGTCCCTTGAACATACCTTTTTCACAGATGCAACCGTAGCAGGATTAGACCCCCATATCATTTGGCTTAACGGATACAATGTAGCCAGAATTAGAGCGTGGTCACCCTACAAAGATGCGCGTCGGGAATAGAGTCTGTCTAAGTATACGAGATAAACTTCCATAGGAATTCTGCCAGCGGGGTATCAGGTATACCAGACGCATTGAGGGATGATCAGTCAGTCACAATATCATGGTCGACCAGCGGCCGCTGCCTCTGTTATCTATGCGGCTCCGATGGCCATCTCCACTGCCAATGTCCCTCCCGTTTCCCGCGCTCGTACTCGGACCCAGATCATTGTGAGAGCCACTAACCGCGGCATGGTTCCCATTCACCAATTCATTTGGACAGACTCAGCTCACCTTGTCGGGAATGGATACCTTTATTGACGCGGCAGGTGACGATCCATGGTAATGACTTCACCAGATAGCCTTGCTGGCTGCCATTGGCCGCATCCCATTTGATCTTCTGCAAGTCACAGCTGAGCTACATCTATAAGGCATTGCAGCAGATTGGTACTATGTACAAAAATCTTTTGCCACCTATGAGGATTTTGGTAATGTCCTCATCGAGCGCTTCCGACCCCTCATAAAGGAAGAAGTACTTTCCAAGATTGAAAAGAAGGTCATGAAAGTAAGAGACGACATTCAACTCTATATGGACAGGATCCTCCCATGGTCCACAGTTGCCAAAAGCCTAGAAGGCGAGGGACTACCCTTTGGATCCTGCTACAGAACCTTATCCATGCACTCCCGCATGAGATGAGCACAAATATGAATCCATTGAAGTATTGTACCTTGTAAGAAGCAACAAGTGATGCCAGAGATAAATATGAGCAGCTTCGCACTACAACGCACCAATCGGCATCCACAACTGTTAGAGTACCAAGTGGCATAGCAGTATGCGGCAATCCTCTACCTCCAAAGACCTACCATGTTTGTGGTAGCTTTAAACATGTTCAGGTGCACTATCCGCAACGTCAAAGGGAGCAGATTCCTTCTCTACGTCATCCCAGAGCAGAACAATGAGATAGAACGGAACCGCAAGTGGAACGAGCAACCATGACCAAATCAACACCCACAAGGAGCTCCTGACACGCACGAGGCAGGAGTAGTAGTGGCACCTACGCAGCAATGATCACTCTTCCAAACTCTTCCAAAGTGGCAGATGCATCCACTTCAAGCACCATCACAGCTGGTACCGTTGGTATGCGGAATTTTGGATTTGGCATTCTGTTGGGCGGTTATGAGACCACCAACAAGACACTGACGGAACAAGAGTAACACCGAATTGACACTGCACAAACAACTGGGTTGGTGGGTTAGACTTTACGTGAGGCGATGGAAATCGAAAGGGAATTGCGCCAGCATGAAAAACAAAAAGATGCTATCTTACCAAAGGGAATTACTGCACGATTAGTACGGCCATGTAGTGACTACGAAGGGGCAAAGGCTGGGACCGCACGAATGGAGCAACCAGTAAACCTGGCAAATATGACTATGTTAGTACAAATAGTCTTAACAGTACCGCCCCCACCATCCGTGACGCTTTCGCCTGTCTTCCATGTGTCCTCAACCTAGTCCCACAGTCCAGTGGAGGCCCTCCTCACCCGGCCTCTTTCCACTATCTCCTTTCTAAAATACCTTCAACTTCATCCTAGGATGACCACGATGCTTGAGGCATGTTTTTGCATGGCTGATCAATGCCTTGCCCCAGTAGGCATCTAACTTTGTTGCAAACACCTGGTGCACGCCGGTACCCACAACACTTTTAAATTTGAGGTAGATTATGCGGTGCGTATCTTCCTTAACGAGATAGACTGGGGATGGCCCCTTAACTACTGGAACCACCGAGGCAACATGATACCTACTACCCTATTGCCTGATGATTTCAATTTGAAGTATTTTTTTGTGGTCAAATGTCACCAAATTTGATCTTTATTGAATTTAAATAGGCATCAAAATATTTATTAAGCTACTTGAACAATTTCAAGGTGTGATGGTCCACTTCGTACTTTAATGGGTTCATGTGTTGAGCCATTTTGTAAACATGTTCAGATTACTTGAATTTCTGGTCAATTTTGTGCGTTCACATTATGTGGTTGAATTGGACAAGACAAATACAGTGATGCAAGGAGAGGGATTTGCAAGAGGTACAGACGTATGCAAGAAAATCAAGGAAAACAGTACAACTTTTTTAAATGTCTACACGGTAACATCTTCCTCCTCCATGTCATCTGTGTGAAACAAAAGTTGCCTTGCGTATGGTGCTGCTATACGGTGGAAACGTGGGTCTAATACACGTGGCAACTTGGACTTTGTCCATGCGTTTTTCACGAGTGGCTCGGCATCACGCAAGTACACCCATGCCTCATAGAACCATGTACAGGAAGCTTCCTTCATGACCTTCATTCCCACATCGCCGGTTTCTCCAATCCGTGTTCATACTGAGCCCCATTCCGCAAAAAGCTCCTCCAACTTGTTTTTTAGCGGTCGTATGATGCTGATGTCCGCAGGCTAGACTTTTGGTGTACATCCCGCTGGGATGTACACCGTGCGTATGTAAGGAAAGTTGGTTTGCAGTCATTCTTGAAAAGATATACTACACTAAGGGTGCCACGTGTCCAGTACTAGAGGATGTCTGTCTCACCCTCCTTGACACCGAGCGCACTGCATGTGTGCTTATAGTAGGGCACAACGATAGTGTGTACCTATTCACGAGTCGTGTCGACGTTCGCCTAGTACATCTGGATGAACATCAGATTCCACCGAACTCGGTTAGGCGGATGGCATTGTCTCCGCGAGGTACACAGTGAGAGGTTTTATCACCGAATATGAGCTGTATTGGAAGCAACTTCCCATTCATAAAACTAGTGATGACAGCGATTATGCAGCGCTTGTCTCCGAGTCCAAGAATGCCGACGTTATCAATGTCCTTCAAAGCGTATGTGTGTCCTACAACTGGCATGAGTTGGATGCTAGTGTGATCGGTGTTGAGAACCATGAATGGCTTGATCCCGTATAGGGAAACCATGCATGCGACTCGCCGATGGAATGTCAGCACCTTCTCCTCCCAATCCATCGGGACATTCTACGCTACTATCATGCCAGGGTAACATGCCCACCCAAGCTCCCGCATGATGAACGCACGTACCCACGACCGACCAAAAACCTTGACCCATGCACGCCAGCTCACCAAGTGCATGGTGCGCGATAATACCGCGTACTTGCTCCTCGATGGTCTTGTTATTGAGTGAAACGCCAACAGCACGATCCTCTTTGAGGGTCGTGCGTATCTCTGTCATTATAGCCAAGACCTCTTCCCCTTACACCCATGCTTCCTTCTTTTGTTGCTCACGGGTGCGGATGGAATTGCTATAATTCACACCAAAACTGCCTCCTCATACTACTTTTTACGACTTTCATGCCATGAACGAACCAGCCGGTGACAGTGCTTGGTACGAGGAGGTCAAAGACGCAATAGCCGTCCGGTATACGAAACGTGCGGCGGAGATGCTACACGGTCGCGTAGGTTGATGGCTATGACTTGTATGCCTGGAAAATGGTTATGAAGTGTCCACAACCAAATCAATCGCCGTACTTGCGACCTCCCGTCCCACTCGTCCATGCACAAGTATATGCGGTTGTGGTGTTAGATGTGACGTGTACTACAAGGTACTCTATGTCCGTTGAATCGTCAGTGTCCTGGCCATTAGATGAGGACGATGCAGAATCGTCACCGTCATTATTGGCACTACTGTTGTTGTTGGCGCTGATGTGCTGAACGTTCTCGTTGATCATCAGGACACCAGATCGGAACCTCGTAATGGAAGGCTACAGAGTCTTGGCTGGCTTGTCTAGCGATGTTGTAGGGACCTTTCCCTTTTCTACTGCCGTAGGAGGACGTCATTCAGGGGAAGGAGTCCGTGTCGTGCCAGAAAGACCAGCCTTAGGACTGTACTTCCACATCGTACGCGGAGGACATTGACAAATGGTCGCGGACAATGTGATTGAGGTCTGTTGGGAAAGGAGTCATCCGGCTCAGTTTCGGGTCCACAAGAGCAAGTTCCAGGAAGCTACCAGATGCCTACTCCGATCGTCGATCCGACTTCAGCATTGGAAAGATCAGGTGGCAAATTGTCTACGGTCCAAGTTTCAGCCCGATCCAACGGTCGGATTGGGAGATATGAATTTTCGAAGTTTCGGGGGTCATGGACCGTCGATGTCTGGGTGGGCATGGGTGATGGCTCCATGCCTTAGCCTGAGAAAAGAAAAAAGGCAAGAGGTCCAGGGTCAAGACCTGATGGGAGAAAAATCCAAAAAGGTCCTTGGTCTTAGGATTGCCTTGTCAGAGTGTGCTGACTAGGATAAAGGTACCTCTCCTTACTTTTTAGGTGAGGTGAGATCCTTGTGTGCTAGCCATGGACACATGGCGATTCTCCATGGGTTTGTGGGTTATGTGACCACTAGGAGTGTGCCATGAGAGCATTCTCTAGCTCTCTAGGTCGTGTGTGAGTGGTCAGCCTGATTGCTAGGCTGATTTCCTCCCTTGTGTGAGATTATGGATTCTAGTGTGTGAGCCTTAGCCTCCATGGCTAAGTGGTGTGGCTTGTGAGAGGGCTGACTTGCCCAAGCTCTAGCTCTATATGTACTCCATCATTTTGAGTGATTGAACAACCATTCTTCAGCACAAGTGATGCCCTT
>SZWC01000801.1:110778-121800 GCA_023375785.1 Penium margaritaceum | reverse complement strand
AAGGGCATCACTTGTGCTGAAGAATGGTTGTTCAATCACTCAAAATGATGGAGTACATATAGAGCTAGAGCTTGGGCAAGTCAGCCCTCTCACAAGCCACACCACTTAGCCATGGAGGCTAAGGCTCACACACTAGAATCCATAATCTCACACAAGGGAGGAAATCGGCCTAGCAATCAGGCTGACCACTCACACACGACCTAGAGAGCTAGAGAATGCTCTCATGGCACACTCCTAGTGGTCACATAACCCACAAACCCATGGAGAATCGCCATGTGTCCATGGCTAGCACACAAGGATCTCACCTCACCTAAAAAGTAAGGAGAGGTACCTTTATCCTAGTCAGCACACTCTGACAAGGAAATCCTAAGACCAAGGACCTTTTTGGATTTTTCTCCCATCAGGTCTTGACCCTGGACCTCTTGCCTTTTTCTTTTCTCAGGCTAAGGCATGGAGCTATCACCCATGCCCACCCAGACATCGACGGTCCATGACCCCAGAAACTTCGAAAATTGATATCTCCCAATCCGACCGTTGGATCGGCCCGAAATTTGGACCGTAGATAATTTGCCACCTGATCTTTGCAATGGTGAAGACGGATTGACGATCGGAGCAGGCATCTGGAAGTTTCCTCGAACTTGCTCCTGTGGACCTGAAATTGAGCCGGATGGCTCCTTTCTAACAGGCCTCTCCAAGGAGCCACTAAGAGCACTGACCAGAGACTATATAAAGCCTGTCATTGGCATGTGATAATATATCATCTCTTACTCTTGAGACTTGGGAGAAAACTAATCCCTTGTTGGCTACCAAGAAAGAGGGTAAAGAACAAGTACAAGTGTACACTTTGGTGTATAGCATTGCCAGTTGGATGAGAGTTTGGAACACTCTCCGGCCACGGTTGGGACAAGTTAAGTGAACCTTTCAGTGTGGAAATACCACTCCGTGAGTGATCTCTACCTTGGTTGTAATACCAAGGGCGGTCGGCGGTTTGCCTGTCGGCGCCGTTTACTCTAGACCGTGGCCAAGTGCGGAGTGTCAAAGGGTTATGGGCCCACACTGATCGGGAAACTTGGTTCTTGTACCACCGCTTAGTTCACGTGGCAGGTACCTCCGCAACAGACAAGACACCAGTGCTCCATCTGCTTCATCGTCGGTCCACTTTGGACCAAGGTACGCATTGTGAGAGACCGGACGCGGGTTGGACCCGTGGTCCACTTTTGCTCTCCACGGACAAGGAACGAGGATACGCTCTGCCATTGTTGGTATGACCCTCGAGTCCTAAGCGGGTTACGCTCTGCCCTTGTGGGTACGACCCCGTGTCTTTGGGAGCACTTCCTCCACAATAGCTAGGAGACCATCGGCTGGGGGGGAATGCAACGGACTGCACCTTAAAAATCTGTAGCAGTCATCAGCCACATCAGCCTACATCGGCCTGAACAAAGCAGAACAGCAGAGACTAAGTGAGCATCCTTGACCACACCGCAATCATGCCGGAGGGTCAAGAGATCGTTCCAGTCACCTCACGGCCCGCCGAGTTGGGTGCGGCCAACGCCATCGCACGCTTCGATGGCAAAGCCTTCGACATGTGGAAATGGCAGTTTGAGGTGGTGATGCGCGTGCCCGGGTACCTCAACATGCTGAAAGGGACGGAGGTAGCACCGGAGGACGAGGCAAGCGTGGAATACGCAGAGTGGCAAGAGCGGAATGACATCGCTCTCGCACTCCTCGTCACGTCCATAAGCCCCTCCCTAATCGCCCACATCGAGGGATGCACAACGGTAGCTGAGGCTTACACCAAGCTGACAAACGTGTACCAGTCAACTTCCCTCGCCAATCGAGTCTTCATCCTGCAGGGCCTCATCGGGCTGCGGATGGACGAGGGGGAATCCATCTCGGATTTCCTCCAGCAGTTCGAAGGACTGCATCAAGAAGCCCGCGCAATGTCCTGGCAGCTCGACCAACAGATGCAGGCCATGATTCTCCTCATTGCCTTGCCGCCAAGCTGGGGCCCCATGATCACCACCTTGGGTGGTTGGGAGGAGTCGGAGTTCACGTACCCTCGTGTCTCCGAGTTTGTCCGGAACGAAGCCATGCGGCACAACAACGGCGTCATCAACAAAGCCGCATACGGGAGTGGCTCGGGAAGCACCTCCTCTCATGGCAACAGCAGAGGCAGTGGCGGCGGGAAGAGCAGCAAGAAGAAAGGCAAGTGCCACAACTGTGGCAAGGCGGGGTATTGGACGCGGGAGTGTCGCGCACCAAAGAAGGAAGGAGGTGGTGGTGGGAGCAGCAACGTGAGTAAGAAGGTGGACTCGACGTCCACGAGCATGATGGCCGAGAGCAAGGCCCCTCCCAAGGGCTCTAGGCTGTTGCGGCCGGGAGCCTTCAGGCTGGACAGTGGCACGGACTACCACACCTCTCGCGAGGCATGTGGCTTCTCGTCCCTCACACCGTCCACGGCCAAGTTCCGGTGTGCCAACGGCGGCATCGAATACGTGGCTGGTAAGGGAGAGAAGGTCGTGCACACACGGCTCAACGGAGCCGACAAGGAGTTGCGGCTGCAGAATGTTGTCTACATGCCAACTTTCGCCGCAAACCTCCTCTCCGTCTCGCGGATTACGGATCACGCGATGACGGTGGTGTTCACACAGAAGGAAGCCGTCATCCTCAAGAACGAGGACGTGACGATTACGTATACTGCATCAGACCTTGTCGCCAAGGTGCCACGAACGGATGGGCTCTACGTTCTGCAGACGAAGAGCACGGAAGGGCACGCTGGGGCGGCAGAGGCAGTAGCGGAAGCTGCACCATCGCCGAACGCCAAGACACCATCCATGCCGCTTGCTCTGGCGGCTAAAGACGCGCGAGTAGCAACTGCGAAGCTGTGGCACAGACGCCTTGGGCACGTGGCCGACAGCACCCTGCAGGTCATGCAGGAGCAGAAGCTTGTACGCGGGCTGGAGGGGTGTGAGCTGAAGGGTGGATGCAACGCTGGGTGTGAGGCCTGTCTGCAAGGGAAGACAAAGCGGAAACGTTTCTCCAAGAACGGTCGCAGAGCAGAGGGCATACTCGACCTTGTCCACAGCGACGTGTGTGGCCCCATGCGCACCACGTCCAACGGCGGCTCCAAGTACTTCCTTACCTTCATCGATGATTACTCTCGGAAGGTGTGAGTGTACTTCCTCAAAATGAAGGGAGAGATGCTGGAGCGCCTGCAAGAGTTTGTCGCCATGGTGGAGCGACAAACCGGGCGGAAGGTCAAGGCCCTACGGAGCGACAACGGCGGAGAGTACGAGGGGTGCAAGCCGTGGCTTCGGGCACAAGGCATTGTCCACCAACCTACTACCCCCTACACACCGCAGAGCAACGGCGTGGCCGAGCGCATGAACCAGACTATTCTGGCCATGACGCGAACCATGCTGTTCGACTCAAAGCTCCCTCCTCGCTTCTGGGCGCAAGCAGCGCGCACTGCATGCTACCTCATCAATCTCATGCCTGCTGTAGCACTGCGCAGTAAGGGGATAGAAAAGGAGCAAAGTGCAGAACGCATGACGCCGCAGGAGGCGTGGTCGGGAAAGAAACCGGATGCCTCTCACCTAAAGGCCTTCGGCTGCACGGCTTGGGTCAAAATCCAGGATGGGCAAGGAGTGGGGAAGTTGGATGCACGTGCGCGCAAGTACGTGATGATCGGCTACGAGGCCACGCACAAGGCGTACAGGCTGTGGGACCAGGCAGCAGGGAGAGTCATCACCTCCAGAGATGTGACCTTTCAGGAAGAGTCACACGACAAGGGAGAACTGCTGGATCCAGAGAACTCTCCAAAACAAGGAGAGTGAATCGTGCTGGTAGATGCGGGTGACACACCCCCGCCTAACTGGCGTGGGATGCCAGTGGCCATATCCAGCGAGGCTGCCAATTTAGGGAGAGCGTCCGCTCAGGCTGAAGCGGAGTTGACATCCGACACCGCGTCAGAGACATCCGAGGCCTCCTCAGAGGCCACTGGTTCTTCTCTTCCAGCGACCCCTCCTGGAGAAGCATAGCAGCAGCAGCAGCACGAGCAGCCAGCACCAGCACCACTGCGGCGCAGTGAGTACCAAGCAAAGCCTGCGAAGCACTACGACGGAAAGAAGGCTGAGTGGATTGGCCTGAGCTGGTCGTACCTTGCGCAGGGAGAGCCGGCTACCATCGCCAAGGCTCTCTCGTAGCCAGACGCCGCTAAGTGGAAGGAGGCGATGGAGAGCGAGCTCGCCTCCATCGAGGAGAACGGAACGTGGGTACTGGAGGACAGACCACCAAACGCACACGTGGTGGGCGTGAAGTGGGTCTTACGCGTCAAATGCAAGCAAGACAACAGCATCGACAAGTACAAGGCAAGGATCGTCGCAAAGGGGTTCTCGCAAAAAGCAGGGTCTGAGTACGACGAGACCTACTCTCCTGTCGCGTCCTTCCCCTCCATCCGCACCTTGCTGGCTGTGACTGCGTCGCGCAACATGGAAATCCACCAGATGGACGTCAAGACCGCCTTCCTCTACGGGAAGCTTGACAAGGAGGTACTAATGGAGGTGCCCGAGGGTGTCAAGGCAAAACCCGGGTAGGTGTGCCGCCTCATCAAGGTTCTCTACGGGCTGAAATAGGCCCCAAGGATCTGGTACAAGGAGATGGACAGCTTCATGGCTGGCCTTGGCTTCTCGCACTGCCAGAACGATCCCAGTGTGTATGTGCGTGCGGATGACCAGGGCCTGTTGCTGGTAGTGCTGTACGTGGATGACCTGATTCTGGCCTCCACCTCCATGAAGGCCCTCGAGGCCCTCAAGGAGAAGCTGCAGGGGCGGTTTCAGATGAAGGACATGGGCGAGCTCGAGTACTACTTGGGCATCGCTATACATCGCAACCAAGCTGCAGGCACCATCGAGCTCAACCAGACGAAGTACATCTCAGAGGTGCTTCGGCGCTATGGCATGGAAGACGCCAAACCCCTCAGTACTCCTCTCCCCACGAAGTGTAATCTCACCTCCGCCCACTCCCCCAGCACGAAAGCCGAGCGCCGCGAAATGCAGGATGTGCTATACCAGTCTGCGGTGGGCAGCATCATGTATGTTATGGTTGGCACGCGACCGGACATCTCCTTTGCTGTGGGGCTAGTCAGTCAGTTCGTGGCCAACCCTGGGCCACTGTACTGGCAGGCCGTGAAGCACATTTTGCGCTATCTCAACAAGACACGGCACATGGGGCTGTAGTACGGCGGCCTTCAAGGAACAGACCTTTTGCGCCTGAAGTGCTATACCGACGCAAATTTTGGAGGCAACGTGGATGATAGGAAGTCCACCTCGGGCTTTGTGTGCCTTGTGAACAGCGGCGCTGTGTGGTGGGCCAGTCGCAAGTAGGACTGTTTCTCCATCTCAACCGCAGAAACTGAGTACGTGGCGCTGTGTGAGGTGTGCAAGGAGACATAGTGGCTACCCAGCTTACTCGCTGAGATGCACGCACCACAGAAGGAGGCCACAGTCATCCACGTCGATAACCAGAGCGCGATGGACATCGCGTTCAAGGACACCCTCTCCAGGCGGACCAAGCACATCGACATCCGCTATCACTACACGCGCGACCTCGTCGCCAAGGGAGTGGTGGATCTGCAGTACATCTTGACCAAGCAGATGCTCGCAGACTTCCTGACGAAGCCGCTGGACAGTGATCCGTACATGCCAGGGGCACGAGGCATCGGGATGGTGAGCACAGCAGATGAGGGCTGAACGGGCGGGCTACTTCACAGGTGGCCGACATCGCTGGGCCCATGGCCGCAGCAGGAATCTAGCCGCGAATGGACGCAGGTGCAAGGGAGAGTTTGTTATGTTCTATGTATGCCCCTGGTCCAATCAGCGGAAGATTTAGACTGGGTATGCACTGCGCTTGTAGCGCAAGTCTCCCAGCGACACGAAGAGAGGCTAAGAGAGACAAGGCATGCACTGCTCATCCTTGTGGAGCAAGTCCCCTTGGTCTACTCTTGGTAGTCTACCTGGTGCATGCTCTTTAGGACAACTTCCTACAGCCTAGTGGGTGAAGGCACCGTCTCGCAATCGAGAGGTCCGGGGTCAAATCCCGCCAGGACCAGATTTTCTTTGTGACTAAAAAGGGCCAAGGAAGCTTCCTAGAAGTTTCTAAGGTCCAAGGTGGATCAAGCGCCACTTGGCGGTCACAGAGGGTGCCATGTCATCAAAGCTGATGACACTGTCTAGGGTGGCCTTGGAGGGAGGCCCCTCCAAGGAGCCACTGGGAGCACTGACCAGAGACTATATAAAGCCTGTCATTTGCATGTGATAATATATCATCTCTTACTCTTGAGACTTGGGAGAAAACTAATCCCTTGTTGGCCACCAAGAAAGAGGGTAAAGAACAAGTGCAAGTGCACACTTTGGTGTGTAGCANGGAAGCTTCCTAGAAGCTTCTAAGGTCCAAGGTGGATCAAGCGCCACTTGGCGGTCACAGAGGGTGCCATGTCATCAAAGCTGATGACACTGTCTAGGGTGGCCTTGGAGGGAGGCCCCTCCAAGGAGCCACTGGGAGCACTGACCAGAGACTATATAAAGCCTGTCATTTGCATGTGATAATATATCATCTCTTACTCTTGAGACTTGGGAGAAAACTAATCCCTTGTTGGCTACCAAGAAAGAGGGTAAAGAACAAGTGCAAGTGCGCACTTTGGTGTATAGCATTGCCAGTTGGGTGAGAGTTTGGAACACTCTCCGGCCACGGTTGGGACAAGCTAAGTGAACCTTTCAGTGTGGAAACACCACTCCGTGGGTGATCTCTACCTTGATTGAAATACCAAGGGCGGTCGGCGGTTTGCCTGTCGGCGCCGTTTACTCTAGACCGTGGCCAAGTGCGGAGTGACACCAAGCACAGATGAAAGATGCAAAGAGAAGGGAAGAATGGACCCAACCTTCAGAGAAACCAAAGGAGGACTGTAGGAGGCAGATGAGTGGCGGGTTTGGGCCATTGCACAGATGTTGCATACAAGACATGATCTACCAACGTACCGCCAATAGCTCCTATCCCATACTAAACAACTATACCATGTGCTCTACCAGAAGTTTGATCTTACCCACAACCTCCGCAAGCCCACCGTATTGGTGCATGCCGCCATGAAGAACATCTGAAAGATGGTTGTCCATGGAAGTTGGCAAATAGGGAGTAGGGAAATCACAATGTATGAGTCCCTCTACCAGAGATTCTGAAGCTGGTGGTGTAGACCTACCATAACCGCAACCACATGGGAATTGATAAGCTAATCCACGAACTTCGCACACAGATATACACGACCTCAAGGGCATGGTGGAGCAGGTGACGCAAGCATTTTTCACCTGTTATAACATCAAACAACTAGGACCGCAAGACCACCATTCGTATATGCCAGTCCACTATGGAAATCCCATGGAAAGGATTTATATTGACTACCATGGACTGCGGAAGCCGTGCAACAAGAAAGCGGTATTGGTTGGCAATGGTGGACTAATTCACCAAGTACCTCCTTGTCCGTGCCCTACCAGATAAGACTACAGCCGGCATAGTACAGTTCGTCCATGAGGAGATGTTTTGCACCATCATCAACTATGACAACAATACAGAGTTCCAGGGAGCCTTGTGCATGGAGCTCGCCCATTCAGGTGCGCGAAAGGTGTATCCCGCCAGATACCGCCTAGAGTCGCAGGGACTAGTGGTGCAGATGCACGAGATCCTAGAGCGGGCAGTAGAGGCCGCAAAGGAAAACAACTAGGAAGAGGTACTGAAGAAGACGATGTATTATCTCAACACCACACCAGTAGCCATCACTACGTTCTAACCACATCTACTCATGTTTGGACAGTTATCGCATAGCGCTGTGTAGATGTTACAGCAGCCATTTATTTTGCAGGTATTGGACATTCGCACAGACAAGGCCGATGAAAGTAAAATTGTGGCGGGAAGGATGAAAGAGGAAGAGCGGTAGAGGAATAAACAAAGGGACTAGGTAGTGTAGTGGTGGTTGACAGTGCGAGAGTAGTGGTGAGACCTCATCAAGCCTAAATTACGCTTGCGGGCTTGAGTCACAGCTCACCTCGCTTGTGACCGCAAGAACTGTTGGATCTGGAGGAGAGAGGGAGCCTTGGAGCAGCGAGCATGTGGGACTTAAAGGGCATCACCTGTGCTGAAGAATGGTTGTTGAATCACTCAAAATGATGGAGTACATATAGAGCTAGAGCTTGGGCAAGTCAGCCCTCTCACAAGCCACACCACTTAGCCATGGAGGCTAAGGCTCACACACTAGAGTCCACAATCTCACACAAGGGAGGGAATCAGCCTAACAATCAGGCTGACCAGTCACACACGACCTAGAGAGCTAGAGAATGCTCTCATGGCACACTCTTAGTGGTCACATCACCCACAAACTCATGGAGAATTGCCATGTGTCCATGGCTAGGACACAAGGATCTCACCTCACCTACAAAGTAAGGAGAGGTACCTTTATCCTAGTCACTACACTCTGACAAGGCAATCCTAAGACCAAGGACCTTTTTGGATATTTCTCCCATCAGGTCTTGACCCTGGACCTCTTGCCTTTTTTTTTTCTCAGGCTAAGGCATGGAGCCATCACCCATGGCCACCCAGACATCGACGGTCCATGACCCCAGAAACTTTGAAAATTCATATCTCCCAATCCGACCATTGGATCGGCCTGAAACTTGGAGTGTAGATAATTTGCCACCTGATCTTTGCAATGGTGAAGATGGATTGACGATCGGAGCAGGCATCTAGAAGTTTCTTGGAACTTGCTCCTGTGGACCTGAAATTGAGCCGGATGGCTTCTTTCCCAACAATCTCCCACTTTGCCGCAGTCAGAGTGGGCTGAGTCCACATGCCTTCATGCAGAACTGCTGCTTCTCACGGGTCACTGGCTTGGTGCAGAAATCAGCGACCTGCTTGCTGGTTGGAGTAAACTCCAGCTTGATAGCACCCTCCTACACCATGTGCCTGATGAAGTGATATGCGATGTCAATGTGCTTGGTACGTGCATGGTGCTCAGGATTCTTGGCGAGTGTGATTGCGCTCTGGTTGTCAACGCGCAGAGAAACTGGAACTGCTACACTCCCACTCATCTCCGCCATGAGACGCTGGAGCCAAACTGCTTCCTTCGCTCCAAAGCTGAGAGAGACGTACTCAGCTTCTGTGCTCGAGGTGGCCACGACCACCTGTCGCTTGCTGCACCAGCTGATGGCACCTCCATTCATGAGAAACACATGTCCAGAGATGGACTTGCGAGTCTCAGGGTTTGAAGCCCAATCTGCGTCTGTGTAGCCGATGATGCTGTTGTCGTTGCCGTTGTAGGTGATGCCGATGTTGGCGGTTCCAGCAAGGTAGCGGAAGATCCGCTTCACTGCCTTCTGGTGCTCAGGGCCGGGGTTAGCCATGTGCTGGCTCACAGCGCTCACAGCCTGTGCGAGGTCCGGCCTGGTTGCCACCATCAGGTACATGAGACTGCCGACGGCGCTCTGGTACTTCTGCCGCTCAGCTGCATCTGCTTCTCCACTGAAGCTCACGAGGTACTGCCGCGTCTCTAGCGGCGTGCCGATGGGTTTGGCCTCTGCCATGCCGAACCGCTGCAGGACGTCCTTGATGTAGCGACTCTGCTGCAGCGAGAGATAGCGTGATTTACGGTCACGCGTGATCTGGATACCGAGGAAGTATGACGCCTCCCCGAGGTCAGACATCGGGAAGCGCTCCTGCATCGCCTCCTTGAACTCCTGCAGTGCAGACATGCTGTTGAAAAGGAGGAGCAAGTCATCCACATTCACAATGATGATGAGGATCTCATGCTGATGCTGCCAGCAATACACGCTATAGTCACACTCGCTGCGCTCAAACCCCATGCACTGCAACGCCGCATCCAACTTCTGGTTCCAAGCACGTGACGCTTGCTTGAGGCCATACAGCGACTTTTGCAGCTTGCAAACAAGATGCTCCTGGCCATCCATGACGAACCCCTCCGGCTGCTCCATGTAGATCTCCTTCTCCAAGTCACCATTCAAGAATGCTGTCTTGACATCCATGTGGTGAACCTCGAAATCCTCAGCTGCTCTATAAGAGAGGAGCGTACGCACAGAGGCAAACTTTGCAAGAGGGGCAAAGGTTTCTGTAAAGTCGATGCCCTCCTGCTGAGAGTAGCCCTTGGCGACCAGCCTTGCCTTGTACTTTTCCAGATTGCGATCCACACAGGTCCGTGTGGACCAGCTCCAACACCTCCTTGGCACGCTCCCCTGCTCCAGAGAACGCCTCCCGGTGCTGCTTCCCCTCCAAACAGCCGATGCACAACTGCTGTTCAAAGTTAGAGATGGTAGGCAGGTCACGCACCATCTGCTTTGCTTGAAGTTGCTGCAAGACGCGCATGCCAGATCTCACCATCTGTTGCGTGAGCCTATCGCCATGAAAGCGACTTCACTGCTGCTGTTGCCGCCATTGCGTTTTGCGGCATTGCGGCGCAGTTCCACCTGCACCAGGTGTGTGCAGATGAAGTCGAGGTCGAGAGTTCGCTGGCACTCCAGCGTCTCTCGCACCGTATCGTAGCTGGTTGGGAGTCCCCTCAGCAAGAGGAGGATGAAGCACGTCTCTTCAACAGGGTTGCCGGCCGCTCTCAGCTGCTTCGCCAGCTCCTTTGCCCTGTCCAGGTACGCCTCCATCCCTTCACCACCCTACATTTTCAGCACCATCATCTTTTCCTCCAAAAGCATGAGGAATGCAGGATCCTTGCTCTCATACTTCTTGCACAACGTGTCCCACCCCTCCTTTGCAGTAGCCTTGTTACTCACGTACTGAAGATGCGGGTTGGAGATGGTGTTGACAAGCAACCTGTAGGCCTGCCTGTCCTTCTTCTTCCATTCCTCATACGCCGCCGCTGCAGTTGTAGATGAGCTTGCATCTGCTGCACCTTTCTGCGGCGTCTTCCCCGCCACCACCTGAGCTGCGGTGATGCCTTTTGCCTGTGGAGGCGGA
>SZWC01000801.1:33860-60358 GCA_023375785.1 Penium margaritaceum | reverse complement strand
CTGAGTTGCTTCCCCAGCTACTTTGCTCTGTCCAGGTATGCCTCCATTCCTTCACCACCTTGCATTTTCAGTGCCATCATCTTTTCCTCCAAAAGCATGAGGAATGCAGGATCCTTGCTCTCATACTTCTTGCACAACGTGTCCCACCCCTCCTTTGCAGTAGCCTTGTCACTCACGTACTGAAGATGCGGGTTGGAGATGGTGTTGACAATCAACCTGTAGGCCTTCCTGTCTTTCTTCTTCCACTCCTCATACGCCGTCGCTGCAGTTGTAGGTCAACTTGCATCTGGTGCACCTTTCTGGGGCGTCTTCCCCGCCACCACCTCAGCTACGGTGATGCCTTTTGCCTGTGGAGGCGGAACGCGCTCGTCGCCGCTCACCACCTCCCACACGTCCCTCTAGTCCAAACGGAGGTGGGTACGGATCTTCCAAAACGTGAAGTTGGCGCGTCGTTCCAGCCTCTCCAAGGGCTGGGATGCTGTTACCACGCCTGCTGCTGCCATTTTGAGCTTTGGTGATGCTCAAAGCTGCCCTTGGATGGCGGCGCTACCCCTGTTTCTGCTGCTGATTCTGCCAAAAATCTTTCTGACAAAAAATGGACTATAGATGCCAGCAGACTGGATATTTGGAAAAACTGAGCCCACCACTGGAAAACGCAGCTCAAAACCTTTCAGATAGACCCATAAAACAGGGTCATCAATATTGGAAATGGAGGAGAGAGGGAGCCTTGGAGCAGCGAGCATGTGATTGGAAGGGCATCACTTGTGCTGAAGAATGGTTATTGAATCACTCAAAATGATGGAGTACATATAGAGCTAGAGCTTGGGCAAGTCAGCCCTCTCACAAGCCACACCACTTAGCCATGGAGGCTAAGGCTCACACACTAGAGTCCACAATCTCACACAAGGGAGGAAGTCAGCCCAACAATCAGGCTGACCAGTCACACACGACCTAGAGAGCTAGAGAATGCTCTCATGGCACACTCCTAGTGGTCATATTACCCACAAACTCATGGAGAATCGCCATGTGTCCATGGCTAGTACACAAGGATCTCACCTCACCTAAAAAGTAAGGTGAGGTACCTTTATCCTAGTCAGCACACTCTGACAAGGCAATCCTAAGACCAAGGACCTTTTTGGATATTTCTCCCATCAGGTCTTGACCTTGGACCTCTTGCCTTTTTCTTTTCTCAGGCTAAGGCATGGAGCCATCACCCATGCCCACCCACACATCGACGGTCCATGACCCCCGAAACTTCGAAAATTCATATCTCCCAATCCGACCGTTGGATCGGCTTCAAACTTGGACCGTAGACATTTTGCAACATGATCTTTCCAATTGTGAAGTCGGATTGGCGATCGGAGCAGGCATCTGGTACTTTCCTGGAACTTGCTCTTGTGGACCTGAAATTGAGCCGGATGGCTCCCATTCCAACAATCAACAGGGGATTTTGAAAGATATGCTCTCTTGAAAACAGGGTATGCTTCTGCTCCTACTCCAACTCAGACCAGCCAGCTTGTAAACGGCGTTTCTCCCAAACAAATTGATGGAATGCAAATATTTTTGCAGCAATTGAAAGCTTAGGAAAAATTCTACAATTTGCATGTGCCACTTTTGAAATTGGACAAAGAAAAGAGAGAGTTATGATCATCACAAGGCGATAGTCTTACTCATAGAGAACAGTATAGCCCTGGCCAACTTCGTTTTGAGCTTAACTCTCAATCCGACTATTAGATCTTTGCGATCTTGGGCTCGTTGGAAAGCTTGTCTTGCAAAATTGAAGATCCAGTGGTCGATTATCAAATTTGGTAAAGATTTGACCCTAACCCGTCACTCTCAAAGTGACGGCCTGTGCTGGCTGAATCTGGTACAATCTGGCTCTGATACCAAATGTTGGAACTGGAGGAGAGAGGGAGCCTTGGAGCAGCGAGCATGTGGGACTGAAAGGGCATCACTTGTAATGAAGAATGGTTATTGAATCACTCAAAATGATGGAGTACATATAGAGCTAGAGCTTGGGCAAGTCATCCTTCTAACAAGCTACACCACTAAGCCATGGAGGCGAAGGCTCACACACTAGAGTCCACAATCTCACACAAGGGAGGAAATCAGCCTAACAATCAGGCTGACCAGTCACACACGACCTAGAGAGCTAGAGAATGCTCTCATGGCACACTCCTAGTGGTCACATCACCCACAAACCCATGGAGAATTGCCATGTGTCCATGGCTAGCACACAAGGATCTCACCTCACCTAAAAAGTAAGGAGAGGTACCTTTATCCTAGTCAGCACACTCTGACAAGGCAATCCTAAGAACAAGGGCCTTTTGGGATATTTCTCCCATCAGGTCTTGACCCTGGACCTCTTGCCTTTTTCTTTTCTCAGGCTAAGGCATGGAGCCATCGCCCATGGCCACCCACACATCGGCGGTCCATGACCCCTGAAACTTTGAAAATTCATATCTCCCAATCCGACTGTTGGATCGGCGTGAAACTTGGACTGTAGCTAATTTGCCACCTGATCTTTCTAATGGTGAAGACGGATCGACGATCAGAGCAGGCATCTGGAAGTTTCCTGGAACTTGCTCTTGTGGACCTGAAACAGAGCCGGACGGCTCCTTTCCCTAAGTACATTGATATCGCATATCACTTCATCAGGCACATGGTGTAGGAGGGTGCTATAAAGCTGGAGTTTACTCCAACCAGCAAGCAGGTTGCTCATTTCTATACCAAGCAGGTGACCCGTGAGAAGCGACAGTTCTGCATGAAGGCATGTAGACTCAGCTCACTCTCATTGCGGCAGAGTGGGAGGTTATTGAGAAAGGAGCCATCCGGCTTAGTTTCCATAAAACTACTAGATGCTGGCTGCGATCGTCAATCCGACTTCAACATTGGAAAGATGAAGTGGCATATTGACTACAGTCCAAGTTTCAGGCCGATCTAATGGTCGGATTGAGAGATATGATTTTTTTAAGTTTCCGGGATTATGGAATGCCGTTGTCAGGGTGACCATGGGTGATGGCTTCATGCCTTAGCTTGAGAAAAGAAAAAGGACAAGAGGTCCATGGTCAAGACCTGATGGGATTAAGATCCAAAATATCCTAGGTTCTTGGATTCCCTTGTCAGAGTGTATTGACTAGAAAATATGTACCTCTCCTTACTTTTTAGGTTAGGTGAGATCCTTGTGTGCTAGCCATGGACACATGGTGATTCTTCATGGAGTTGTGGATTATGTGACCACTAGGACTGTGCCATGACAGCAGTTTCTACCTCTCTAGGTCATGTATGAGTGATCAGCCTCATTGCTAGGCTGATTTCCTCTCTTGTATGAGATTATGGACTCTAGTGTGTGAGCCTTAGCCTCCATGGCTAAGTGATGTGGTTAGTAAGAGGGATGACTTGTCCAAGCTCTATATGAACTCCATCATTTTGAGTGATTCAATATCCATTCTTCAGTACAACTGATGCCCTTTCAGTCCCACATGCTTGTTGCTCAAAGGCTCCCTCCCTCTAGTTCCAACATGAGTAGCGAATAGGAGAAAAAGAGTTCTAGACTATGGGAATATATGAGCTATTATTATATCATACATGTTTCTTAGGTACAAGACCCGTAGTGTGAGAAGTTTGGGAGGAGACGGTACTGAGACTGTTCTTGTATCCTCTAATAGAATACTTGCAACTAAATTCTGATTTTCATACTCTTTTGTGCCTTCTTATTGCCCCTTATGTGATCCATACTCCACAAGTGGTTTAAGTGATCCACGATTGTGTTAGCTGAAAAAGACGCCCGGGGATTTCAGGGAGTGGTCCAAGGAGGGTTTAGTGGAACTCTTCACTATAGTAGTTGTTGACACGAGAGCAAGGTTGAATAAGTGTGTACTCACTAGCTGATAGTATGAGAGTTATCTTACTTACTATCCATCCTTCTGCTACCTCTGAAACTCCCTCCACTGAGATGTTTCATAGAATTTATGAAGACAATGAAGAATAGAGTTGGAAATACAAATCTAGAAGTGAGCATACATCAGGATTGGGAAACTATGTGTCCAGTGGTCTATGCAGCTCTAGTCTCATATGTGCGCCGCCGCTCCAGAACTAGGAGATAAACATGATCCGTGGAGACAGCAAAGAAGGGTAAAATTCGCAAAGAGTTGTTATTCTTTATGCACCTTTGGCCACTGCTTAGCGCATAGGTTGGACATGCACTGCTGCCTCGAAATAAGTTCCCCAAACCTTGTTTGTGGTACAAGTCCAAGTGAGACACCAGCGACATGTACCATAATGGATAAGACATTAGACTTACGGACAACAGGTCATGTGATTGAGCTTGATGTGAGCATGAAGGTTTTTTTATCTTCCTCATAGAGGAAGTTTCCTATACATTTCTCTATGCTTGAAAAGGATGTGCAACCTAGCGGTCAATGGATGCGCCAATGAGCAAACTGGTGATGTGGTGTAGAGAGGTCATTCTTAAAAGTACAACTATCACAGAACTTAGAGGACAGGCCTATGAATATATGTACCAGACTCATTCCTCGTTGTAAATATACAATCTAGACTTAGATGCTCCTTACAGTGCTATCCAGGTACGGAACAGTATAAAGACATTGGTTGGTCTTAGCCCGAGGAGTAAGTCTTTGACTAGCATCTCGTGTGAAAGTGACCAATTGTTAAATGTACAAAGTTGTCAGTAAGTGATTGCCTATGAGCTACTTAGTGTAGAACTGTGATCGTCAAGATAACATCTTCTCCTAGCCTAAATACTAGGAGCAGATGGTAGGTGCTATTGTGTTGATCCTCTTTTCTAGTTCGTTTGTGTCAGGCCAGTTGACAAAGGGATATGGATCCACACTGACGAGCTCTAAGGCACGCTTCACTCATCTTTGGTATTCTTCCTCTGGATATGCATGTCACCTCCATTGGCTCCATCAGCTCCATCTGCTTCATTGGCTCCAACGACAGGGTTTACACTCAGCATACAGGGAATAAGGACAAGCTCTATCCTTGGAAGCAGAACCTTTGGGTCCCAACAAGGACAAGCTTTACCTTTGGAGGCAAGACCTTGGATGTGTTAGTATTAATTGTCTTTTTTGTATACAGGTGAACATCTGCCAGAGGGGTAACTAACCGATCTGTACCTTTAAACCTGTAGCAAACAGTAGCTAATATCAGCCTACATTGGCCTCAAGGTAGCAGAGACGTAGAAAACAGATAAGGGAAGCCAAAACTGGTTGACCCATTGTGAGCAATGGGGTTTTTCTTAGGCACTCCTCACACTCAACAATGGGTACCAGAGGGTATATCACTTGAGCAAGTATGATTGCTGTGTCACTGCCGCAAGGACTTGAATCCTTTGGAGGAGTCCCGATTTTTAAGGGGATTGACTTTACCGGTTTCAGATGGTAGTTGAAGGTGTTAAAAATATACGGCTTCATCATGATTTTAAAGAGAGAGGAGCAGGTTCATGTAGAGGACCAACCTAAACATGAGGCATGGATGGATCAAAATGATATTATCATGTCATTCCTAAATAACATAATAGCCAAGAAGTATGTTTCTATCATTACGAGGTACCCATAGGTTGTAGATGCTTTTGACAAGGTCAAGCGTGTACACTGATCCACCTCCCTCACAAACAGATTATTCATCCTACAACGAATGATTAGTATGCAGGTGATCCATCCCTGATTTCTTACAGGACTTTGACAGACTCCTTGGCAAGTCTCGCCAAATAAATTGGAGCCTTGATGAAAAGATGTAGGCAACGATCGTCCTTATGCCGCTACTAGGGAGCTATAGCTCAATGATCAAGGTCATGGATGGTTGGAAGGAAAATGACCTGATGTAAACGGTAGTGTCTGAGTACATACAAAACAAAGCCACATATCGGAGCAATAGTGAGGCGAACTTCTCAGCCTATCCCATAGAATATAATGGTCGTGGGAGCAGAGGGTCGGACTCTCGTCAGACCGGCGGCAGCGAAAGCGGTGACGGCAGATACAATAATGGCGGCAAGGGTCCCAAGCAATATGAGAACTACAACAATTGTCGCAAACTTTGGTACTTCACAAGAAAGTACTGATCACCAAAGAAGGAAGATGGCAGGAGCAGTGGGAATAAAGACAGTAAAAAGGGTGGCAAAGAGGCCACCAACATGATGGCTCAAGGAGCCTCCAACAAAGGGAGCGGCAGTGCGCAGGCCAGTAGCCCTTGGACTTCACTCTAGCACTGACCATCACACCAGCAATGACCATGCTGGATTTGTTTCCATCGGTTCTACTGAGTGACGGTTCAGATGTCCACATGGTAATATCTTGAACGTACACGGTGTGGAAAACAAGGCGTTGAATATCAACCTCAACGGCGTAGAGAAGCATCTATGCCCATATGACGTATTTTACATGCCCGCATTTATGGCAAACCTTTCATCCATGTCAAAATTCATACTCAAGAACATGATGATAGTGTTCATGTAGAAGAAGGCCGTCATCATCAAGAACAAGGACATCAAGATCCTCTATGCCAACAAAGACCTTGTAGTTCAGGTTCCACGAGTCGACGGACTGAGCGTGCTACAGTTAGCCGTTAAAGGGACCTCAGAAGATGAGGATCATCCAGGGCACGGTGCAGGCAATGGTCTCAATGCCAACGTAGGAGAACACACCAAGAACTCAGAAGGTGTCTTTTGTCACCAAGGAAGTAGACCTTGAGCTGTGGCATATAGACTTTGGTATTGGGAAAAAGGTCATCCGGCTCAGTTTCAGGTCCACAGGAGGAATTTCCAGGAAACTACCAGATGCCTGCTTCGATCCAGCTTCACTATTTGAAAGATCATGTGGCAATTTGTCTATGGTCCAAGTTTCAGGCCGATACGACGGTTGGATCGGGCGATATAACTTTCGAACTATCCGGGGTCATAGACTGCCGAAATCTGGGTGACCATGGGCGATGGCTCCATGCTTTAGCCTGAGAGAATAAAAAGGCAAGAGATCCAGGGTTAAGACCTGATGGAAGAAATATCCAAAAAGGTCCTAGATTCTTGGATTGCCTTGTCCGAGTGTGCTGACTAGGAAGAAGGTACCTCTCTTTACTTTTTAGGTGAGGTGAGATCCTTGTGTGCTAGCCATGGACACATGACGATTCTCTATGGGATTGTGGGTTATGTGACTACTAGGATTGTACCATGTGAGTATTTTCTAGCACTCTAGGTAGAATCTAGTTACACACGACCAGGCTGACCAGTCGGTCAGCTTTATTGCTAGGCTGATTTCCTCTCCTGTATGAGATAGTGGACTCTAGTGTGTGAGCCTTAGTCTCCATGGCTAAGTGGTGTGGCTTGTGAGAGGGCTGACTTGCCCAAGCTCTAGCTCTATATGTTCTCCATCATTTTCAGTGATTCAACAACCATTCTTCAGTACAACTGATCCCCTTTCAGTCCCACATGCTCGCTGCTCCAAGGCTCCTTATTTCCTCCAGTTCCAATATTTGGTATCAGAGCCAAGTTCTGCCAGTTTGTACTTGCACAGGCTATCACTTTGATAGTAACGGATTAGAGTCAAATCTTGACCAAACATGATCTTCAAGTTCGCAAGAAAAGCTTTCCAACAAGTCAAAAATCACAAAAACCCCATGCTTGGATTGAGAGTTATCCTCAAAACGAGGTCGGCGAGGACTACACTCTTCTCTATGAGTAAGACTGGCGCCTTGAGATGACCATAACTTTGTTATTTCTTTGTCAAATTTAAAAATTGGCACATGAGAAGTGTAGTATTTTTCCTAAGATTTCAATTGGTACCAATACATTTGCATTCCACTGATTCGTTTGGGAGAAACACTGTTCAAAAGCTGGCTGGTCTCAGTTGGAGTAGGAGTAGAAGCATACCCTGTTTTCAAGAGGGCATATCTTTCAAAATCCCCTATTAATGATCCTGTTTTATGGGTCCATCTGAACGGTTTTGAGCTGAATTTTCTAGTGGTGAACTCAGTTTTTAAAAATTTCTAGTCTGCTGGCTTTTACAACCCATTTTGTGTCTGATCAATTTCTGGCAGAAGGAGCAGCAGAAGCAGGGATAGCGCTGCCACCCAAGGGCAGCGTTGAGTATCACTAGGGCTCAAAATGGTAGCACCAAGTGTTGTGACAATAGTCCAGTCTTTGGAGAGGCTGGAGGGATGCGCCAACTTCACGTTTTGGAAGATCCATATCCACCTTCTTTTAGAGGAGAGGGGCTTGTAGGAGGTGGTGAGCGGCGACGAGTACGCTTCGTCTCCACAGGCAAAAGGCATCACCGTAACGGAGGTTGTGGTGGGAAAGACACCGTAGAAAGGTGCAGGAGATGCAATTTCATCTAAAACTACAGCAGCAGCATATGAGTGGAAGAAGAAGGATAGACAGGCTTACATGCTGCTTGTCAACACCATCATCAATCCGCATCTTCAGTACGAGTGTGACAAGGCTACTGCAAAGAGGGGTGGAATGCGTTGTGCAAGAAGTATCAGAGTAAGGATCTTGCATTTCTTATGCTTTTGGAGGAGAAGATGATGGTACTAAAAATACAGGGTGGCAAAGGGATGGAGGCGTACTTAGATAGGGCAAAGGAGCTCGTTAAGTAGCTGAAAAGGCCCGTAACCCTATGGAAGAGACGTGCTTCATCATCCTCTTACTGAGGAGACTCCCAACAAGCTATGACACGGTGCAAGAGACATTGGACTGCCAGCGGACTCTCGACCTAGACTTCATCTGTATACACCCGGTGTAGGTGGAATTGCGTCGCAATGTAGTAAAGCGCAATGGCGGCAACAGTAGTGAAGCAGCTTCTATGGCCATGGACTCATAAAACCAGCAGCAGCAGTAGTCTGGATAGCGGAGAAGCAAGAAGAAAGGCAAGTGCCACTATTGCCACAAAGAGGGGTACTATAAGAAAGAGAACTTCAAGCTCAAGAGAGACGAGACAGAGCAGCAGCAGCAGCAGCAAAACCAGCCATCTTCACAACAGCATCAGCCGCAGTCACAACAGCGTCAGTAAAATTAGCAGCAATGGCAGAACCAAGCAGGAGTGCACCATTTCGGTAACATGAACGTGGCAAAGGAGGTGTGCGACCGCCTCTTTATGGCAAAATCTGATATATCGCAGGTGGAGAAGGCAGATCTCGCATGGTACACGGACCCAGGGTGTACCAAGAGCCTAACGCATTACAAGGAGTGGTTTACACAGCTACTCTCCATTCCTCCCCGACTGATTGCTTTGGGTGATGATCGAGTGGTATATGCTAAGGGGATTGGGATTGTGGAGATGTGGTTGGAGATCCCACATGATATTGAAGTGGGAGTGTTCCATGGCGTGTTGTATGTAGCAGATGTTGCATTCAACATCCTCTCAATGTCTTCTCTCACCAACACTAGACGTTGAGTCGTCTTTGATGACGACTATGTCTACATCCTCGAAAAGGAAATGGGAGAGGAGTTGGCCAGGTCGGTGAAGGAAGGTGACATGTACCGCATGTTGGGAGCAATAAAGATCCCGCATGAGCAGAGTCTTGTAGTCGTGGCATGCGCGCTACAGCCACATCGGTATGCGTGCCTTGCAGTAACTTAAGTAGCATTGACTGCTTGGAAGGAAAGCAGCATTGCGAGGCGTTCTCTGGAGTAGGGGAACATGCAAAGTAGGTATTAGAGCTGGTCCATACAGACTTTGGTGGCCCGATGCAGACCAAGAGCTTTGGAGGACCTAGGTATTTTCTCACCTTCATTCATGATTTCAACCGTTACACTACTATGTACTTCCTTTCCTCCAAGGACCAGCGCTTTGACAGGTTGAAGGAGTTCAAGGCAATGGTGGAGAACCAGAAAGGTAAGAAGATCAAGGCGCTGCGCAGCAACCATGGCGGAGAGTACCTGATCAAGGACTTCCTCGTAGCATTAGGTATCAAGGCGTGTTGGGAAAGGAGCCGTCCGGCTCAGTTTCAGGTCTACAGGAGCAAGTTCCAGGAAACTTCCAGATGCCTGCTCCGATTGTCAATCCGTTTTCACCATTGGAAAGATCAGGTGGCAAATTATCTACAGTCCACGTTTCAGGCCGATCCAACGGTCGGATTGGGAGATATGAATTTTCGAAGTTTCGGGGGTCATGGACCGCCGATGTCTGGGTGGCCATGGGCGATGGCTCCATGCCTTAGCCTGAGAAAAGAAAAAGGCAAGAGGTCCAGGGTCAAGACCTGATGGGAGAAATATCCAAAAAGGTCCTTGGTCTTAGGATTGCCTTGTCAGAGTGTGCTGACTAGGACAAACGTACCTCTCCTTACTTTTGAGTTGAGGTGAGATACTTGTGTGCCAACCATGGACACATGGCGATTCTCCATGGGTTTGTGGGTGATGTGACCACTTGGAGTGTGCCATGAGAGCATTCTCTAGCTCTCTAGGTGGTGTGTGACTGGTCAGCCTGATTGTTGGGCTGATTTCCTCCCTTGTGTGAGATTGTGGACTCTAGTGTGTGAGCCTTAGCCTCCATGGCTAAGTGGTGTGGCTTGTGAGAGGGCTGACTTACCCAAGCTCTAGCTCTATATGTACTCCATCATTTTGAGTGATTCAACAACCTTTGTTTAGTACAAGTGATGCCCTTTCAGTCCCACATGCTCGCTGCTCCAAGGCTCCCTCTCTCCTCCAGATCCAACAAGGCATAGCGGACCACGCGATACTCACCGCAGCAGAACGACATAGCAGAACGTGTCAATCACACCATCGTTGAGTCGGCACGCTCCATGTTGCACGCAGCTCGGCTCACGTATGACTTCTGGGCTGAAACAGTGAGCACTGCGGTGTACATCAAGAAGCACACTTTAACCAAGGCTCTAGAGCAGATGACGTCATAGGAGGCGTCATCCAGCAAGAAGTCGAACATAGGTCATCTTCACGCAATTGGCAGCTTGGTGCACATGCACGTACAGAAGGAGAAGTGGTAGAAATGGGATGCAAAGAGCACGCAGATGCTGATGATCATTTTTGACATGGCAAGTAAGGCGTATCATCTCTATGAGAGGGATAGTGGCTTCGTTATCATCTCCAAGGATGTCATTTTCCACAAAACTAACGTCATTAGCACCAACATCATCTACGAAGCGGCAGTAGAACCAGCAGCTGATAAAGTAGTAGAAGCAGACATTCTTTCTAATCTAGTCTCTGCTGACCCTTCCTCTATTGTGACAATTGGAGAATCATATTAATCTCCCATGTGAGATGCAACAAATACTGCAACCTCATTGGTGAAAACAGAGGAGGGAGATGCAACACCACCACCAGCAGCAGTTGTGCGAGTAGCACGATGCCAGCGGCCTCCTAACGCTCCAGTACGAGGTCGTAGATACCCTCTCAGGGTCCGCTATAAGCCTGGTGAGCGTGGCCATTTCTAGATGCTGCAGAAACCAGAACAGATGAACATCGCAGTCATACCAGATTCAGATAAGCCATTGTCGTACAAGGAGGCCATGGCTGGACAAGATGCAGTAGATTCGGCGAAAGCTGTATAGGAAGAGATACACTCTCAGCTGGATAACGGTACGTGGGAGCAGACTGAGGCTGTACCTGGACGTAAGGTGATTAAGTGTAAGTGGGTGTTCAAAAAGAAGTGGGAAGCAAATAGCAACCTGGAAAAAGAAGTTGGATGCAAGACGTTGTACGTGTTATGTTCTGTGTATGCCCCTGGACCAATCAGAGAAAGATTTAGACTGGGTATGCACTGCGCTTGTAGCGCAAGTCCCCTTGCGACATGCAAGAGAGGCTGAGAGAGACAAGGCATGCACTGCTCACCCTTGTGGAGTAAGTCCCCTTGGTCTACTCTTGGTAGTCAACGTGGTGTATGCTCCTTAGGACAACTTCCTACAGCCTAGTGGGTGAAGGCACCGTCTCGCAAGCGAGAGGTCCGGGGTCAAATCCCCCCAGGACCAAATTTTCTTTGTGACTAAAAAGGGCCAAGGAAGCTTCCTAGAAGCTTCTAAGGTCCAAGGTGGATCAAGCGCCACTTGGCGGTCACAGAGGGTGCCATGTCATCAAAGCTGATGACACTGTCTAGGGTGGCCTTGGAGGGAGGCCCCTCCAAGGAGCCATTGGGAGCATTGACCAGAGACTATATAAGGCCTGTCATTTGCATGTGATAATATCATCATCTCTTGCTCTTAAGACTTGGGAGAAAACTAATCCCTTGTTGGCCACCAAGAAATAGGATAAAGAACAAGTGCAAGTGCACACTTTGGTGTGTAGCTTTGCCAGTTGGGTGAGAGTTTGGAACACTCTCCGGCCACGGTTGGGACAAGCTAAGTGAACCTTTCAGTGTGGAAACACCACTCCGTGGGTGATCTCTACCTTGGTTGNTCATCTCTTACTCTTGAGACTTGGGAGAAAACTAATCCCTTGTTGGCCACCAAGAAAGAGGGTAAAGAACAAGTGCAAGTGCACACTTTGGTGTGTAGCATTGCCAGTTGGGTGAGAGTTTGGAACACTCTCCGGCCACAGTTGGGACAAGCTAAGTGAACCTTTCAGTGTGGAAACACCACTCCGTGGGTGATCTCTACCTTGGTTGTAATACCAAGGGCGGTCGGCGGTTTGCCTGTCGGCACCGTTTACTCTAGATCGTGCCCAAGTGCGGAGTGACAAAGGGTTATGGGCCCACACTGATCGGGAAACTTGGTTCTTTGTACCACCGCTCAGTTCACGTAGCAGGTACCTTCGCAGCAGACAAGACACCACTGCTCCATCTGCTTCATCGTCGGTCCACCTTGGACCAAGGTACGCATTGTGAGAGACCGGACGCGGCTTGGACCCGTGGTCCACTTCTGCTCTCCACGGACAAGGAACGAGGATACGCTCTACCATTGTTGGTATGACCCTTGAGTCCTAAGCGGGTTACGCTCTGCCCTTGTGGGTACGACCCCGTGTCTGTGGGAGCACTTCCTCCACAATAGCTAGGAGACCATCGGCTGGAGGGGTATGCAACGGACTGCACCTTGAAAATCTGTAGCAGTCATCAGCCTCATCAGCCTACATCGGCCTCAACGAAGCAGAACAGCAGAGACTAAGTGAGCATCCTTGACCACACCGCAATCATGCCGGGGGGTCAAGAGATCNGGCAAGTGCCACAACTGTGGCAAGGCGGGGCATTGGGCGCGGGAGTGTCGCGCACCAAAGAAGGAAGGAGGCGGTGGTGGGAGCAGCAACGTGAGTAAGAAGGTGGACTCGACGTCCACGAGCATGATGACCGAGAGCAAGGCCCCTCCAAAGGGCTCTGCGCTGCTACGGCCGGGAGCCTTCGGGCTCGACAGTGGCACGGACTACCAAACCTCTGGCGAGGCATGTGGCTTCTCGGCCCTCACAACGTCCACGACCAAGTTCCGGTGCGCCAACGGCGGCATCGAGTACGCGGCTGGTGAAGGAGAGAAGGTCGTGCACACGTGGCTCAACGGAGCCGACAAGGAGTTGCGGCTGCAGAACGTTGTCTACATGCATACTTTCGCCACGAACCTCCTCTCCGTCTCGCGGATTACGGATCACGCGATGACGGTGGTGTTCACACAGGAGGAAGCCGTCATCCTCAAGAACGAGGACGTGACGATTACCTACGCTGCGTCAGACCTTGTCGCTAAGGTGCCACGGATGGGCTCTACGTTCTGTAGACGAAGAGCACGGAAGGGCACGCTGGGGCGGCAGAGGCAGTAGCGGAAGCTGCACCATCGCCGAACGCCAAGACACCATCCATGCCGCCTGCTGTGGCGGCTAAAGACGCGGGAGCAGCAACTGCAAAGTTGTGGCACAGACGCCTTGGGCACGTGGCCGACAGCACCCTGCAGGTCATGCAGGAGCAGAAGCTTGTACGCGGGCTGGAGGGGTGTGAGCTGAAGGGTGGATGCAACGCTGGGTGTGAGGCTTGCCTACAAGGGAAGTCAAAGCGTGTTGGAAAGGGAGCCATCCGGCTCAATTTCAGGTCCACAGGAGCAAGTTCCAGGAAAGTACCAGATGCCTGCTCCAATTGCCAATCCGACTTCACCATTGGAAAGATCATGTGGCAAAATGTCTATGNCTTGGACCAAGGTACGCATTGTGAGAGACCGGACGCGGCTTGGACCCGTGGTCCACTTCTGCTCTCCACGGACAAGGAACGAGGATACGCTCTACCATTGTTGGTATGACCCTTGAGTCCTAAGCGGGTTACGCTCTGCCCTTGTGGGTACGACCCCGTGTCTGTGGGAGCACTTCCTCCACAATAGCTAGGAGACCATCGGCTGGAGGGGTATGCAACGGACTGCACCTTGAAAATCTGTAGCAGTCATCAGCCTCATCAGCCTACATCGGCCTCAACGAAGCAGAACAGCAGAGACTAAGTGAGCATCCTTGACCACACCGCAATCATGCTGGGGGGTCAAGAGATCGTTCCAGTCACCTCACGACCCGCCGAGTTGGGTGCGGCCAACGCCATCGCACGCTTTGATGGCAAAGCCTTTGGCACATGGAAATGGCAGTTTGAGGTCGTGATGCGCGTGCGCGGGTACCTCAACATGCTGAAAGGGACGGAGGTAGTACCGGAGGACGAGGAAAGCGCGGAATACGCAGAGTGGCAAGAGCGAAATGACATCGCTCTCGCACTCCTTGTCACGTCCATAAGCCCCTCCCTAATCTCCCACATCAAGAGGTGCACGACGGCAGCTGAGGCTTACACCAAGCTGACGAACGTGTACCAGTCAACTTCCCTTGCCAATCGACTCTTTATCCAGCAGCGCCTCATCGGGCTGCAGGTGGGCGAAGGGGAATCCATCTCGGACTTCCTTCAGCAGTTCGAAGGACTGCTTCAAGAAGCCTGTGCCATATCCTTGCAGCTCGACCAACAGATGCAGGCCATGATTCTCCTCATGGCCTTACCGCCAAGCTGGGGCCCCATGATCACCACCTTGGGTGGGTGGGAGGAGTCAGAGTTCACGTACCCTCGTGTCTCTGAGTTTGTCCGGAATGAGGCCATGCGACGCAACAACGGCGTCATCAACAACGCCGCGTATGCAAGTGGCTCGGGAGGTACCTCCTCTCATGGCAACAGCAGAAGCAGTGGCAGTGGGAAGAGCGGCAAGAAGAAGGGCAAGTGCCACAACTGTGGCAAGGCGGGGCATTGGGCGCGGGAGTGTCGCGCACCAAAGAAGGAAGGAGGCGGTGGTGGGAGCAGCAACGTGAGTAAGAAGGTGGACTCGACGTCCACGAGCATGATGNGCTGCACCATCGCCGAACGCCAAGACACCATCCATGCCGCCTGCTGTGGCGGCTAAAGACGCGGGAGCAGCAACTGCAAAGTTGTGGCACAGACGCCTTGGGCACGTGGCCGACAGCACCCTGCAGGTCATGCAGGAGCAGAAGCTTGTACGCGGGCTGGAGGGGTGTGAGCTGAAGGGTGGATGCAACGCTGGGTGTGAGGCTTGCCTACAAGGGAAGTCAAAGCGTGTTGGAAAGGGAGCCATCCGGCTCAATTTCAGGTCCACAGGAGCAAGTTCCAGGAAAGTACCAGATGCCTGCTCCAATTGCCAATCCGACTTCACCATTGGAAAGATCATGTGGCAAAATGTCTATGGTCCAAGTTTGAGGCCGATCCAACAGTCGGATTGGGAGATATGAATTTTCAAAGTTTCAGGGGTCATGGACCGTCGATGTCTGGGTGGGCATGGGTGATGGCTCCATGCCTTAGCCTGAGAAAAGAAAAAGGCAAGAGGTCCAGGGTCAAGACCTGATGGGAGAAATATCCAAAAAGGTCCTTGGTCTTAGGATNTCAGCCTGATTGCTAGGCTGATTTCCTCCCTTGTGTGAGATTATGGATTCTAGTGTGTGAGCCTCAGCCTCCATGGCTAAGTGGTGTGGCTTGTGAGAGGGCTGACTTGCCCAAGCTCTAGCTCTATATGTACTCCATCATTTTGAGTGATTGAACAACCATTCTTCAGCACAAGTGATGCCCTTCCAATCACACATGCTCGCTGCTCCAAGGCTCCCTCTCTCCTCCAGTTCTACATGAAGGCATGTGGACTTAGCCCACTCTGTATTGGACCTGGAGGAGAGAGGGAGCCTTGGAGCAGCGAGCATGTGGGACTGAAAGGGCATCACTTGTGCTAAAGAATGGTTATTGAATCACTCAAAATGATGGAGTACATATAGAGCTAGAGCTTGGGCAAGTCAGCCCTCTCAAAAGCCACACCACTTAGCCATGGAGGCTAAGGCTCACACAATAGAGTCCACAATCTCACACAATGGAGGAAATCAGCCCAACAATCAGGTTGACCAGTCACACATGATCTAGAGAGCTAGAGAATGCTCTCATGGCATACTCCAAGTGGTCACATGCCCCAAAAACCCATGGAGAGTCGCCATGTGTCCATGGCTAGCACACAAGGATCTCACCTCACCTAAAAAGTAAGGAGAGGTACCTTTATCATAGTCAGCACACTCTGACAAGGCAATCCTAAGACCAAGGACCTTTTTGGATATTTCTCCCATCAGGTCTTGACCCTGGACCTCTTGCCTTTTTCTTTTCTCAGGCTATGGCATGGAGCCATCGCCCATGGCCACCCAGACATCGGTGGTCCATGACCCCCGAAACTTTGAAAATTCATATCTCTCAGTCCGACGTTTGGATTGGCCTGAAACTTGGGCTCTAGACAATTGGCCACCTGATCTTTCCAATGGTGAACACGGATCGACAATCGAAGCAGGCATCTGGAATTTTCCTGGACCTTGCTCCTGTGGACCTGAAACTGAGCCAGACGGCTCCTTTCCCAGTAATCTCCCACTTTGCCGCACTCTTAGTGGGCTGAGTCCACATGCCTTCATGCAGAACTGCTGCTTCTCACGGGTCACTGGCTTAGTGCAACAATCAGCGACCTGCCTGCTGGTTGGAGTAAACTCCAGCTTGATAGCACCCTCCTGCACCATGTGTCTGATGAAGTGATATACGATGTCAATGTCCTTGGTGCATGCATGGTGCTCAGGATTCTTGGCGAGTGTGATTGCGCTCTTGTTGTCGACGCGCACAGGTACTAGAACTGCTATACTCCCACTCATCTCCGCCATGAGACGCTGGAGCCAAACTGCTTCCTTGGCTCCAAAGCTGAGAGAGACGTAGTCAGCTTCTGTGCTCGAGGTGGCCACGACCACCTGTCGCTTGCTGCACCAGCTGATGGCACCTCCATTCATGAGAAACACATGTCCAGAGATGGACTTGCAGTTCTCAAGATTTGAAGCCAATGTGCATCTGTGTAGCCGATGACGTTGTTGTCGTTGCCGTTGTAGGTGATGGCGACGTTGATGGTTCTAGCAAGGTATCGAAAGATCCGCTTCACTGCCTTCTGGTGCTCCGGTCCGGGATTAGCTATGTGCTGGCTCACAACGCTCACAGTCTGTGCAAGATCCGGCCTGGTTGCCACCATCAGGTACATAAGATTGCCGACGGCGCTCTGGTACTTCTGCCGCTCAGCTGCATCTGCTTCCCCACTGAAGCTCACGAGGTACTGCCGCGTCTCCAAGGACGTACCGATGGGTTTGGCCTTTGTCATGCCGAACCGCTGTAGGACGTCCTTGATGTAGCGACTCTGTTGTTGTGAGAGAGAGCGTGATTTGCGGTCACGCGTGATCTGGATGCCGAGGAAGTATGATGCCTCCCTGAGATCAGACATCTGGAAGCGCTCCTGCATGGCCTCCTTGAACTCTTGCAGTGCAGACATATTGTTGGAAAGGAGGAGCATGTCATCCACATAGACAATGATGATGAGGATCTCATGCTCATGCTGCTAGCGATACACGCTGTAGTCACACTCGTTGCGCTCAAACTCCATGCACTGCAACGCCACATCCAACTTCTGGTTCCAAGCACGCGGCGCTTGCTTGAGGCCGTACAGCGACTTCTGCAGCTTGGAAACCAGGTGGTCTTGGCCATCCATGACGAACCCCTCCGGCTGCTCCATGTAGATCTCCTCCTCCAACTCACCATTCAAGAATACCGTCTTGACATCCATGTGGTGAATCTCGAAATCCGCAGCTCCTACATAAGAGAGGAGCGTGCGCACAGAGGCAAACTTTGCAACAGGGGCAAAAGTTTCTATGTAGTCGATGCCCTCCTGCTGCGAGAAGCCCTTGGCGACCATCCTCGCCTTGTACTTTTCTAGGTTACCATCTGCTCCCTGCTTCTTCTTGAAGACCCACTTGCACTTGACCACCGTACGTCCAAGTGGACGCTCAATCAGCTCCCACGTGCCGTTGTCCACCTGCGACTGTATCTCTTGCTGCACTGCTTGCGCCCAATCTGCAGCATCTGGTGCAGCCATGGCCTCCTTGTATGACGTTGGCTCATCTGAATCTGCTGCAACTGTAACATTCATCTGTTCTGGTTTCTGGAGCATCCAGAAATGGCCACGCTCACCAGGCTTGTAATCTACCCTAAGAGGGTACCTGCGACCTGGTGCTGGAGCGTTAGCAGGCGGCTAGCGCGGTGCTGCTGGCACAACTGCTGCTGATGGTGGTGCTACATCCCCCTCCTCTATTTCTGCCGGTGTGGCTGCTGTATCTGCTGCATCAGACATGGGAGAGTAGAGTGATTTTCCCACTGTCACAGTAGAGGAATGATCGGGAGAGACTTGGTCAGGAAGGATTTCTGCTCCCATTGTCTCGTCACCTGTTGGTTCTGCTGCCTCTTCACAGACAATGTTGGTGTCGATGACGTTGCTCTCGTTGAAGATGACATCCCTGGAGATGATGACGTGGCCTGTATCCCTCTTGTAGAGGCGATAGGCCTTGCTTGCCACGTCGTAGCCAATCATCAGCATCTGCGCCCTCTTTGTGTCCCATTTCTGGCGCTTCTCCTTGGACACGTGCATGTGTACCAGGCTGCCAAATGCTCAGAGATGATCCACGCTCGGTGTCTTGTCGATCCACGCCTCGTACATCGTCTTCTGCTCCAGCGCCTTAGTTGGACTGTGGTTCTTGATGTAGACCGCAGTGCTCATGCCTTCAGCCCAGAAGTCGTAGGTCAGCCGAGCCGCGTGCAGCATGGAGCACGCCGAATCCATAATGGTACGGTTGGCGCGTTCTGCTTCACTGTTCTGTTGCGGCGAGTACGGCGTGGTACGCTGCGCCTTGATGCTAGCTGCTGTGAGGTAGTCCTGGAACTCCTTCCTCAGGTACTCTCTACCGCGATCGCTGCGCAGCGCCTTGATCTTCTTGCCAATCTGGTTCTCCACCATGGCCTTGAACTCCTTGAACCTGTCAAAGCATTAGTCCTTGGAAGGAAGGAAGTACACAGCAGTGTAACGGCTGAAATCATCAATGAAGGTCAGGAAATACCTAGAGCCTCCAAAGCTCTGGGTCTGCATCGGTCCGCCCAAGTCCGTGTGGGCCAGCTCCAACACCTCCTTTGCACGCTCCCTTGCTCTAGAAAACGCCTCCTGGTGCTGCTTCCCCTCCAAACAGCCGATACACAACTGCTGCTCAAAGTTAGAGATGGTAGGCAGGTGACGCATCATCTGATTTCCTTGAAGCGGCTGCAAGGCGCGCATGCCGATGTGGCCGTAGCGCGCATGCCAGATCTCGCCATCTGTTGCCTGTACCACTGCTGCAAAACTGCCCCGAGCAGGCGGTACATGTCGCCTTCCTTCACCGACCTGGCCAACTCCTCTCTTGTTTCCTTGTCGAGGATGTAGCCATAGTCGTCGTCAAAGACGACTCGCAGTCCTCTGTTGGTGAGAGAGGATACTGAGAGAAGATTGAACGCTGCATTAGGTATGTACTCGTACATGGCCGCCTTGAACTCCTATAGTGTACACATACTGTTAGAAAGGAGGAACATGCCATTCATGCTACCAGTGATAGATGCTATAGTCACACTCACTACGTTCGAATCCCATATACTACAGTGCTGTATCCAAGATCTGGTTTTGAGCATGCAATACTTCCTTATGGCCATACAGTGACTTTTTAGCTTACAAACCAGGTGCTCCTAGCCATCCATGACGAACCCCTCTGGCTATTCCATGTAGATTTCCTCCTCCAAGTCACCATTCAAGAATATCATCTTGACGTCCATGTGGTGAACCTTGAAGTCGTGAGCTGGTGCATAAGTGAGGAGTGTGCACACAAAGGCAAAGTTTTCAACGTGAGCAAAGCTTTGCTATTAGTCGATACCCTGATGATGCGAGTAGCCCTTGGCGACCGGCCTTGCCTTGTATTTTTCCAGGTTATCATCTGCTCCTCACTTCTTGAATACTCACTTGCACTTGGTCACTTTGCATCTAGGTAGACGCTCAGTCAACTCCTTCAGCTACAACTGTATCTATTCAAAATAGGGCCATCCCGATTAGTTTCAGATCTACTAGAGAAAATTCTGGAAAACTACGAGATGATGATGATGACTATGATTGTCAATATGATTTTACCATTGGACTGATCAGGTGGTAAATTGTCTGTGTCTTACGTTTCAGGTTCATCCAAAATCCCGATCAGGAGAGGTGAAATTCCAAAGTTTCTAGGATCATTGATCGCTGATGTGTTGGATTTCAAGGAGAGAGGGAGCCTTGGAGTAGCAAGCATATGAGACAGAAAGGGCATGAGTTGTGCTGAAGAATGGTTATTGAATAACTCAAAATGATGGAATATATATGGAGCTAGAGCTTGGGTAAGTCAGCCTGACTATTAGGCTGATTTCCTCTCTTGTGTAAGATTACGGACTCCATGGCTAAGTGGTGTGGCTTGTGAGAGGGCTGGCTTGACCAAGCTCTAGCTCTATATGTACTCCATCATTTTGAGTGATTTAACAACCATTCTTTAGCACAATTGATGCCCTTTCAGTTGCACATGTTCGCTGCTCCAAAGCTCCCTCTCTCCTCCAGATCTAACATTTGGTATCAGAGCAAGATTATGCCAGATTCAGCCAGCACAGGCCATCACTTTGAGAGTGACGGGTTAGGATCAAATCTTGACCAAATTTGATAATCGACCACATGATCTTCAAGTTCGTGTGATAAGCTTTGCAACGAGCCCAAGATCCTGAAGATCCTACAGTTGGATTGAAAGTTCAGCTCAAAACGAGGTCGACCAGAGGTACACTCTTCTCTATGAGTAACACTGTCGCCATGTGATGACTATAACTCTCTCGTTTCTTTGTCAAATTTAAAATGTAGCACATGCAAACTGTAGTATTTTTCCTAAACCTTCCATTGGTGCAAAAATGTTTGCATTCCATTGATTGGTTTGGGAGAAACGCTATTTACAAACTGGCTGGTCTGAGTTGGACTAGGAGCAGAAGCACACCTTGTTTTCCCGAGGGTATATCTTTTAAAATCCCCTGTTGATTATCCTGTTTTATGGGTCGACCTGAAAGTTCCCAGTCTGCTGGCATCTACAGTCCATTTTTTGTCAGACAGATTTCTGGCAGAAGTAGCACTAGAAGCAGGGATAGCGCCGCCACCCAAGGGCAGCGTTGAGCATCACCAAAGCTCAAAATGGCAGCAACAGGCGTGGTAATAGCAGCCTAGTCCTTGGAGAGGCTGGAAGGACATGCCAACTTCATGTTTTGGAAGATTTGTACCCGCCTCCTTTTGGAGCAGAGGGGCTTGTGGGAGGTGGTGAGCGGCGACGAGCGCGCTCCGCCTCCATAGGCAAAAGGCATCACTGCAGCTGAGGTAGTGTCGCTAAGATGCGGCAGAAAGGTGCAGCAGATGCAAGTTCATCTACAAGTGTAGTGGCGGCATATGAGTGGAAGAAGAAGGATAGGTAGGCCTACTGGCTGCTTGTCAACACCATCTCCAATCCGCATCTTCAGTACGTGAATGACAAGGCTACTACAAAAGAGGGATGTGATACATTGTGCAAGAAGTATGAGAGCAAGGATCTCCAGTCCTCATGCTTTTGGAGGAAATCATGATGGCATTGAAAATGCAGGGTGGTGAAGGGATGGAGGCGTACTTGGACAGGGCAAAGGAGCTTGCAAAGCAGCTGAAAGCAGCCGGCAATCCTGTCGAACATACGCGCCTCATCCTCCTCTTGCTGAGGGAATTCCCAACCAGCTACGACACCGTGCAAGATACGTTGGAGTGCCAGCCCACTCTCGATCTTGACTTCATCTGCACACACCTGGTGCAGGTGGAATTGTGTCGCAATGCAGCAAAATTCAATGGCGGCGGTAGCAGTGAAGCAGTTTTTGTAGCCACAAGCTCACGCAACCAGTAGCAACAGCAGCAGTCTAGGTAGCAGAGAGACAAAAATAAAGACAAGTGCCACTATTGCCAAAAAGAGGGGCACTACAAGAAAGAGTTTTTCAAGTTCAAGAGGGACCAGAAGGAGTAGGAGCAGTAGTAGCACCAAAAGTAGCAACCTCCACAACAGCAGCAACAACAGTCACAGCAGCGTCTGGAGTAGCAGCAGTAGCAGTAAAACCAGGCTGGTGTACGCCACTTTGGCAACATAAATGTGGCCAAGGAGGTGCGCGACCGTCTCTTCATGGCGAAGTCTGACATGTCGCAGGTGGAGAAGGCGTATCTCGTATGGTACAAGGACTCAGGATGTACCAAGAGCCTGACACATCACAAATAGTTGTTTACGCAGTTGCTGTCCATCCCTCCCTGTCCTATCGCTTTGGATGATGATCGGGTGATGTATGCTGAGGGGATTGGGATTGTGGAGATGTGGTTGGAGACCCCGCGTGGCATTGAAGTGGGAGTGTTCCATGGTGTGTTGTACATACCTAATGCTGCGTTCAATCTTCTCTCAGTGTCCTCTCTCACCAATACATGATTGCGAGTCATCTTTGACGACGACTATGGCTACATCCTCAACAAGGAAAAAGGAGAGGAGTTGGCCAGGTCGATGAAGGAAGGTGACATGTACCGCTTGCTTGGGGCGACCAAGATCCCGCGTGAGCAGAGTCTTGCAACAGTGGTACAAGCAACAGCTGGAGAGATGTGGCATGCATGCTATGGCCACATCGGCATACCCGCCTTGCAGTAGCTTCAAGCGAAGCAGATGGTGACTTGCCCACCATCTCCAACTTTGAGTAGCAGCTGTGCATCAGTTGTTTGGAAGGGAAGCAGCATCGTGAGACGTTCTTTGGAGTAGGAGAGCGTGCAAAAGAGATGCTAGAGCTGGAGCACACAGACTTGTGTGGCCCAATGCAAATCCAGAGCTTTTGAGGCTCTAGGTATTTTCTCACCTTCATTGATGATTACAGCCGTTACACTGCTGTATACTTCCTTTCCTCCAAGGACCAGTGCTTTGACAGGTTCAAGGAGTTAAAGGCCATGGTGGAAAACCAGACTGACAAGAAAATCAAGGCGTTGCGCAGTGACCGCGGAGGAGAGTACCTGAGCAAGGAATTCCAGGACTACCTCACAGTAGCAGGCATCAAGGCGCAGTTCACTACGCCATACTCGTCGCAACAGCACGGTGTAGGAGAATACGCCAATCGTACTATCGTTGAGTCGGCACGCCCCATGCTTCATGCAGCTTGGCTGACCTACGACTTCTAGGCCGAAGCTGTGAGCACTGCAGTGTACTTCAAGAACTGCAGTCCAACTAAGGCGTTGGAGCAGATGATTCTATACGAGACGTGGTTTGGTAAGAAGCCAAGCGTGGGTCATCTTCGCGTGTTTGGCAGCTTGGCTCACATGCATGTGCCAAAGGAGAAGCGGAAGAAATGGGACGCGAAGAGCGCGCAGATGCTGATGATTGGCTACGATGTGGCAAGCAAGGCATATCGCCTCCACGAGAGGGATACAGGCCACGTCATCATCTCCAGGGATGTCGTCTTCAACGAGAGCAACTTCATCGGCACCAACATTTTCCGTGAAGAGGCAGCAGAACCAGCAGCTGATGAGGGAGTGGGAGCAGATATCCTTCCTGACCCAGTCTCTCCTGATCCTTCCTCCATTGTGACAGTGGGAGAACCACTCTGTTCTCCCATGTTTGATATAGCAGATACAGCGGCCTCATCAGCAGAAGCAGACGAAGAAGATGATGCACCACGAGCAGCAGTAGTTGTGCCAGCAGCACCGCGCCAGCCGATGCCTTCCTGCTGCGAGTAGCCCTTGGCGACCAGCCTCGCTTTGTACTTTTCCAGGTTGCCATTTGCTCCCGCTTCTTCTTAAACACCCACTTGCACTTGATCACCTTGCGTCCAAGTGGACGCTCAGTCAGATCCCACGTGCCATTCTCTAGCTACGACTGTATCTCTTGCTACATGGCTTGCACCCAAACTGTTGCATCATGTGCGGTCATGGCCTCCTTGTATGACGCTGGCTCATCTGAATCTACTACAAGTGCGACATTTATCTGCTCTGGTTTCTACAATCCAAAACTGGTCGTTTTCACCAGGCTTGAAGTACATCCTAAGAGGATATCTACAACGTGGTGCTGGAGCGTTAGTGGGCGGCTGGCGCGGTGCTGCTGGCACAACTACTACTGCTCGTGGTGCGGCATCTTCTTCCTCTGCTTCTGCCGGTGAGGCCGCTGTATATGCTACATAAGACATGGGAGAATAGACGGGTTCTCCCACTGTCATAGTGGAGGAAGGATCAAGAGAGACTGGGTTAAGAAGGATATCTGCTTCCACTGCCTCGTCAACTGCTGGTTCTGCTGCCTCTTCGCAGACTATGTTGGTGTGGATGACGTTGCTCTCGTTGAAGACGACATCCCTGGAGATGATGACGTGGCCTGTATCCCTCTCGTGGAGGCGATATGCCTTGCTTGCCACACTGTAGCCAATCATCACCATTTGCGCGCTCTTCGCATCTCACTTCTGCTGCTTCTCCTTTGGCACGTGCGTTTAAGGGAAGTTGCCAAAGGCGCGAAGATGACCCATGCTCCGCTTCTTGCCGAAGCACGCCTCGTCCGGCGTCATCTGCTCCAACGCCTTAGTTGGACTGTGGTTCTTGATGTATACAGCAGTGTTCACGGCTTCAGTCCAGCAATCGTAGGTCAGCCAAACCGTGTGAAGCATGGAGTGCGCCAAGTCAACAATAGTGCGGTTGGCGCGTTCTACTACACCAATTTGCTGTGACGAGTATGGTGCAGTATGAAGCGCCTTGATGCCAGCTGCTGCGAGGTAGTCTTGGAACTACTTGCTCAGGTACTCTCCACCGCGGTCGCTGCGTAGCTCCTTCATCTTCTTGTCAGTCTGGTTGTCCACCATTGTCTTGAACTCCTTGAACCTATCAAAGTATTGGTCTCTGGAAGGCAGGAAGTACACAGCAGTGTAACGGCTGAAATCATCAATGAAAGTCAGAAAATGCCTAGAGCGTCCAAAGCGCTGGGTCTGCATCGTGCCACACAAGACTGTGTGGACCAGCTCCAGCATCTCACAATGTTGCTTCCCTTCCAAACTGCCGATGCACAGCTATTGCTCAAAGTTGGAAATGGTGGACAAGTCATGCACAATCCGTTTCGCTTGAAGCTGCTACAAGGAGTGTATGCTGATGTGGTCATAGCGTGTATACCAGATGTCCCCATCTGTTTCCTGTACCACTGCTGCAAGACTCTGCTCACGCGGGATCTTGATCGTCCCCAGCAGGCAGTACATATCGCCTTCCTCCACCAACCTAGCCAACTCCTCTCTAGTATCCTTGTTGAGGATGTAGCCATAGTCATCGTCAAAGACGACGCGTAGACGTGTGTTGGTTGTTGGGAAAGGAGCCATCCGGCTCAGTTTCGGGTCCACAAGAGCAAGTTCCAGGAAGCTACCAGATGCCTACTCCGATCGTCGATCCGACTTCACCATTGGAAAGATCAGGTGGCAAATTGTCTACGGTCCAAGTTTCAGCCCGATCCAACGGTCGGATTGGGAGATATCAATTTTCGAAGTTTCGGGGGTCATGGACCGTCGATGTGTGGGTGGGCATGGGTGATGGCTCCATGCCTTAGCCTGAGAAAAGAAAAAGGCAAGAGGTCCAGGGTCAGGACCTGATAGGAGAAATATCCAAAAAGGTCCTTGGTCTTAGGATTGCCTTGTCAGAGTGTGCTGACTAGGATAAAGGTACCTCTCCTTACTTTTTAGGTGAGGTGAGATCCTTGTGTGCTAGCCATGGACACATGGCGATTCTCCATGGGTTTGTGGGTTATGTGACCACTAGGAGTGTGCCATGAGAGCATTCTCTAGCTCTCTAGGTCGTGTGTGAGTGGTCAGCCTGATTGCTAGGCTGATTTCCTCCCTTGTGTGAGATTATGGATTCTAGTGTGTGAGCCTTAGCCTCCATGGCTAAGTGGTGTGGCTTGTGAGAGGGCTGACTTGCCCAAGCTCTAGCTCTATATGTACTCCATCATTTTGAGTGATTGAACAACCATTCTTCAGCACAAGTGATGCCCTTTCAGTCCCACATGCTCGCTGCTCCAAGGCTCCCTCTCTCCTCCAGATCCAACATTTGGTATCAGAGCCAAGTTCTGCCACTTTTAGCCAGCACAGGCCGTCACTTTGAGAGTGACGGGTTGGGGTGAAACCTTCACCAAATTTGAC
>SZWC01000800.1:329841-354421 GCA_023375785.1 Penium margaritaceum | reverse complement strand
AACTCATAACACAAATGGTCAGGATGGAAGATATTGGTTTGTGAATACCACTTATCGACTAGGAAGTACAAATACCTTTAATATGTAGTAGCGTAGTGTGGCTACAATGCACAGTGACCAACCAAAGGATGCATATCTCACTGACCATGACCAACAAAATTCACTTCATGTGGTCAATGTTGACAACTAACAACACGAGTCACTGATAGTCAGATGGGGGTAACAATGGTTTGGGAACACTAGCTATCAACTAGAAAGCACAAAGACCTTCAATACGTAGTGACATGGCGTGGAAACCGCATACAGTGACAAACCAAACTAGGCATATGTCACTAACCATGAAGAAACGGGTTTCACAGTGTGTGGTCAACGTTGAAAACTCATAAAACGAGTCAGAAATGGTCAGTGGGGGAGACCATGGGTTTGGAACACTTGTTATCAACTAGCAAGTAGAAATATTTTTAACAGGTAGTGGCACGGTGTGGCTAGCGTGCAGAGTGACCAACCAAAGGATGCATACGTCATTGACTATGACCGAAGAAGTCCACCATGTATGGTCAACATTGACAACTCATAACACGAGTCACAAATGGTCAGAGGGAGAGGCAATGGTTTGCGAACCCTATGCATGGACTAGAAAGGACAAATAACTTCAATACGTAGTGGCACGGTGTAGCTACTATGCACACCATACAACCAAACTAGGCATATGTCACTGACCATGATGAGAGAATTTCAATATGGGTGGTCAACATTCACAGACCATAACAGGAGTCACAAACGGTCAGAGGGGGAAACAATGGTCCGGGAATATCAGTTCTCAACTAGCAAGTACAATGACCTTCAATCACTAGTAGCACAGTGTGGCTACCATGCACAATGACCGACCAATGTAGGCATATATACTGCCATTGAGCAAAGAAATCCGCTGTGTCTGGTCAACGTTGACAACTCATAATACGAGTCACAAATGGTCAGAAGGGGAAACAATGGTTTGGGAACACCAAGTATCAAATAGCAAGCACAAGGAGCTTCAATACGTTGTGGCACGGTGTGGATACCATGCACGATGACCAACCAAAGTACGCATATGCCAGTGGCCATGCCCAAATAATGTCACTAAGTGTGGTATACTTTGACAACTCATAACACGCGTCACAAATGGTCAGGGTGGAAGATAATGGTTTGTGAATACTAGTTATCGACTAGCAAGTACAAATACCTTCAATATGTAGTGGCACAGTGTGGCTACAATGCATAGTGACCAACCAAAGCATGCATATGTCTCTGACCATGACCAACAAAATCCACTTCATGTGGTCAACGTTGACAACTCGCAACACGAGTCAGTGATAGTCAAATGGGGGTAACAATGGTTTGGGAATACTAGCTATCACCTAGAAAGCACAAAGACCTTCAATATGTAGTGACACGGCGTGGCAACCACGTACACTGACAAACCAAACTAGGCATATGTCACTTACCATGACAAAACGGGTTTCACAGTGTGTGGTCAAGGTTGAAAACTCATAACACGAGTCACAAATGGTCAGTGGGGGAAACGATGGGTTGGGAACACTCGTTATCAACTAGCAAGTAGAAAGATTTTCAACAAGTTGTGGCACGGTGTGGCTAGCGTGCACAGTGACCAACCAAAGGATGCATATGTCACTGACTATGACTGAAGAAGTCCACTATGTATCATCAACATTGACAACTCATAACACAAGTCACAGATTGTTAGAGGGAGAGAAAATGGTTTGGGTACCCTATGCATGGACTAGAAAGGACAAATAACTTCAATACGTAGTGGCACGGTGTGGCTACTATGCGCACCATACAACCAAACTAGGCATATGTCAATGACCATGACCAGAGAATTGCAATATGGGTGGTCAACGTTCGCCAACCATAACACGAGTCACAAACAGTCAGAGGGGGAAACAATGGTCCGGGAATATCAGTTCTCAACTAGCAAGTACAACGACCTTCCATCAGTAGTAGCACGATGTGGCTACCATACACAATGACCGACCAACGTAGGCATATGTACTGCCTTTGACCAAAATATCCGTTGTGTGTTGTCAACGTTGACAACTCATAATACGAGTCACAAATGGTCAGAAGGGGAAACAATGGTTTGGGAACACCAAGTATCAAATAACAAGCACAAGGAGCTTCAATACGTTGTGGCACGGTGTGGATACCATGCACGATGACCAACCAAAGTAGGCATATGTCACTGACCATGCCCAAATAATGTCACTAAGTGTGGTAAACTTTGACAACTCATAACACGAGTCACAAATGGTCAGGGTGGAAGATAATGGTTTGTGAATAATAGTTATCGAATAGCAAGTACAAATACCTTCAATATGTAGTGGCACAGTGTGGCTACAATGCAGAGTGACCAACCAAAGTATGCATATGTCACTGACCATGACCAACTATTTTCACTTCATGTGGTCAACGTTGACAACTCACAACACGAGTCAATGATTGTCAGATGGGAGTAACAATGGTTTGGGAACACTAGCTATCAACTAGAAAGCTCACAGACTTTCAATACGTAGTGACACGGCGTGGTAACCACGTACAGTGACAAACCAAACTAGGCATATGTCAGTAACCATGACGAAACGGGTTTCACAGTGTGTGGTTAACGTTGAGAACTCATAACAGGAGTCATAAATGGTCAATGGGGGAAACCATGGGTTGGGAACACTAGTCATCAAATAGCAAGTAGAAATATTTTAAACAAGTAGTGGCACGGTGTGGCTAGCAGGCACAGAGACCAACCAAAGGATGCATACGTCACTAATTATGAGGGAAGAAGTCCACTATGTATGGTCAACATTGACAACTCATAACACGAGTCACAAATGGTCAGAGGGAGCGACAATGGTTTGGGAACCCTATGCATGGACTTGAAAGGACAAATAACTTCAATACGTAGTGGCACGTCGTGGCTACTATGTTCACCATAAAACCAAACTACGCATGTGTCACTGACCATGACCAAAGAATTTCAATATGGGTGGTCAACATTCACCAACCATAACACGAGTCACAAACGGTCAGAGGGGGAAACAATGGTACGGGAATATCAGTTCCCAACTAGCAAGTACAACGAACTTCAATCAGTTGTAGCACGGTGTGGCTACCGTGCACAATGACCAACCAACATAGGCATATGTATTGCCTTTGACCAAAGAAATCCGCTGTGTGTGGTCAACGTTGACAACCCATAATACGAGCCACAAATGGTTAGAAGGGGAAACAATGGTTTAGGAATACCAAGTATCAAAAAGCAAGCACAAGGAGCATGAATACGTTGTGGCACGGTGCGGATACCATGCACGATGACCAACCAGAGTAGGCATATGTCACTGACAATGACCAACTAATGTCAGTAAGAGTGGTAAACTTTGACAACTCATAAAACAAATGGTCAGGGTGGAATATAATGGTTTGTGAATACTAGTTATCGACTAGCAAGTATAAATACCTTCAATATGTAGTGGCACAGTGTGGCTACAATGCACAGTGACCAACCAAAGTATGCATATGTCACTGACCATGACCAACACAATTCACTTTATGTGGTCAACGTTGACAACTCACAACACGAGTCACTGATAGTCAGAGGCGGGTAACAATGGTTTCGAAACACTAGCTTTCAAGTAGAAAGCACAAAGACCTTCAATACGTAGTGACACGGCGTGGTAACCACATACAGCGACAAAACAAACTAGGCATATGTCACTAAACATGACAAAACGGAATTCACAATGTGTGGTCAACGTTGAAAACTCATAACATGAGTCACAAATGGTCAGTGGGGGAAACCATGGGTTGGGAACACTAGTTATCAAAAAGCAAGTAGAAAGATTTTCAATAAGTAGTGGCACGGTGAGGCTAGCGTGCACAGAGACCAACCAAACGATGCATATGTGACTGACTATGACCGAAGAAGTCCACTATGTATGGTCAACATTGACAACTCATAACACGAGTCACAAATGGTCAAAGGGAGTGACAATGGTTTGGGAACCCTATGCATGGACTTGAAAGGAAAAACAACTTCAATACGTATTGGCACGGTGTGGCTACTATGCACACCATACAATCAAACTACGCATATGTCACTGACCATGACCAAAGAATTTCAATATGGGTGGTCAACATTCACCAACCATAACACGAGTCACAAACGGTCAGAGGGGGAAACAATGGTCTGGGAATATCAGTTCTCAACTAGCAAATACAACGAACTTCAATCAGTAGTAGCACGGTGTGGCTACCGTGCACAATGACTGACCAACGTAGGCATATGTATTGCCTTTGACCAAAGAAATCCGCTGTGTGTGGTCAACGTTGACAACTCATAATACAAGTCACAAATGGTCAGAAGGGGAAACAATGGTTTGGGAACACCAAGTATCAAATAGCAAGCACAAAGAGCTTCAATACGTTGTGCGCTGTGTGGATACCATGCACGATGACCAACCAAAGCAGGCATTTGTCATTGACAATGCCCAAATAATGTCACTAAGTGTGGTAAACTTGAACAAATCATAACACGAGTCACAAATGGTCAGGGTGGAAGATAATGGTTTGTGAATACTAGTTATCGACCAGCAAGTACAAATACCTTCAATATGTAGTGGCACAGTGTGGCTACAATGCACAGTGACCAACCAAAGTATGCATATGTCACTGACCATGACCAACAATCTTCACTTCATGTGGTCAACGTTGAGAACTCACAACACGATTCACTCATAGTCAGATGGGGGTAACAATGGTTTGGGAACACTAGCTATCAACTAGAAAGCACAAAGACCGTCAATATGTAAGGACACGACGTGGTAACCACGTACAGTGACAAACCAAACTAGGCACATGTAATTTACCATGACGAAAGAGTCATCACACTGTGTGGTCAGCGTTGAAAACTCATAACACGAGTCACAAATGCTCAGTGAGGGACACCATGGGTTGGGAACACTAGTTATAAACTAGCAAGTAGAAAGATTTTCATGAAGTAGTGGCACGGTGTGGCTAGCATGCACAGTGACCAACCAAAGGATGCATACGTTACTCACTATGACCGAAGAAGTCTACTATGTATGGTCAACATTGACAACTCATAACACAAGTCACAAATGGTTAGAGGAAGAGACAATGGTTTGGGAACCCTATGCATGGACTAGAAAAGACAAAAAACGTCAATACGTAGTGGCACGGTGTGGCTACTATGCACACCATACAACCAAACTAGGCATATGTCACTGACCATGACCAAAGAATTTCAATATGGGTGGTCAACATTCACCAACCATAACACAAGTCACAAACGGTCAGAGGGGGAGACAATGGTCCGGGAATATCAGTTCTCAACTAGCAAGTACAACGATCTTCAATCAGTCGTAGGAAGGTGTGGCTACCATGCACAATGACCGACCAACGTCGGCATATGTACTGCCTTTGACCAAAGAAATCCGATGTGTGTGGTCAACGTTGACAACTCATAATACGAGTCACAAATGGTCAGAAGGGGAAACAATGGTTTGGGAACACCAAGTATCAAATAGCAAGCACAAGGAGCTTCAATACGTTGTGGAACAGTGTGGATACCATGCACGATGACCAACCAAAGTAGGCATATGTCACTGACCATGNGAATTTCAATATGGGTGGTCAACATTCACCAACCATAACACGAGTCACAAACGGTCAGAGGGGGAAACAATGGTCCGGGAATATCAGTTCTCAACTAGCAAGTACAACGACCTTCAATCAGTAGTAGCACGGTGTGGCTACCATGCACAATGACCGACCAACGTAGGCATATGTACTGCCTTTGACCAAAGAAATCCGCTGTGTGTGGTCAACGTTGACAACTCATAATACGAGTCACAAATGGTCAGAAGGGGAAACAATGGTTTGGGAACACCAAGTATCAAATAGCAAGCACAAGGAGCTTCAATACGTTGTGGAACAGTGTGGATACCATGCACGATGACCAACCAAAACAAGAATATGTCACTGACCATGCCCAAATCATGTCACTAAGTGTGGTAAACTTTGACAACCCATAACACGAGTCACAAATGGTCAGGGTAAAAGATAATTATTTGTGAATACTAGTTATTGAACAGCAAGTACAAATACCTTCAATCTGTAGCGGCACAGTGTTGCTACAATGCACAGTGACCAACCAAAGTATGCATATGTCACTGACAATGACCAACAAATTTCACTTCATGTGGTCAACGTTGACAACTCACAACACGAGTCACTGGTAGTCAGATGGGGGTAACAATAGTTTGGAAACACTAGTAATAAACTAGAAAGCACAAAGATCTTAAATGCATAGTGACACAGCGTGGTAACCACGTACAGTGACAAACCAAACTAGGCATATGTCAGTAACCATGACAAAACGGGTTTCACAGTGTGTGGTCAACGTTGAAAACTCATAACACGAGTCAAAAATGGTCAGTGGGGAGAACCATGGGTTGGGAAAACTAGTTATCAACTAGCAAGTAGAAATATTTTCAACAAGTACTGGCAGGGTGTGGCTAGCGTGCACAGTGACCAACCAAAGGATGCATACGTCACTGACTATGACCGAAGAAGTCCTCTATGTATGGTCAACATTGACAACTCATAATACGAGTCATAAATGATCAGAGGGAGAGTCAATGGTTTGGGAACCCTATGCATGGACTTAAAAGGACAAATAACTTCAATACGTAGTGGCACTGTGAGGCTACTATGCACACCATACAACCAAACTAGGCATATGTCACTGACCATGACCACAGAATCTCAATATGGGTGGTCAACATTCACCAACCATAACACGAGTCAGCAACGGTCTGAGGGGGAAACAATGGTCCGGCAATATCAGTTCTCAACTAGCAAGTACAACGACTTTCAATCAGTAGTAGCACGGTATGGCTACCGTGCACAATGAACGACCAATGTAGGCATATGTATTGCCTTTGACGAAAGAAATCCGTTGTGTGTGGTCAACGTTGACAACTCATAATACGAGTCACAAATGGTCAGAAGGGGAAACAATGGTTTGGGAATACCAAGTATCAAATAGCAAGCACAAGGAGCTACAATACGTTGTGGCACGGTGTGGATACCATGCACGATGACCAACCAAAGTAGGCATATGTCACTGACCATGACCAAATAATGTAAGTTGAGTGTGGTAAACTTTGACAACTCAGAACACAAATGGTCAGGGTGGAAGATAATGGGTTGCGAATACTAGTTATCAACTAACAAGTATAAGTACCTTTATAATGTAGTGGCACAGTGTGGCTACAATGCACAGTGACCAACCAAAGTATGCGTATGCCACTGACCATGACCAACAAGTTTCACTTCATGTGGTCAACATTGACAACTCACGAAACGAGTCACTGATAGTCAGAGGCAGGTAACAATGGTTTGGGAACACTAGCTATCATCTAGAAAGCACAAAGACCTTCAATACGTAGTGACACGGCGTGGTAACCATGTACAGTGACAAACAAAACTAGGCATATGTTACTAACCATGACGAAACGGAATTCACAGTGTGTGGTCAACGTTGAAAACTCATAAAACAAGTCACAAATGGTCAGTGGGGGAAACCATGGGTTGGGAACACTAGTAATCTACTAGCAAGTAGAAATATATTCAACAATTAGTGTCACGGTGTGGCTAGCGTGCACAGTGACCAACCAAAGGATGCATATGTCATTGACTATGACCGAAGAAGTCCACTTTGTATGGTCAACATTGACAACTCAGAACACGAGTCACAAATGGTCAGAGGGAGGGACAATGGTTTGCGAACCCTACGCATGGACTAGCATGGAAAAATAACTTCAATACGTAGTGGCACGGTGTGGCTACTATGCACACCGTATAACCAAACTAGGCATATGTCACTGACCATGACCAAAGAATTTCAATATGGGTGGTCAACATTCACCAATCATAACACAAGTCACAAACGGTCAGAGGGGGAAACAATAGGCCGGGAATTTCAGTTTTTAACTAGCAAGTACAACGACCTTCAATCAGTAGTAGCACGGTGTGGCTACCATGCACAATGACCGACCAACGTAGGCATATGTACTGCCTTTGACCAAAGAAATCCGCAGTGTGTGGTCAACGTTGATAACTCATAATACGAGTCACAAATGGTCAGAAGGGGAAACAATGGTTAAGGAACACCAAGTGTCAAATAGAAAGCACAAGGAGCTTCAATACGTTGTGGCACGGTATGGATACCATGCACGATGAGCAAACAACCAAAGTAGGCATATGTCACTGACCATGCCCAAATAATGTCACTAAGTGTGGTAAACTTTGATAACTCATAACACGAGTCACAAATGGTCAGGGTGGAAGGTAATGGTTTGTGAATACTAGTGATCGACTGGCAAGTACAAATACTTCCAATATGTAGTGGCACAGTGTGGCTACAATGCACAGTGACCAACCAAAGTATGCATATGTCACTGACCATGACCAACTAATTTCACTTGACGTGGTCAACGTTGACAACTCACAACACGAGTCACTGATAGTCAAAGGCGGGTGTCAATGGTTTGGGAACATTACCTATCAACTAGAAAGCACAAAGACCTTCAATACGTAGTGACACGGCGTGGTAACCACGTACAGTGACAAACCAAACTAGGCATATGTCACTATCCATGACGAAATGGAATTCACAGTGTGTGGTTAGCATTGAAAACTCATAACACGAGTCACAAACGGTCAGTGGGGGAAACCATGGGTTGGGAACACTAGTTATCAACTAGCAAGTAGAAAGATTTTTAACAGGTAGTGGCACGGTGTGGCTAGCGTGCATAGTGACCAACCAAAGGATGCATACATCATTGACTATGACCGAAGAAGTCCACTATGTATGGTCAACATTGACAACTCATAATACGAGTCACAAATGGTCAGAGGGAGAAACAATTGTTTGGGAACGCTATGCATGGACTAGAAAGGACAAATAGCTTCAATACGTAGTGGCACAGTGTGGCTACTATGCGCACCATACAACCAAACTAGGCATATGTCACTGACCATGACCAAAGAATTTCAATATGGGTGGTCAACAGTCACCAACCATAACATGAGTCACAAACGGTCAGCGGGGGAAAGAATGGTCCGGGAACATCAGTTGTCAATTAGCAAGTACAACGACCTTTAATCAGTAGTAGCACGGTGTGGCTACAGTGCATAATGACCGACCAACGTAGGCGTATCTATTGCCTTTGACCAAAGAAATCCGCTGTGTGTGGTCAACATTGACAACTCATAATACGAGTCACAAATGGTCATAAGGGGAAACAATGGTTCGGGAATACCAAGTATCAAATAGCAAGCAGAAGGTGCTTCTATACGTTGTGACAGGGTGTGGATACCATGCACGATGACCAACAAAAGTAGGCATATGTCATTAACCATGACCAAATAATGTCAGTAAGTGTGGTAAACTTTGACAACTCATCACACGAGTCACAAATGGTCAGGGTGGAAGATAATGATTTGTGAATACTAGTTATCAACTAGCAAGTACAAATACCTTCAATATGTAGTGGCACAGTGTGGCTACAATGCACAGTGACCAACCAAAGTATGCATATGTCACTGACCATGACCAACAAAATTCACTTCATGTGGTCAACGTTGACAACTCACAACACGAGTCACTGATAGTCAGATGGGGGTAACAATGGTTTGGGAACACTAGCTATCAACTAGAAAGCACAAAGACCTTCAATACGTAGTGACACGGCGTGGTAACCACGTACAGTGACAAACCAAACTAGGCATATGTCANACTAGCAAGTACAAATACCTTCAATATGTAGTGGCACAGTGTGGCTACAATGCACAGTGACCAACCAAAGTATGCATATGTCACTGACCATGACCAACAAAATTCACTTCATGTGGTCAACGTTGACAACTCACAACACGGGTCACTGATAGTCAGAGGTGGGTAACAATGGTTTGGGAACACTAGCTATCAACTAGAAAGCACAAAGACCGTCAATATGTAGTGACACGGCGTGGTAACCACGTACAGTGACAAACCAAACTAGGCATATGTCACTAACCATGACAAAACGGAATCCACAGTGTGTGGTCAACGTTGAAAACTCATAACACGAGTCACAAATGGTCAGTGGGGGAAACCATCGCTTGGGAACACTAGTTATCAACTAGCAAGTACAAAGATTTTGAACAAGTAGTGGCACGGTGAGTTTAGCGTGCACAGTGACCAACCAAAGGATGCATACGTCACTGACTATGACCGAAGAAGTCCACTTTGTATGGTCAACATTGACAACTCATAACACAAGTCAAAAGTGGTTAGAGGGAGAGACAATGGTTTGGGAACCCTATGCATGGACTAGAAAGGAAAAATAACTTCAATACGTAGTGGCACGGTGTGGGTACTATGCGCACCATACAACCAAACTAGGCATATGTCACTGACCATGACCAGAGAATTTCAATATGGGTGGTCAACGTTCACCAACCATAAAAAGAGTCACAAACGGTCTGGAGGGGAACCAATGGTCCGGCAATATCAGTTCTCAACTAGCAAGTACAGCGACCTTCCATTAGTAGTAGCACGGTGTGGCTTCCATGCACAATGACCGACCAATGTAGGCATATGTACTGCCTTTGACCAAAGAAATCCGCTGTGTGTGGTCTACGTTGACAACTCATAATACGAGTCACAAATAATCAGAAGAGGAAGCAATGGTTTGGGAACAACAGGTATCAAATCACAAGCACAAGGAGCTTCAATACGTTGTGCGAGGGTGTGGATACCATGCACGATGACCAACCAAAGTAGGCATATATCACTGACCATGACCAAATAACATCACTAAGTGTGGTGTACTTTGACAACTCATAACACGAGTCACAAATGGTCAGGGTCGAAGATAATGGTTTGTGAATACTAGTTATTGACTAGCAAGTACAGATACCTTCAATACGTAGTGGCACAGTGTGGCTACAATGCAAAGTGACCAACCAAAGTATGCATATGTCACTGACCATGACCAACAAAATTCACTTCATGTGGTCAACGTTGACAACTCACAACACGAGTCACTGATAGTCAGATGGGGGTAACAATGGTTTGGGAACACTAGCTATGAACTAGAAAGCACAAAGACCTTCAATACGTAGTGACATGGCGTGGTAACCACGTACAGTCACAAACCAAACTACGCATATGTCACTAACCATGACGAAACGGGTTTCACAGTGTGTGGTCAACGTTGAAAACTCATAAAACGAGTCATAAATGGTCAGTGGGGGAGACCATGGGTTGGGAACACTAGTTATCAACTAGCAGGTAGAAAGATTTTTAACAGGTAGTGGCACTGTGTGGCTAGCGTGCACAGTGACCAACCAAAGGATGCATACGTCACTGACTATGACCGAAGAAGTCCACCATGTATGGTCAACATTGACAACTCATAACATGAGTCACAAATGGTCAGAGGGAGAGACAATGGTTTGTGAACCTTATGCATGGACTAGAAAGGACAAATAGATTCAATACGTAGTGGCACGTTGTGGCTACTATGCACACCATACAACCAAACTAGGCATATGTCACTGACCATGACGAGAGAATTTCAATATGGGTGGTCAACATTCACCAACCATAACACAAGTTACAAACGGTCAGAGGGGGAAACAATAGGCCGGGAATATCAGTTCTTAACTAGCAAGTACAACGACCTTCAATCAGTAGTAGCACGGTGTGGCTACCATGCACAATGACCGACCAACGTAGGCATATGTACTGCCATTGACCAAAGAAATCCGCAGTGTGTGGTCAACGTTGATAACTCATAATACGAGTCACAAATGGTCAGAAGGGGAATCAATGGTTTGGGAACACCAAGTATCAAATAGCAAGCACAAGGAGCTTCAATACGTTATGGCACGGTGTGGATACCATGCACGATGACCAACCAAAGTAGGCATATGTCACTGACCATGCCCAAATAATGTCACTAAGTGTGGTAAACTTTGACAACTCATAACACGAGTCACAAATGGTCAGAAGGGGAAACAATGGTTTGGGAACACCAAGCATCAAATAGCAAGCACAAGGAGCTTCAATACGTTATGGCACGGTGTGGATACCATGCACGATGACCAACCAAAGTAGGCATATGTCACTGACCATGCCCAAATAATGTCACTAAGTGTGGTAAACTTTGACAACTCATAACACGAGTCACAAATGGTCAGGGTGGAAGAAAATGGTTTGTGAACACTGGCTATCTACTAGCAAGTACAAATACCTTCAATATGTAGTGGCACAGTCTGGCTACAATGCACAATGACGAACCAAAGTATGCATATGTCACTGACCATGACCAACTATTTTCACTTCATGTGGTCAATGTTGACAACTCACAACACGAGTGACTGATAGTCAGATGGGGGTAACAATGGTTTGGGAACACTAGCTATCAAATAGAAAGCACAAAGACCTTCAATACATAGTGACACGGCGTGGCAACCATGTAGTGTGACAAACCAAACTAGGCATATGTCACTAACCATGACGAAACGGGTTTCACAGTGTGTGGTCAACTTTGAAAACTCATAACACGAGTCACAAATGGTCAGTGGGGGCAACCATGGCTTGGGAACACTAGTTACCAACTAGCAAGTACAAAGATTTTCAACAAGTAGTGGCACGGTGTGGCTAGCGTTTACAGTGACCAACCAAAGGATGCATACGTCACTGACTATGACCGAAGAAGTCCACTATGTATGGTCAACATTGACAACTCATAACACAAGTCAAAAGTGGTCAGAGGGAGAGACAATGGTTTGGGAACCCTATGCATGGACTAGAAAGGACAAATAACTTGAGTACATAGTGGCACGGTGTGGCTACTATGCGCACCATACAACCAATCTAGGCATATGTCACTGACCATGACCAGAGAATTTCAGTATGGGTGGTCAACGTTCACCAACCATAACACGAGTCACAAACGGTCAGAGGGGGAAGCAATGGTCCGGCAATATCAGTTCTCAACTAGCAAGTACAACGACCTTCCATGAGTAGTAGCACGGTGTGGCTTCCATGCACAATGACCGACCAATGTAGGCATATGTACTGCCTTTGACCAAAGAAATCAGCTGTGTGTGGTCTACGTTGACAACTCATAATACGAGGCACAAATGGTGAGAAGGGGAAACAATGGTTTGGGAACACCAGGTATCAAATAATAAGCACAAGGAGCTTCAATACGTTGTGGCACGGTGTGGATACCATGCACGATGACCAACCAAAGTAGGCATATGTCACTGACCATGCCCAAGGAATGTCACTAAGTGTCGTCAACATTGACAACTCATAACACGAGTCACAAATGGTCAGGATGGAAGATAATGGTTTGTGAATACTAGTTATCGACTAGCAAGTACAAACATCTTTAATATGTATATTCACTGACCATGACCAACTATTTTCACTTCATGTGGTCAACGTTGACAACTCACAACACGAGTCAATGACAGTCCAATGGGGATAACAATGGTATGGGAACACTAGCTATCAACTAGAAAGCACAAAGACCTTCAATACGTAGTGACACGGCATGGTAACCACGTACAGTGACAAACCATACCAGGCATATGTCACTAACCATGACGAAACGGGTTTCACAGTGTGTGGTTAACATTGAGAACTCATAACACGAGTCACAAATGGTCAGTGGGGGAAACCATGGGTTGGGAACACTAGTCATCAACAAGCAAGTAGAAAGATTTTCAACAAGTAGTGGCACGGTGTGGCTAGCATGTACAGTGACCAACCAAAGGATGCATACGTCACTGACTTTGACCGAAGAAGTCCACTATGTATGGTCAACATTGACAACTCATAACAGGAGTCACAAATAGTCAGAGGGAGAGATAATGGTTTGGGAACCCTATGCATGGACTTGAAAGGACAAATAACTTCAATACGTAGTGGCTACTATGCACACCATACAACCAAACTAGGCATATGTCACTGACCATGACCAAAGAATTTCAACATGGGTGGTCAACATTCACCAACCATAACATGAGTCACAAACGGTCAGAGGGGGAAACAATGGTCTGGGAATATCAGTTCTCAACTAGCAAGTACAACAAACTTTAATCAGTAGTAGCACGGTGTGGCTACCGTGCACAATGACCGACCAACGTAGGCATATGTATTGCCTTTGACCAAAGAAATCCGCTGTGTGTGATCAACGTTGACAACTCATAATACGAGTGACAATTGGTCAGAAGGGGAAACAATGGTTTGGGAATACCAAGTATCAAATAGCAAGCAGAAGCAGCTTCAATACGTTGCGATACGGTGTGGATACCATGGAAGATGACCAACCAAAGTAGGCATACGTCACTGGCCATGCCCAAATAATGTCACTAAGTGTGGTCAACTTTGACAACTCATAGCACGAGTCACAAATGGCCAAGATGGAAGATAATGGTTTGTGAATACTAGTAATTGACTAGCAAGTACAAATACCTTTAATATGTAGTGGCACAGTGTGGCTACAATGCACAGTCACCAACCAAAGCATGCATATGTCACTGACCATGACCAACTGTTTTCACTTCATGTGGTCAACGTTGAAAACTCACAACACGAGTCAATGATAGTCAGATGGGGTTAACAATGGTTTGCGAAAACTAGCTATCAGCCATAAAGCACAAAGACCTTCAATACGTAGTGACACGACGTGGTAACGACGTACAGTGACAAACCAAACTAGGCATATGTCTCTAACCATGACGAAACGGGTTTCACAGTGTGTGGTCAACGTTGAGAACTCATAACACGAGTCACAAATGGTCAGTGGGGGAAACCATGGGTTGGGAACACTAGTTATGAACAAGCAAGTAGAAAGATTTTCAACAAGTAGCGGCACAATGTGGCTTGCGTGCACAGTGACCAACCAAAGGATGCATACGTCACGGACTATCACCAAAGAAGTCCACTATGTATGGTCAACATTGACAACTCATAACACGAGTCACAAATGGTCAGAGGGAGAAACAATGGTTTGGAAACCCTATGCATAGACTTGAAAGGACAAATAACTTCAATACGTAGTGGCACAGTGTGGCTACTATGCACACCATACAACCAAACTAGGCAAATGTCACTGACCATGACCAAAGTATTTCAATATGGGTGGTCAACATTCACCAACCATAACACGAGTCACAAACGGTCAGAGGGGGAAACAATGGTCCACGAATATCAGTTCTCAACTAGCACGTACAACGAACTTCAATCAGTAGTAGCACGGTGTGGCTACTGTGCACAATGACCGACCAACGTAGGAATATGTACTGCCTTCGACCAAAGAAATCTGCTATGTGTGGTCAACATTGACAACTCATAATACGAGTCACAAATGGTCAGAAGGGGAAACGATGGTTTGGGAATACCAAGTATCAAATAGCAAGCACAAGGAGCTCCAATATGTTGTGGCACGGTGTGGATACCATGCATGATGATCAACCAAAGTAGGCATATGTCACTGACCATGCCTAAATAATGTCACTAAGTGTGGTAAACTTTGACAACTCATAACACGAGTCACAAATGGTCAGCATGGAAGATAATGGTTTGTGAACACTAGTTCTCGACTAGCAAGTACAAATACCTTCAATATGTAGTGGCACAGTGTGGCTACAATGCACAGTGACAAACCAAAGTATGCATATGTCACTGACCATGACCAACAAATTTCACTTCATGTGGTCAACGTTGAAAAGCCAGAACACGAGTCAACGATAGATAGAGGCGGGTAACAATGGTTTGGGAACACTAGCAATCAACTAGAAAGCACAAAGACCTTCAATACGTAGTCACACGGCGTGGTAACCATGTACAGTGACAAACCAAACTAGGCATATGTCACTAACCATGACGAAACGGAATTCACAGTGTGTGGTCAACATTGAAAACTCATAACACAAGTCACAAATGGTCAGTGGGTGAAACCATGGATTGGAAACACTAGTTATCAACTAGCAAGTAGAAAGATTTTCATCATTTAGTGGCACGGTGTGGCTAGCGTGCACAGCGACCAACCAAAGGATGCATATGTCACTGAGTATGACCGAAGAAGTCCACTATGTATGGTCAACATTGACAACTCATAACACAAGTCACAAATGGTCAGAGGGAGGGACAATGGTTTGGGAACCCTATGCATGGACTAGAAAGGACAAACAAATTCAATACGTAGTGGCACGGTGTGGCTACTATGCACACCATACAACCAAACTAGGCATATGTCACTGACCATTACCAAAGAATTTCAATATGGGTGGTCAACATTCACCAACCATAACACGAGTCAAAAACGGTGAAAGGGGGATACAATGGTCCGGGAATATCAGTTCTCAACTAGCAAGTACAACGACCTTCAATCAGTAGTAGCATGGTGTGGCTACGATGCACAATGACCGACGAACGTAGGCATATGTACTGCCTTTGACCAAAGAAATCCGCTGTGTGTGGTCAACGTTGACAACTCATGATACGAGTCACAAATGGTCAAAGGGGAAACAATGGTTTGGGAACACCAAGTATCAAATACAAAGAACAAGGAGCTTCAATACGTTGTGGCACGGTGTGGATACCATGCACGGTGACCAACCAAAGTAGGCATATGTCACTGACCATGCCTAAACAATGTCACTAAGTGTGGTAAACTTTGACAACTCATAACACGAGTCACAAATAGTCAGGGTGGAAGAAAATGGTTTGTGAAAACTAGTTCTCGACTAGCAAGTACAAATACCTTCAATATGTAGTGGCATAGTGTTGCTACAATGCACAGTGACCAACCAAAGTATGCATATGTCACTGACCATGACCAACAAATTTCACTTCATGTGGTCAACGTTGACAACTCACAACACGAGTCACTGATAGTCAGATGGGGGAAACAATGGTTTAGGAACACTAGCTATCAAGTAGAAAGCACAAACACCTTCAATACGTAGTGACACGGAGTGGTAAGCACGTACAGTGACAAACCAAACTAGGCATATGTCACTAACCATGACGAAACGGGTTTCACAGTGTGTGGTCAACGTTGAAAACTCATAACACGAGTCACAAATGGTCAGAGGGAGAGACAATGGTTTGGGAACGCTATGCATGGACTAGAAAGGACAAATAAATTCAATACGTAGTGGCACGGTCTGGCTACTATGCGCACCATACAACCAAACTAGGCATATGTCACTAACCATGACGAAACGGGTTTCACAGTGTGTGGTCAACGTTGAAAACTCATAACACGAGTCACAAATGGTCAGTGGAGGAAACCATGGGTTGGGAACACTAGTTATCAACTAGCAAGTAGAAAGATTTATAACAGGTAGTGGCACGGTGTGGCTAGCGTGCACAGTGACCAACCAAAGGATGCATACGTCACTGACTATGACCGTAGAAGTCCACTATGTATGGTCAACATTGACAACTCATAACACGAGTCACAAATGGTCAGAGGGAGAGACAATGGTTTGGGAACGCTATGCATGGACTAGAAAGGACAAATAAATTCAATACGTAGTGGCACGGTCTGGCTACTATGCGCACCATACAACCAAACTAGGCATATGTCACTGACCATGACCAAAGAATTTCAATATGGGTGGTCAACATTCACCAACCATAACACGAGTCACAAACGGTCAGAGGGGGAAACAATGGTCCGGGAATATCAGTTCTCAACTAGAAGGTACAACAACCTTCAATTAGTAGTTGCATGGTGTGGCTACCGTGCACAATGACCGACCAATGTAGGCATATGTACTGCCTTTGACCAAAGAAATCCGCTGTGTGTGGTCAATATTGACAACTCATAACATGAGTCAAAAATGGTCATAAGGGGAAACAAATGTCTGGGAATACCAGGTTTCAAATAGCAAGCACAAAGAGCTTCAATATGTTGTGGCACGGTGTGGATACCATGCACGATGACCAACCAAAGTAGGCATATGTCACTAACCATGACCAAATAATGTCAGTAAGTGTGGTAAACTTTGACAACTCATAACACGAGTCACAAATGGTCAGGGTAAAAGATAATGGTTTGTTAACACTAGTTATCGACTAGCAAGTACAAATACCTTCAATATGTAGTCGCACAGTGTGGCTACAATGCACGGAGACAAACCAATGTATGCATATGTCACTGACCATGACCAACGAAATTTACTTCATGTGGTCAACGTTGACAACTCACAACACGAGTCACTGATAATCAGATGGGGGTAACAATGGTTTGGGAACACTAGCTATCAACTAGAAAGCACAAAGACCTTCAATACGTAGTGACACGGAGTGGTAACCACGTACAGTGACAAACTAAACTGGGCATATGTCACTAACCATGACGAAACAGGGTTCACAGTGTGTGGTCAACGTTGAAAACTCATAACACGAATCACAAATGGTCAGTGGGGGAAACCATGGGTTGGGAACACTAGTTATCAACTAGCAAGAAGAAACATTTTTAACAGGTAGTGGCACGGTGTGGCTTGCGTGCACAGTGACCAACCAAAGGATGCATACGTCACTGACTATGACCGAAGAAGTCCACTATGTGTGGTCAACATTGACAACTCATAACATGAGTCACAAATAGTCAGAGGGAGAGACAACGGGTTGGAAACGCTATGCATGGACTAGAAACGACAAATAACTTCAATACGTAGTGGCACGGTGTGGCTACTATGCGCACCATACAACCAAACTAGGCATATGTCACTGACCATGACCAAAGAATTTCAATATGTCTGATCAACATTCACCAACCATAACATGAGTCACAAACGGTCAGAGGGGGAAACAATGGTCCGGGAATATCAGGCCTCAACTAACATGTACAACGACCTTCAATCAGTAGTAGCATGGTGTGGCTACTGTGCACAATGACCGACCAACGTAGGCATATGTACTGCCTTTGACCAAAGAGATCCGCTGTGTGTGGTCAACATTGACAAATCATACTACGAGTGACAAATGGTCACGAGGGGAAACAATGGTTTGGGAATACCAAGTATCAAATAGCAAGCACAAGGAGCTTCAATACGTAGTGGCACGGTGTGGATACCATGCACGATGACCAACCAAAGTAGGCATATGTCACTGACCATGACCAATACATTTCACTTCATGTGGTCAACGTTGACAACTCAGAACACGAGTCACTAATAGTCAGAGGCGGGTAACAAATGTTTGGGAACACTAGCTGTCAACTAGAAAGAACAAAGACCTTCAATACGAAGTCAGACAGCATGGTAGCCATGTACAGTGACAAACCGAACTAGGCATATGTCACTTACCATGACGAAACGGAATTCACAGTGTGTGGTCAACGTTGAAAACTCCTAACACAAGTCACAAATGGTCAGTGGGGGAAACCATGGGTTGGGAATACTAGTTATCAACAAACAAGAACAAATTTTTTCAACAATTAGTGGTACGGTGTGGCTAGCGTGCACAGTGACCAACCAAAGGACGCATATGTCACTGACTATGACCGAAGATGTCCACTATGTATGGTCAACATTGACAACTCATAACACGATTCAAAAATGGTCAGAGGGAGGGACAATGGTTTAGGACCTATGCATGGATTTTAAAGGACAAAAAAATTCAATATGTAGTGGCACGGTGTGGCTACTATGCACACCATACAACCAAAATTGATATATGTCACTGACCATGAACAAAGAATTTCAGTATGGGTGGTCATCATTCACCAACCATAACACGAGTCACAAACAGTCAGAGGGGGGAACAATGGTCCGAGAATATCAGTTCTCAACTAGCAAGTACAACGACCTTCAATCAGTAGTAGCACGGTGTGGCTACCGTGCAGAATGACCGACGAATGAGGCATATGTACTGCCTTTGACCAAAGAAATCCGCTGTGTGTGGTCAACATTGACAACTCATAATACAAGTCACAAATGGTCATAAAATGAAGCAATGGTTTGGGAATACCAAGTATCAAATAGCAAGCACAAGGAGCTTCAATACGTTGTTGCACGGTGTGGATACCATGCACGATGACCAACCAAAGTAGGCATATGTCATTGACCATGACCAAATGATGTCAGTAAGTGTGGTAAACTTTGACAAGTCATAACACGAGTTATAAATGGTCAGGGTGGAAGATAATGGTTTGTGAATACTAGTTATCGACTAGCAAGTACGAATACCTTCAATACGTAGTGGCACAGTGTGGCTACAATGCCCAGTGACCAACCAAAGTATGCATATGTCACTGACCATGACCAACAAAACTCACTTCATGTGGTCAACGTTGACAACTCACAACAGGAGTCACTAATAGTCACATCGGGGTAACAATGGTTTGGGAACACTAGTTATCAACTAGAAAGCACAAAGACCTTCAATACGTATTGACACGTCGTGGTAACCACGTAAAGTGACAAACCAAACTAGGCATATGTCACTAACCATGACGAAACGGGCTTCACAGTGTGTGGTCAGCATCGAAAACTCATAACACGAGACACAAATGGTCAGTGGGGAAGACCATGGATTGGGAACACTAGCTATCAACTAGCAAGTGGAAAGATTCTTAACAGGTATTGGCACGGTGTGGCTAGCGTGCACAGTGACCAACCAAGGGATGCATACGTCACTGACTTTGACCGAAGAAGTCCACTATGTATGGTCATCATTGACAACTCATAACACGAGTCACAAATGGTAAGAGGGAGAGAGAATGGTTTGTGAACCCTATGCATGGACTAGAAAGGACAAATAGCTTCAATACGTAGTGGCACAGTGTGGCCACTATGCACACCATACAACCAAACTAGGCATATGTCACTGACCATGACAAGAGAATTTGAATATGGGTGGTCAACATTCACCAACCATAACACAAGTCACAAACGGTAAGAGGGGGAAACAATGGTCCGGGAATATCAGTTATCAACTAGCAAGTACAACGACCTTCAATCAGTAGTAGCACGGTGTGGCTACCATGCACAATGACCGACCAACGTAGGCATATGTACTGCCTTTGACCAAAGAAATCCGCTGTGTGTGATCAATGTTGACAACTCATAATACGAGTCACAAATGGTCAGAAGGGGAAACAATGGTTTGGGAACACCAAAAATCAAATAGCAAGGACAAGGAGCTTCAATACGTTGTGGCACGGTGTGGATACCATGCACGATGACCAACCAAAGTAGGCATATGTCACTGACCATGCCCAAATAATGTCACTAAGTGTGGTAAACTTTGACAACTCATAAAACGAGTCACAAATGGTCAGGGTGGAAGATAATGGTTTGTGAATACTAGTTATCAACTAGCAAGTACAAATACCTTTAATATGTAGTGGCACAGTGTGGCTAAAATGCACAGCAACCAACCAAAGTATGCATATGTCACTGACCATGACCAACAAGTTTAACTTCTTGTGGTCAACGTTGACAACTCACAACACGAGTCACTGATAGTCAGATGGGGGTAACAATGGTTTGGGAACACTAGCCATCAACTAGAAAGCACAAAGACTTTCAATACGTTGTGACACGGCATGGTAACCAGGTATAGCGACAAACCAAACTAGGCATATGTCACTAACCATGACAAAACGGGTCTTACAGTGTGTGGTCAACGTTGAAAACTCATAACACAAGTCACAAATGGTCAGTGGGGGACACCATGGGTTGGGAACACTAGTTATCAACTAGCAAGTAGAAATGTTTTCAACAAGTAGTGGCACGGTGTGGCTAGTGTGCACAGTGACCAACCAAGGGATGCATACGTCACTGACTTTGACCGAAGAAGTCCACTATGTACGGTCAACATTGACAACTCACAACACAAGTCACAAATTGTCATAGGGAGAGACAATGGTTTGGGAACCCTACGCATGGACTATAAAGGACATATAACTTCAATACATAGTGGCACAGTGTGACTAATATGCACACCATAAAACCAAACTAGGCATATGTCACTGACCATGACCAAAGAATTTCAATATGGGTGGTCAACATTCACCAACCATAACACGAGTCACAAACGGTCAGAGGGGGAAACAATGGTCCGGGAATATCATTTCTCAACTAGCAAGTACAGCGACCTTCCATCAGTAGTAGCAAGGTGTGGCTACCATGCACAATGACCGACGAACGTAGGCATATGTACTGCCTTTGACCAAAGAAATCCGCTGTGTGTGGTCAACGTTGACAACTCATAATATGAGTCACAAATGGTCAGAAGGGGAAACAATGGTTTAGGAACACCACGGTTCAAATAACAAGCAAAAGGAGCTTCAATGCGTTGTGGCACGGTGTGGATACCATGCAAGATGACCAACAAAAGTAGGCATATGTCACTGACCATGACCAAATAATGTCACTAATTGTGGTGTACTTTGACAACTCATAACACGAGTCACAAATGGTCAGGGTGGAAGAAAATGGTTTGTGAATTCTAGTTATCAACTAGCAAGTACAAATACCTTCAATATGTAGTGGCACAGTGTGGCTACAATGTACAGTGACCAACCAAAGTATGCATATGTCACTGACCATGACCAACAAAATTCACTTCATATGGTCAACGTTGACAACTCACAACACGAGTCACTGATAGTCAGATGGGGGTAACAATGGTTTGGGAATACTAGCTATCAAGTAGAAAGCACAAAGACCTTCAATACGTAGTGACACGGAGTGGTAAGCACGTACAGTGACAAACCAAACTAGGCATATGTCACTAACCATGACGAAACGGGTTTCACAGTGTGTNTAATGTCACTAAGTGTGGTAAACTTTGACAACTCATAACACGAGTCACAAATGGTCAGGGTGGAAGATAATGGTTTGTGAATACTAGTTATCGACTAGCAAGTACAAATACCTTCAATATGTAGTGGCACAGTGTGGCTACAATGCACAGTGACCAACCAAAGTATGCATATGTCACTGACCATGACCAACAAAATTCACTTCATGTGGTCAACGTTGACAACTCACAACACGAGTCACTGATAGTCAGATGGGGGTAACAATGGTTTGGGAATACTAGCTATCAAGTAGAAAGCACAAAGACCTTCAATACGTAGTGACACGGAGTGGTAAGCACGTACAGTGACAAACCAAACTAGGCATATGTCACTAACCATGACGAAACGGGTTTCACAGTGTGTGGTCAACGTTGAAAACTCATAACACGAGTCACAAATCAATAGTGGGGGAAACCATGGGTTGGGAACACCAGTTATCAACTAGCAAGTAGAAAGATTTTTAACAAGTAGTGGCACGGTGTGGCTCGCGTGCATGGTGACCAACCAAAGGATGCATACGTCACTGACTATGACTGAAGAAGTCCACTATGTATGGTCAACATTGACAACTCATAACACGAGTCACAAATGATCAGAGGGAGAGACAATGGTTTGGGAACCCTATGCATGGACTAGAAAGGACAAAAAACTTCAATATGTAGAGGCGCGGTGTGGTTACTATGCACACCATACAACCAAACTAGGTATATGTCACTGACCATGCCAAAAGAATTTCAACATGGTTGGTCAACATTCACCAACCATAAAACGAGTCACAAACGGTCAGAGGGCGAAACAATGGTCCGGGAATATCAATTCTCAACTAGCAAGTACAACGTCCTTCAATCAGTAGGAGCACGGTGTGGCTACCATGCACAATGACCGACCAACGTAGGCATATGTACCGCCTTTGTCCAAAGAAATCCGCTGTGTGTGGTCAACGTTGACAACTCATAACATGAGTCACAAATGGTCAGAAGGGGAAACAATGGTCTGGATACACCAAGTATCAAATAGCAAGAACAAGGAGCTTCAATACGTTGTGGCACGGTGTGGATACCATGCACGATGACCAACCAAAGCAGGCATGTGTCACTGACCATGCCCAAGTAATGGCACTAAGGGTGGTAAACTTTGACAACTCATAACACGAGTCACAAATGGTCAGGGTTGAAGATAATGGTTTGTGAATACTAGTTATTGACTAGCAAGTTCAAATACCTTCAATATGTAGTGGCACAGTGTGGCTACAATGCACAGTGACCAACCAAAGTATGCATATGTCACTGACCATGATCAACAAAATTCACTTCATATGGTCAACGTTGACAACTCACAACACGAGTCACTGATAGTCAGATGGGGGTAACAATGGTTTGGGAATACTAGCTATCAAGTAGAAAGCACAAAGACCTTCAATACGTAGTGACACGGCGTGGTAACCACGTACAGTGACAAACCAAATCAGGCATATGTCACTAACCATGACGAAACGGGTTTCACAGTGTGTGGTCAACGTTGAAAACTCATAACACGAGTCACAAATGGTCAGTGGGGGAAACCATGGGTTGGGAACACTAGTTATCAACTAGCAAGTAGAAAGATTTTCAACA
>SZWC01000800.1:272710-320754 GCA_023375785.1 Penium margaritaceum | reverse complement strand
TGGGGCTTAGACCAACCAGTGTCTTCTTTATACTGTTCCTTAGTTGGACAACTCTGTGAGGAGCATCTAAGGCCAGATTGTGTAATTAGAATGAGGAATGAGCCTGGTACATATAGTCCTAGGCCTGGCTTCTAAGGTGTGTGGGCAGTGACACTTTTGGGGTGGTCACTCCAAACCACCTCACCAGTCCGCCAATTGGCGCATCCACTGACCGCCAAGTGGCGCACTCTCCTCATGCATGGAGAAATGTCTAAGAAACTTCCCCTGTGCTAGAAGGTCAAAAAACCTCCTGTGCACATCAAGGCTCGATCGTAGGACCTGTTGTCCCTAAGTCCAACATGCTATCCGTTGCGCTACACTTCTGGTGTCTCGCTTGGACTTGCACCACGAACAAGGTTTGGGGGACTTACTCCAAGGGAGCAGTGCATGCCCAACCTGTCCTTCAACCCATAGCAGTGGCCATGGGGCATAGAAGAACAACAGTAACCACATACAGTGACAAACCAAACTAGGCATATGTCACTAACCATGACGTTACGAGTTTCACAGTGTGTGGTCAACGTTGAAAACTCATAACACGAGTCACAAATGGTCAGTGGGGAAAACCATGGGTTGGGAACACTAGTTATCAACAAGCAAGTAGAAAGATTTTCAACAAGTAGTGGCACGGTGTTGCTAGCGTGCACAGTGACCAACCAAAGGATGCATACGTCACTGACTATGACCGAAGAAGTCCACTATGTATGGTCAACATTGACAGCTCATAACACGGGTCACAAATGGTCAGAGGGAGAGACAATGGTTTAGGAACCCTATGCATGGACTTGAAAGGACAAATAACTTCAATACGTAGTGGCACGGTGTGGCTACTATGCAAACCATACAGCTTAACTAGGCATATGTCACTGATCATTACCAAAGAATTTCAATATGGGTGGTCAACATTCACCAACCATAACAAGAGTCACAAACGGTCAGAGGGGGAAACAATGGTCCAGGAATATCAGTTCTCAGCTAGCAAGTACAACGGACTTCAATCAGTAGTGGCACGGTGTGGCTACTGTGCACAATGACAGACTTACGTAGGCATATGTGTTGCCTTTGACCAAAGAAACCCGCTGTGTGTGGTCAACGTTGACAACTCATAATACGAGTCACAAATGGTTAGAAGGGGAAACAATGGTTTGGGAATACCAAGTATCAAATAGCAAGCACAAGGAGCTTCAGTACGTTGTGGCATGGTGTGGATACCATGCACGATGACCAACCAAAGTAGGCATATGTCACTGACCATGACCAACTCATGTCAGTAAGTGTGGTAAATTTTGACAGCTCATAACACAAATGGTCAGGGTGGAAGATAATGGTTTGTGAATACTAGTTATTGACTAGCAAGTATAAATACCTTCAATATGCAGTGACACAGTGTGGCTACAATGCACAGTGACCAACTAAAGTATGCATATGTCACTGACCAAGACCAACAAATTTCACTTCATTTGGTCAACGTTGACAACTCACAATACGAGTCACTGATAGTCAGAGGCCGGTAAGAATGGTTTGGGAACACTAGCTATCAACTACAAAGCACAAAGACCTTCAATACGTAGTGACACGGCGTGGTAACCACGTACAATGACAACACAAACTAGGCATATGTCACTAACCATGACGAAACGGAATTCACAGTGTGTGGTCAGCGTTGAAAACTCATAACACGAGTCACAAATGGTCAGTGGGGGAAACCATGGGTTGGGAACACTAGTTATCAACAAGCAAGTAGAAAGAATTTCAACAAATAGTGGCATGGTGTGGCTAGCGTGCACAGTGACCAACCAAAGGATACATACGTCACTGACTATGACCGAAGAAGTCCACTATGTATGGTCAACATTGACAACTCATAACACGAGTCACAAATGGTCAGAGAGAGAGACAATGGTTTGGGAACCCCTTGCATGGACTTGAAAGGACAAATAACTTCAATACGTAGTGGCACGGTGTGGCTACTATGCACACCATACAACCAAACTAGGCATATGTCACTAACCATGACCACATAATTTCAATATGGGTGGTCAACATTCACCAACCATAACACAAGTCACAAACGGTCAGAGGGGGAAACAATGGTCCGGGAATATCAGTTCTCAACTAGCAAGTACAACAACCTTCAATCAGTAGTAGCACGTTGTGGCTACCGTGCACAATGACCGACCAACGTATGCATATATATTGCCATTGACCAAAGAAATCTGTTGTGTGTGGTCAAAGTTGACAACTCATAATACGAGTCACAAATGGTCAGAAGAGGAAACAATGGTTTGGGAATACCAAGTATCAAATAGGAAGCAGAAGGAGCTTCAATACGTTGTGGCACGGTGTGGATACCATGCAGGATGACCAACCAAAGTAGGCGTATGTCACTGACCATGACCAAATAATGTCAGTAAGTGTGGTAAACTTTGACAACTCATAACACAAATGGTCAGGGTGGAAGATAATGGTTGGTGACTACTAGTTATCAACTAGCAAGTATAAATGCCTTCAATATGTAGTGGCACAGTGTGGCTACAATGCACAGTGACCAACCAAAGTATGCATATGTCACTGACCATGACCAACAAATTTCACTTCATGTGGTCAACGTTGACAACTCACAACACGAGTCACTTATAGTCAGAGGTGGGTAACAATGGTTTCGGAAGACTAGCTATCAACTAGAAAGCACAAAGACCTTTAATACGTAGTGACACGGCGTGGTAACCACGTACAGTGACAAACCAAACTAGGCATATGTCACTAACCATGACGAAACGGAATTCACAGTGTGTGGTCAACGTTGAAAACTCATAACACAAGTAAAAAATGGTCAGTGGGGGAAACCATGGATTGGGAACACTAGTTATCAACTAGCAAGTAGAAAGATTTTCAACAATCAGTGGCACGGTGTGGCTAGCGTGCACAGTGACCAACCAAAGGATGCATATGTCACTGACTATGACCGAAGAAGTCCACTATGTATGGTCAACATTGACAACTCGTAACACGAGTCAAAAATGGTCAGAGGGAGAAACAATGGTTTGGGAACCCTATGCATGGACTATAAAGGACAAAAAACTTCAATACGTAGTGGCACGGTGTGGCTACTATGCACACCATACAACCAAACTAAGCATATGTCACTGACCATGACCAAAGAATTTCAATATGGGTGGTCAACATTCACCAACCATAACACGAGTCACAAACACTCAGAGGGGGAAACAATGGTCCGGGAATATCAGTTCTCAACTAGCAAGTACAACGACCTTCAATCAGTAGTCGCACGGTGTGGCTACGGTGCACAATGACTGACCAACGTAGGCATATGTATTTCCTTTGACCAAACAAATCCGCTGTGTGTGGTCAACGTTGACAACTCATAATACGAGTCGCAAATGGTCAGAAGGGGAAACAATGGTTTTGGAATACCAAGTATCAAATAGAAAGCACAAGGAGCTTCAATACATTGTTGCACGGTGTGGATACCATGCACGATGACCAACCAAAATAGGCATATGTCACTGACCATGACCAAATAATGTCAGTAAGTGTGGTAAACTTTGACAACTCATAACACAAATGGTCAGGGTGGAAGATAATGGTTTGTGAATACTGGTTATCAACTAGCAAGTATGAATACCTTCAATATGTAGTGGCACAGTGTGGCTACAATGCACGATGACCAACCAAAGTATGCATATGTCACTGACCATGGCCAACAAATTTCACTTCATGTATTCAACGTTGACAACTCACAACACGAGTCACTGATAGTCGGAGGCGGGTAACAATGGTTTGGGAACACTAAATATCAACAAGAAAGCACAAAGACCTTCAATACGTAGTGACACGGCGTGGTAACCACGTACAGTGACAAACCAAACTAGGCATATGTCACTAACCATGACGAAACGGAATTCACAGTGTGTGGACAATGTAGAAAACTCAAAACACAAGTCACAACTGGTCAGTGGGGGAAACCATGGGTTGGGAACACTAGTTATCAACTAGCAAGTAGAAAGCTTTTCAACAATTAGTGGCACGGTGTGGCTAGCGTGCACAGTGACCAACCAAAGGATGCATATGTCACTGACTATGACTGAAGAAGTCCACTATGTATGGCCAACATTGACAACTCAAAACACGAGTCACAAATGGACAGAGGGAGAGATAGTGGTTTGGCAACCCTATGCATGGACTAGAAAGGACAAAAAACTTCAATACGCAGTGGCACGGTGTGGCTACTATGCACACCATACAACCAAACTAGGTATATTTCACTGACCATGACCAAAGAATTTCAATATGGGTTGTCAACATTCACCAACCATAACACAAGTCACAAACGGTCAGAGGTAGAAACAATGGTCCGGGAATATCAGTTCTCAACTAGCAAGTACAACGACCTTCAATCAGTAGTAGCACGGTGTGGCTACCGTGCACAATGACCGACCAACGTAGGCATATGTACTGCCTTTGACCAAAGAAATCCGCTGTGTGTGGTCAACATTGAGGACTCATAATGCGAGTTAGAAATGGTCAGAAGGGGAAACAATGGTCCGGGAATATCAGTTCTCAACTAGCAAGTACAACGACCTTCAATCAGTAGTAGCACGGTGTGGCTACCGTGCACAATGACCGACCAACGTAGGCATATGTACTGCCTTTGACCAAAGAAATCCGCTGTGTGTGGTCAACATTGAGGACTCATAATGCGAGTTAGAAATGGTCAGAAGGGGAAACAATGGTTAGGGAACACCAAGTATCAAACAGCAAGCAGAAGGAGCTTCATTACGTTGTGCCAGGATGTGGATACCACGCACGATGACCTACCAAAGTAGGCATATGTCACTGACCATGACCAAATAATGTCACAAAGTGTGGTGTACTTTGACAACTCATAACAGGAGTCACAAAAGGTCATGGTGGAAGATAATGGTTTGTGAATACTAGTTATCGACTAGCTAGTACAAATACCTTCACTATGTAGTGGCACGGTGTGGCTACAATGCATATTGATCAACCAAAGCATACATATGTCACTGACCATGACCAACAAAATTCACTTCATGTGGTCAACGTTGAGAACTCACAACACGAGTCAATGATAGTCAGTTTGGGGTAACAATGGTTTGTGAACACTAGCTATCACCTAGAAAGCACAAAGACCTTCAATACGTAGTGACATGGAGTGGCAACCACGTAAAGTGACAAACCAAACTAGGCATATGTCACTAACCATGACGAAACGGGTTTCATAGTGTGTTGTCAACATTGAAAACGCATAACACGAGTCACAAATGGTCAGTGGGTGAAACCTCGGGTTGGGAACACTAGTTATCAACTAGAAAATAGAAAGATTTTTAACAGGTAGTGGCACGGTGTGGCTAGCGTACACTGTGACCAACCAAAGGATGCATACGTCACTGACAATGACCGAAGAAGTCCACTATGTATGGTCAACATTGACAACTCATAACACGAGTCACAAATTGTCACAGGGAGAGACAATGGTTTGGGAACGCTATGCATGGACTAGAAAGGAAAACTAACTTCAATACGTAGTTTCACGGTGTGGCTACTATGCGCACCATACAACCAAACTAGGCATATGTCACTGACCATGACCAAAGAATTTCAATATGGTTGGTCAACATTCACCAACCATAACACGAGTCACAAACGGTCAGAGGGGGAAAAATTGGTCCGGGAGTATCAGTTCTCAACTAGTAAGCACAACAACCTTCAATCAGTAGTAGCACGGTGTGGCTACCGTGCACAATGACCGACCAACGTAGGCATATGTACTGCCTTTGACCAAAGAAATCCGCTGTGTGTGGTCAACATTGACAACTCATAATACGAGTTACAAATGGTCATGAGGGGAAACAATGGTTTGGGAATAGCAAGTATCAAATAGCAAACACAAGGAGCTTCAATACGTTGTGGCACGGTGTGGATACCATGCACGATGACACACCAAAGTAGGCATACGTCACTGACCATGACCAAATAATGTCAGTAAGTGTGGTAAACTTTGACAACTCATAACACGAGTCACAAACGGTCAAGGTTGAAGATAATGGGTTGTGAACACTAGTTATCGACTAGCAAGTACAAATACCTTCAATATGTTGTGGCACAGTGTGGCTACAATGCACATTGCCAAACCAAAGTATGCATATGTCATTGACCATTACCAACAAATTTCACTTCATGTGGTCAACGTTGACAACTGAGAACACGAGTCACTGATAGTCAGAGGCGGGTAACAATGGTTTGGGAACACTAGCTATCAACTAGAAAGCACAAAGGTCTTCAATACGTAGTCACACGGCGTGGTAACCATGTACAGTGACAAACCAAACTAGGCATATGTCACTAACCATGACGAAACGGAATTCACAGTGTGTGGTCAACGTTGAAAACTCATAACACAAGTCACAAATGGTCAGTGGGGGAAACCATGGGTTCAGAACACTAGTTATAAACTAGCAAGTAGAAAGATTTTCAATAATTAGTGGCATGGTGTGGCTAGCGTGCACAGTGACCAACTTAAGGATGCATATGTCACTGACTATGACCGAAGAAGTCCACTATGTATGGTCAACATTGACAACTCGTAACACGAGTCAAAAATGGTCAGAGGGAGAAACAATGGTTTGGGAACCCTATGCATGGACTATAAAGGACAAAAAACTTCAATGCGTAGTAGCATGGTGTAACTACTATGCACACCATACATCCAAACTAGGTATATGTCACTGACCAAGAGCAACGAATTTGAATATGGGTGGTCAACATTCACCAACCATAACACGAGTCACAAAGGGTCAGAGGGGGAAACAATGGTCCGAGAATATCAGTTCTCAACTAGCAAGTACAACGACCTTCAATCAGTAGTAGCCCGGTGTGGATACCATGCACAATGACCGACCAACGTAGGCATATGTACTGCCTTTGACCAAAGAAATCCGCTGTGTGTGGTCAACGTTGACAACTCATAATACGAGTCACAAGTGGTCAGAAGGGGAGACAATGGTTTGGAAACACCAAGTATCAAATAGCAAGCACAAGGAGCTTCAATACGTTGTGCCAGGGTGTGGATGCCATGCACAATGACCAACCAAAGTAGGCATATGTCACTGACCATGACCAAATAATGTCAGTAAGTGTGGTAAACTTTGACAACTCATAACACGAGTCACAAATGGTCAGGGTGGAAGATAATGGTTTATGAATACTAGTTATCGACTAGCAAGTACAAATACCTTCAGTATGTAGTGGCACAGTATTGCTACAATGCACAGTGACCAACCAAAGTATGCATATGTCACTGAGCATGACCAACAAAATTCACTTCATGTGGTCAAGGTTGACAACTCACAACACGAGTCACTGATAGTCAGATGGGGGTAACAATGGTTTGGGAACACTAGCTATCAACTAGAAAGCACAAAGACATTCAATATGTAGTGACACGGCCTGGTAACCACGTACAGTGACAAACCAAACTAGGCATATGTCACGAACCATGACGAAACGGGTTTCACAGTGTGTGGTCAACGTTGAAAACTCATAACACGAGTCACAAATGGTCAGTGGGGGAGACCATGGGTTGTGAAAACTAGTTATCAACTAGCAAGTAGAAAGATTTTTAACAGGTAGTGGCACGGTGTGGCTAGCGTGCACAGTGACCAACCAAAGGATGCATACGTCACTCACTATGACCAAAGAAGTCCACTATGTATGGTGAACATTGACAACTCATAACACGAATCACAAATGGTCAGAGGGAGAGACAATGGTTTGTGAACCCTATGCACGGACTAGAAAGGACAAATAACTTCAATACGTAGTGGCACGGTGTGGCTACTATGCACACCATACAACCAAACTAGGGATATGTCACTGACCATGACGAGAGATTTTCAATATGGGTGGTCAACATTGACCAACCATAACACAAGTCACAAACGATCAGAGGGGGAAACAGTGGTCCAGGAATATCAGTTCTCAACAAGCAAGTACAACGACCTTCAGTCAGTAGTAGCCCGATGTGGCTACCATGCACAATGACCGACCAACGTAGGCATATGTACTGCCTTTGACCAAAGAAATCCGCTTTGTGTGGTCAACGTTGACACGAGTCAGAAATGGTCAGGGTGGAAGATAATGGTTTGTGAATACTAGTTATCGACTAGCAAATACAAATACCTTCAATATGCAGTGGCACAGTGTTACTACAATGTACTGTGACCAACCAAAGCATGCATATGTCACTGACCATGACCAACAAAATCCACTTCATGTGGTCAACGTTGACAACTCACAACACGAGTCAATGATAGTCAGATGGGGGTAACAATGGTTTGGGAACACTAGCTATCAACTAGAAAGCACAAAGACCTTGAATACGTAGTGACACGGCGTGGTAACCACGTACAGTGAAAAACCAAACTAGGCATATGTCACTAACCATTACAAAACGGGTTTCACAGTGTGTGGTCAACGTTGAAAACTCATAACACGAGTCACAAATGGTCAGTGGGGGAGACCATGGGTTGCGAACACTAGTTATCAACTAGCAAGTAGAAGGATTTGAAACAGGTAGTGGCAGGGTGTGGCTAGCATGCACAGTGACCAACTTAAGGATGCATACGTCACTGACTATGACCGAAGAAGTCCACTGTGTATGGTCAACATTGACAACTCATAACACGAGTCACAAATGGTCAGAGGGAGAGACAATGGTTTGTGAACCCTATGCATGGACTAGAAAGGACAAATAAGTTCAATACGTAGTGGCACGGTGTGGCTACTATGCACACCATACAACCAAACTAGGCATATGTTACTGACCATGACGAGAGAATTTCAATATGGGTGGTCAACATTCACCAACCATAACACGAGTCACTCACAGTCAGAGGGGGAAACAATGGTCCGGGAATATCAGTTCTCAACTAGCAAGTGCAACGACCTTCAATCAGTAGTAGCACAGTGTGGCTACCATGCACAATGACTGACCAACGTAGGCATATGTACTGCCTTTGACCAAAGAAATCCGCGGTGTGTGGTCAACGTTGACAAGTAATAATACGAGTCACAAATGTTAAGAAGGGGAAACAATGTTTTGGGAATGCCAAGTATCAAATAGCAACCACAAGGAGCTTCAATACGTTGTGGCACGGTGTGGATACCATGCACGATGACCAACCAATGTAGGCATATGTCACTGACCATGCCCAAATAATATCACTAAGTGTGGTAAACTTTGACAACTCATAACATGAGTCACAAATGGTCAGGGTGGAAGATAATGATTTGTGAATACTAGTTATCAACTAGCAACTACAAACACCTTCAATATGTAGTGGCACAGTATGGCTACAATGCACTGTGACCAACCAAAGTATGCATATGTCACTGACCATGACCAACAAAATCCACTTCATGTGGTCAACGTTGACAACTCACAACACAAGTCACTGATAGTCAGATGGGGGTAACAATGGTTTGGGAACACTAGCTATCAACTAGAAAGCACAAAGACCTTCAATACGTAGTGACACGGCGTGGTAACCACATACAGTGACAAACCAAACTAGGCATATGCCACTAACCATGACAAAACGGGTTTCACAGTGTGTGGTCAACGTTGAAAACTCATAACACGAGTCACAAATGGTCAGTGGGGGAGACCATGGGTTGCAAACACTAGTTATCAACTAGCAAGTAGAAAGATTTTTAACAGGTAGTGGCACCGTGTGGCTAGCATGCACAGTGACCAACCAAAGGATGAATACGTCACTGACTATGACCGAAGAAGTCCACTATGTATGGTCAACATTGACAACTCATAACACGAGTCACAAATGGTCAGAGGGAGAGACAATGGTTTTTGAACCCTATGCATGGACTAGAAAGGACAAATAACTTTTATACGTAGTGGCACGGTGTGGCTACTATGCACACCATACAACCAAACTAAGCATATGTCACTGACCATGACGAGAGAATTTCAATATGGGTGGTCAACATTCACCAACCATAACACGAGTCACAAACGGTCAGAGGGGGAAACAATGGTCCGGGAATATCAGTTCTCAACTAGCAAGTGCAACGACCTTCAATCAGTAGTAGCACGGTGTGGCTACCGTGCACAATGACCGACCAACGTAGGCATATGTACTGCCTTTGACCAAAGAAATCCGCGGTGTGTGGTCAACGTTGACAACTAATAATACGAGTCACAAATGTTAAGAAGGGGAAACAATGGTTTGGGAACACCAAGTATCAAATAGCAAGCACAAGTAGCTTCAATACGTTGTGCAACGGTGTGGATACCATGCACGATGACCAACCAAAGTAGGCATATGTCACTGACCATGCCCAAATAACATCACAAAGTGTGGTAAACTTTGACAACTCATAACACGAGTCACAAATGGTCAGGGTGGAAGATAATGTCTTGTGAATACTAGTTATTGACTAGCAAGTACAAATACCTTCAATATGTAGTGGCACAGTGTGGCTACAATGCACTGTGACCAACCAAAGTATGCATATGTCACTGACCATGACCAACAAAATTCAACTCATGTGGTCAATGTTGACAACTCACAACACGAGTCACTGATAGTCAGATGGGGGTATCAATGGTTTGGGAACACTAGCTATCAACTAGAAAGCACAAAGACCTTCAATACGTAGTGACACGGAGTGGTAACCACGTACAGTGACAAACCAAACTAAGCATATTTCACTAACCATGACGAAACGGGTTTCACAGTGTGTGGTCAACGTTGAAAACTCATAACACGAGTCACAAATGGTCAGTGGGGGAAACCATGGGTTGGGAACACTAGTTATCAAATAGCAAGTAGAAAACTTTTTAACAGGTAGTGGCACGGTGTGGCTAGCATGCACAGTGACCAACCAAAGGATGCATACGTCACTGACTATGACCGAAAAACTCCACTATGTATGGTCAACGTTGACAACTCATAACACGAGTCACAAATGGTCAGAGGGAGAGACAATGGTTTGGGAACGCTATGCATGGACTAGAAAGGACAAATATCGTTTATACGTAGTGGCACGGTGTGGCTACTGTGCGCACCATACAACCAAACTAGGCATATGTCTCTGACCATGACCAAAGAATTTCAATATGGGTGGTCAACATTCACCAACCATAACACGAGTCACAAACGGTGAGAGGGGGAAAGAATGGTCCAGGAATATCAGTTCTCAACTAGCAAGTACAACGACCTTCAATCAGTAGTAGCACGGCGTGGCTACCGTGCACAATGACCGACCAACGTAGGCATATGTACTGCCTTTGACCAAAGAAATCCGCTCTGTGTGGTCAACGTTGACAACTCATAATACGAGTCACAAATGGTCATAAGGGGAAAGAATGGTTTGGGAATACCAAGTATCACATAGCAAGCACAAGGAGCTTCAATACGTTGTGGCACGGTGTGCATACCATGGACGATGACCAACCAAAGTAGGCATATGTCACTAACCATGACCAAATAATGTCAGTAAGTGTGGTAAACTTTGACAACTCATAACACAAGTCATAAATGGTCAGGGCGGAAGATAAGGGTATGTGAACACTAGTTATCGACTAGCAAGTACAAATTCCTTCAATATATGGTGGCAAAGTGTGGCTACAATGCATAGTGAAAAACCAAATTATGCATATGTCACTGACCATGACTAACAAATTTCACTTCATGTGGTCAACGTTGACAACTCACAAGACGGGTCACTGATAGTTAGAGGCGGGTAAGAATGGTTTGGGAACACTAGGTATCAAGTAGAAAGCACAAAAACCTTCAATACGTAGTGACACGGCGTGGTAACCACGTACAGTGACAAACCAAACTAAGCATATGTCACTAACCATGACGAAACGGAACTCACAGTGTGTGGTCAACGTTGAAAACTCACAACACAAGTCACAAATGGTCAGTGGGGGAAATCATGGGTTAAAAACACTAGTTATCAACTAGCAAGTAGAAAGATTTTCTAACAATTAGTGGCATAGTGTGGCTAGCGTGCACAGTGACCAACCAAAGGATGCATATGTCACTGACTATGATCGAAGAAGTTCTTTATGTATGGTCAACATTGACAACTCATAAGAGGAGTGACAAATGGTCAGAGGGAGAGACAATGGTTTGGGAACCCTATGCATGGACTAGAAAGGAAAAAAATCTTCAATACGCAGTGGCACGGTGTGGCTACTATGCACACCAAACAACCAAACTGGGTATATGTCAATGACCATGACCAAAGAATTTCAACATGGGTGGTCAACATTTACCAACCATAACGAGTTCAAAATGGTTAGAGGGGGAAAGAATGGTCCGGGAATATCAGTTCTCAACTAGCAAGTACAACGACCTTCAATCAGTAGTAGCACGGTGTGGCTACCATGCACAATGACCGACCAACATAGACATATGTACTGCCTTTGACCGAAATCTGCTGTGTGTGGTCAACGTTGACAACTCATAATACGAGTCACAAATGGTCATAAGGGGAAACAATGGTTTGGGAACACCAAGTATCAAATAGCAAGCACAAGGAGCTTCAATATGTTGTGCCAGGGTGTGGATACCATGCACAATGACCAACCAAAGTAGGCATATGTCACTGACCATGAGCAAATCATATCACGAAGTGTGGTGTACTTTGACAACTCATAACACGAGTCACAAATGGTCAGGGTGGAAGATAATGGTTTGTGAATACTAGTTATCGACTAGCAAGTACAAATACCTTCAATATGTAGTGGCACAGTGTTGCTACAATGCACAGTGACCAACCAAAGAATGCATATGTCACTGACCATGACCAACAAAATCCACTTCACGTGGTCAACGTTGACAACTCACAACACGAGTCACTGATAGTCAGATGGGGGTAACAATGGTTTGGGAACACTAGCTATCAACTAGAAAGCACAAAGACCTTCAATACCTGGTGACATGGCGTGGTAACCACATACAGTGACAAATCAAACTAGGCATATGTCACTAACCATGACGAAACGGGCTTCACAGTGTGTGGTCAACGTTGAGAACTTATAACACGAGTCACAAATGGTCAGTGGGGGAAACCATGGGTTGGGCACACTAGTTATCAACAAGCAAGTAGAAAGATTTACATCAAGTAGTGGCACGGTGTGGCTAGCGTGCACAGTGACCAACCAAAGGATGCATACGTCACTGACTATGACCGAATAAGTCCACTATGTATGGTCAACATTGACAACTTATAACACGAGTGACAAATGGTCACAGGAAGAGAAAATGGTTTGGGAACCCTATGCATGGACTAGAAAGGACAAATAACTTCAATACGTAGTGGCACGGTGTTGCTTCTATGCACACCAAACAACCAAACTAGGCATATGTTACTGACCATGACCATAGAATTTCAATATGGGTCAATTTTCACCAACCATAACACGAGTCACAAACAGTCTGTGGGGGGAAACAATGGTCCGGGAATATCAGTTCTCAACTAGCAAGTACAACGAACTTCAATCAGTAGTAGCACGGTGTGGCTACCGTGCACAATGACCGACCAACGTAGGCATTTGTATTGCCTTTGACCAAAGAAATCCGCTGTGTGTGGTCAACGTTGACAACTCATAATACGAGTCACAAATGGTCAGAAGGGGAAACCATGGTTTGGGAATACCAAGTATCAAATAGCATGCCCAAGGAGCTTCAATACATTGTGACACAGTGTGGATACCATGCACGATGACCAACCAAAGTAGGCATATGTCACTGACCATGACCAAATAACGTCAGTTAGTGTGGTAAACATTGACAACTCATAACACAAATGGTTAGGATGGAAGACAATGGTTTGTGAATACTAGTTATCGACTAGCAAGTATAAATATCTTCAATATGTAGTGGCACAGTGTGGCTACAATGCACAGTGACCAACCAAAGTATGCATATGTCAATGACTATGACCAAAAAATTTCACTTCATGTGGTCAACGTTGACAACTCACAACACGAGTCACTGATAGTCAAAGGCGGGTAGCAATGGTTTAAGAACACTAGCTATCAACTAGAAAGCACAAAGGCCTTTTATACGTAGTGACACAGCATGGTAACCATGTACAGTGACAAACCAAACTAGGCATATGTCAGTAACAATGACGAAACGGAATTCACAGTTTGTGGTCAACATTGAAAACTCATAACACGAGTCACAAATGGTCAGTGGGGGAAACCATGGGTTGGGAACACTAGTTATAAAAAAGCAAGTAGAAATACTTTCAACAATAGTGGCACGGTGTGGCTAGCGTGCACAGTGAGCAACCAAAGCATGCATACGTCACTGACTATGACCGAAGAAGTCCACTATGTATGGTCAACATTGACAACTCATAACATGAGTCACAAATGGTCAGAGGGAGAGACAATGGTTTGGAAACCCTATGCATGGACTTGAAAGGACAAATAACTTCAATACGTAGTGGCACGGTGTGGCTACTATACACACCATAGAACCAAACTAGGCATATGTCACTGACCATGACCAATGAATTTCAATATGGGTGGTCAACATTCACCAACCATAACACGAGTCACAAACGATCACAGGGGGAAAATATGTTCCGGGAATATCAGTTCTCTACTAGCAAGTACAATAACCTTCAGTCAGTAGTAGCACGGTGTGGCTACCATGCACAATGACTGACCAACGTAGGCATATGTGCTGCCTTTGACCAAAGAAATCCGCTGTGTGTGGTCAACGTTGACAACTCATCAGACGAGTCACGAATGGTCAGATGGGGAAACAATGGTTTGGGAACACCAAGTATCAAATAGAAAGTACAAGGAGGTTCAATACGTTGTAGCACGGTGTGGATACCATGCACGATGACCAACCAAAGTAGGCATACGTCATTGACCATGCCCAAATAATGTCAGTAAGTGTGGTAAACTTTGACAACTCATAACACGACTCACATATGGTCAGGGTGGAAGATAATGGTTTGTGAATACTAGTTATCGACTAGCAAGTACAAATACCTTAAATATGTAGTGGTACAGTGTGGCTACAATGCACAGTGACAAACCAAAGTATGCATATGTCACTGAACACGACTAGAAAGGACAAATAACTTCAATACGTAGTGGCACGGTGTGGCTACTATGCACACCATACAACCAAAATAGGCATATGTCAATGACCATGACCAAAGAATTACAATATGGGTGGTCAACAATTACCAACCATAACACGAGTCACAAGTGGTCAGAGGGGGAAACAATGGTCCGGAAGTATGAGTTCTCAACTAGCAAGTACAACGACCTTCAATCAGTAGTAGCACGGTGTGGCTACCGTACACAATGAACGATGAACATAGGCATATGCATTGCCTTTGAGCAATGAAATCCGCTGTGTGTGGTCAACGTTGACAACTCATAATACGAGTCAAAAATGGTCATAAGGGGAAACAATGGTTTGGGAATACCAAGTACAAAATAGCAAGCACAAGGAGCTTCAATACGGTGTGCCAAGGTGTGGATACCATGCACGACGACCAACCAAAGTAGGCATATGTCACTGACCATGACCAAATAATTTCAGTAAGTGTGGTAAACTTTGACAACTCATAACACAAGTCACAAATGGTCATGGCGGAAGATAATGGTTTGTGAACACTAGTTATCGACTAGCAAGTACAAATACCTTCAATATGTAGTGGCACAGTGTGGCTTTAATGCACTGTGACAAACCAAAGTATGCATATGTCACTGACCATGACCAACAAATTTCACTTCATGTGGTCAACGTTGACAACTCAGAACACGAGTCACTGATAGTCAGAGGCGGGTAACAATGGTTTAGGAATACTAGCTGTCAACTAGAAAGCAGAAACACCTTCAATACGTAGTCACATGGCGTGGTAACCATGTACAGTGACGAACCAAACTAGGCATATGTCACTAACCATGACGAAACGGAATTCACGTTGTGTGGTCAACGTTGAAAACTCATAACACAAGTCAGAAGTGGTCAGTAGGGGAAACCATGGATTGGGAACACTAGTTATCAACTAGCAAGTAGAAATATTTTCAACAATTAGTGGCAGGGTGTGGCTAGCGTGCACAGTGACCAACCAAAGGATGCATATGTGACTGACTATGACCGAAGAAGTCCACTATGAATGGTCAACATTGACAACTCATAACACGAGTCACAAATAGTCAGAGGGAGAGACAATGGTTATGGAACCCTATGCATGGACTAGAAAGGACAAAAAATTTCAATACGTAGTGGCATGGTGTGGCTACTATGCACACCATACAACCAAACTAGGTATGTGTCACTGACCATGACCAAAGAATTTCAATATGGGTGGTCAACATTCACCGACCCTAACACGAGTCACAAATGGTCAGAGGGGGAAACAATGGTCCGGGAATATCAGTTCTCAACTAGCAAGTACAACAACCTTCAATCAGTAGTAGCACGGTGTGGCTACCATGCACAATGACCGACCAACGTAGACATATGTATTGCCTTTGACCAAAGAAATCCGCTGTGTGTGGTCAACGTTGACAACTCATAATACGAGTCACAAATGGTCAGAAGGGGAAATAATGGTTTGGGAACACCAAGTATCAAACAGGAAGCACAAGGAGCTTCAATACTTCTCCAGGGTGTGGATACCATGCACGATGACAAACCAAAGTAGACAAATGTCACTGACCATGACCAAATAATGTCACTAAGTGTGGTGTACTTTGACAACTCATAACACAAATCGTCAGGGTGGAAGATAATGGTTTTTGAATACTAGTTATCGACTAGCAAGTATAAACACCTTCAATATGTAGTGGCACAGTGTGGCTACAATGCACAGTGACCAACCAAAGTATGCATATGTCACTGACCATGACCAACAAATTTCACTTCATGTGGTCAACATTGACAACTCACAACACGACTCACTGATAGTCAAAGGCGGGTAACAATGGTTTGGGGACACTAGCTGTCAACTAGAAAACACAAAGACCTTCAAACCGTAGTGACACGGCGTGGTAACCACGTATTGTGACAAACCAAACTAGGCATATGTCACTAACCATGACAAAATGGAATTCACAGTGTGTGGTCAACGTTGAAAACTCATCACACGAGTCACAAATGGTCAGTGGGGGAAACCATGGGTTGGGAACACTAGTTATTAACAAGCAAGTTGAAAGATTCATAACAAGTAGTGGCACGGTGTGGCTAGCATGCACAGTGACCAACGAAAGGATGCATACGTCACTGACTATGACCGAAGAAGTCCACTATGTATGGTCAACATTGACAACTCATAACACGAGTCACAAATGGTTAGAGGGAGAGACAATGCTTTGGGAACGCTATGCATGGACCAGAAAGGACAAACAACTTCAATACGTAGTGGCACGGTGTGGCTACTGTGCGCACCATACAACCAAACTAGGCATATGTCACTGACTATGACCAAAGAATTTCAATATGGGTGGTCAATATTCACCAACCATAACACGAGTCACAAACGGTCAGAGGGGGAAAGAATGGTCCGGGAATATCAGTTCTCAACTAGCAAGTACAACGTCCTTCAATCAGTAGTAGCACGGTGTGGCTACCGTGCACAATGACCGACAAACGTAGGCATATGTACTGCCTTTGACCAAAGAAATCCGCTGTGTGTGGTCAACTTTGACAACTCATAATACGAGTCACAAATGGTCAGAAGGGGAAAGAATGGTCTGGGAACACCAAGGATCAAATAGCAAGCACAAGAAGCTTCAGTACATCGTGGCACGGTGTGGATACCTTGCACGATGACCAACCAAAGTAGGCATGTGTCACTGACCATGCCCAAATAATGTCAGTAAGTGTGGTCAACCCTGACAACTCATAACACGAGTCACAAATGGTCTGGATGGAAGATAATGGTTTGTGAATACTAGTTATCATTTAGCAAGTACAAATACCTTTAATATGTAGTGGCACAGTGTTGCTAGAATGCACAGTCACCAACCACGGTATGCATATGTCACTGACCATGACCAACTATTTTCACTTCATGCGGTCAACGTTGACATCTCACAACACGAGTCAATGATAGTCAGATGGGGGAAACAATGGTTTGGGAACACTAGCTATCAACTAGAAAGCACAAAGACGTTCAATACGTACTGACACGACGTGGTAACCACGTACAGTGACAAACCAAACTAGGCATATGTCACTAACCATGACGAAACGGGTTTTACAGTGTGTGGACAACGTTGACAACTCATAACACGAGTCACAAATGGTCAGTGGGGGAAACCATGGGTTGGGAACACTAGTTATCAACAAGCAAGTAGAAAACTTTTCAACAAGTAGTAGCACGGTGTGGCTAGCGTGCACAGTGACCAACCAAAGGATGCATACGTCACTGACTATGACTGAAGAAGTCCACTATGTATGGTCAACATTGACAACTCATAACACGAGTCACAAATGGTCAGAGGGAGGGACAATGGTTTGCGAACCCTATGCATGGACTTGAAAAGACAAATAACTTCAATACTTAGTGGTACGATGTGGCTACTATGCACACCATACAACCAAACTAGGCATATGTCACTGACCGTGACCAAGAAAAATCAATATGGGTCGTCAACATTCACCAACCATAACACGAGTCACAAACGGTGAGAGGGGGAAACAATGGTCCGGGAATATCAGTTCTCAACTGGCAAGTACAACGACCTTCAATCAGTAGAAGCACGATGTGGCTACCGTGCAAAATGACCGACCAACCTAGGCATATGTATTGCCTTTGACCAAGGAAATCCGCTGTGTGTGGTCAACGTTGACAACTCATTATACGAGTCACAAATGGTCAGAAGGGGAAACAATGGTTTGGGAATACCAAGTATCAAAAATCAAGCACAAGGTGCTTCAATACGTTGTGGCACGGTGTGGATACCATGTACCATGACCAACCAAAGTAGGCATATGTCACTGACCATGACCAAATAATGTCAGTATGTGTGGTAAAGTTTGACAACTCATAACACATATTATCAACTAGCAAGTATAAATACCTTCAATATGTAGTGGGATAGTGTGGCTACAATTTACAGTGACCAACCAAAGTATGCATATGTCACTCACCATGACCAACAAATTTCACTTCATGTGGTCAGCGTTGACAACTCACAACACGAGTCACTGATAGTCAGAGGTGGATAACAATGGTTTGGGAACACTAGCTATCAACTACAAAGCACAAAGACATTCAATACGTAGTGACACGGCGTGGTAACCACGTACAGTGACAAACCAAACTAGGCATATGTCACTAACCATGACGAAACGGAATTCACAGTGTGTGGTCAACGTTGAAAACTCATAACACAAGTCACACATGGTCAGTGGGGGAAACCATGGGTTGGGAATACTAGTTTTCAACTAGCAAGTAGAAAGATTTTCAACAATTAGTGGCACGGTGTGGCTAGCGTGCACAGTGACCAACCAAAGGATGCATATGTCACTGACTATGACGGGAGAAGTCCACTATGTATGGTCCACATTGACAACTCATAACACGAGTCACAAATGGTCAGAGGGAGAGACAATGGTTTGCAGACCCTATGCATGGACTAGAAAGGACAAACAACTTCAAGACGTAGTGGCACGGTGTGGATACTATGCACACCATAAAACCAAACTAGGCATATGTCACTGACCATGACCAAAGAATTTCAATATGGGTGGTCAACATTCACCAACCATAACACGAGTCACAAACGGTCAGAGGGGGAAACAATGGTCTGGGAATATCAGTTCTCAACTAGCAAGTACAACGACCTTCAATCAGTAGTAGCACGGTGTGGCTACCATGCACAATGACCGACCAACGTAGGCATATGTACTGCCTTTGACCAAAGAAATCCGCTGTGTGTGGTCAACTTTGACAACTCATAATACGAGTCACAAATGGTCAGAAGGGGAAACAATGGTCTGGGAACACCAAGTATCGAATAGAAAGCACAAGGAGCCTCAATACGTTGTGGCACGGTGTGGATACCATGCACGATGACCAACCAAATGAGGCATATGTCACTGACCATGCCCAAATAATGTCACTAAGTGTGGTAAACTTTGACAACTCATAACACGAGTCACAAATGGTCAGGTTGGAAGATAATGGTTTTTGAATACTAGTTATCAACTAGCAAGTACAAATACCTTCAATATGTAGTGGCACAGTGTGGCTACAATGCACAGTGACCTACCAAAGTATGCATATGTCACTGACCATGACCAACAAAATTCACTTCATGTGGTCAACGTTGACAACTCACAACACGAGTCACTGATAGTCAGATGGGGGTAACAATGGTTTGGGAACACTAGCTATCAACTACAAAGCACAAAGACCTTCAATACGTAGTGACACGGCGTGGTAACCACGTAGAGTGACAAATCAAACCAGGCATATATCACTAACCAGGGTTTCACAGTGTGTGGTCAACGCTGAAAACTCATAACACGAGTCACAAATGGTCAGTGGGGGAAACCATGGGTTGGGACCACTAGTTATCAAATAGCAAGACGAAAGATTTTCAACATGTAGTGGCACGGTGTGGCTAGCGTGCACAGTGACCAACCAAAGGATGCATACGTCACTGACTATGACCGAAGAAGTCCACTATGTATGGTCAACATTGACAACTCATAACACGAGTCACAAATGGTCAATGGTTTGGGAACCCTATGTATCGACTAGAAAGGACAAAGAACTTCAATACCTAGTGGCACGGTGTGGCTAGCGTGCACAGTGACCAACCAAAGGATGCATACGTCACTGACTATGACCGAAGAAGTCCACTATGTATGGTCAACATTGACAACTCATAACACGAGTCACAAATGGTCAGAGGGAGAGACAATGGTGTGGGAACCCTATGCATGGACTAGAAAGGACAAATAACTTTAATACGTAGTGGAACGGTGTGGCTACTATGCACATCATACAACCAAACTAGGCATATGTCAATGACCATGACCAGAGAATTTCAACATTGGTGGTCAACATTCACCAACCATAATACGAGTCGCAAACGGTCAGAGGGGGAAACAATGGTCCGGGAATATCAGTTCTCAACTAGCAAGTACAACGACCTTCAATCAGTAGTAGCACGGTGTGGCTACCATGCACAATGACGGACCAACGTAGGCATATGTACTGCCTTTGACCAAAGAAATCCGCTGCGTGTGGTCAACGTTGACAACTCATAATACGAGTCACAAACGGTCAGAAGGGGAAACGTTGGTTTGTGAACACCAAGTATCAAGTAGCAAGCACAAAGAGCTTCAATATGTTGTGTGCGGTGTGGATACCATGCACGATGACCAGCCAAAGTAGGCATATGTCCATTACCATGCCCAAAGAATGTCACTAAGTATGGTAAACTTGGACAACTCATAACACGAGTCACAAATGGTCAGGGTGGAAGATAATGGTTTGTGAATACTAGTTATCGACTAGCAAGTACAAATACTGCAATATGTAGTGGCATAGTGTGGCTACAATGCACAGTGACCAACCAAAGTATGCATATGTCACTGACCATGACCAACAAATTTCACTTCATGTGGTCAACGTTGACAACTCAGAACACGAGTCACTCATAGTCAGATGGGGGTAACAATGGTTTGGGAACACTAGCTATCAACTAGAAAGCACAAAGACCTTCAATACGTAGTGACACGGAGTGGTAACCACGTACAGTGACAAACCAAACTAGGCATATGTAACTAACCATGACCAAACGGGTCTCACAATGTGTGGTCATCGTTGACAACTCATAACACGAGTCACAAATGGTCAGTGGGGGACACCATGGGTTGGGAACACTAGTTATCAACTAGCAAGTAGAAAGATTTTGAACAAGTAGTGGCACGGTGTGGCTAGCGTGCACAGTGACCAACCAAATGATGCTTACGTCACTGACTATGACCAAAGAAGTCCACTATGTATGGTCAACATGACAACTCATAACACGAGTCACAAATGGTCAGAGGGAGATACAATGGTTTGAAACCTCTATGCATGGACTAGAAAGGACAAACAACTTCAATACGTACTGGCACAGTGTGGCTAGTATGCACACCAAACAACCAAACTAGGCATATGTCACTGACCATGACCAGAGAATTTCAATATGGGTGGTCAACGTTCACCAACCATAACACGAGTCACAAACGGTCAGAGGGGGAAACAATGGTCCGGGAATATCAGTTCTCAACTAGCAAGTACAACGACCTTCAATCAGTAGTAGCATGGTGTGGCTACCATGCACAATGACCGACCAACGTACGCATATGTACTGCCTTTGACCAAAGCAATCCGCTGTGTGGTCAACTTTGACAACTCATAATACGAGTCACAAATGGTCAGAAGGGGAAACAATGGTTTGGGAACACCAAGTATCAAACAGCAAGCCCAAGGAGCTTCATTTCGTTGTGCCTGGGTGTGTATACCATGCATGATGACCAACCAAAGTAGGCATATGTCACTGACCATGACCAAATAATATTACTAAGTGTGGTATACTTTGACAACTCATAACACGAGTCACAAATGGTCAGGGTGGAAGATAATGGTTTGTGAATACTAGTTATGGACAAGCAAGTACAAATACCTTTAATATGTAGTGGTACAGTGTTGCTACAATGCACAGTGACCAACCAAAGTATGCATATGTCACTGACCATGACCAACAAAATTCACTTCATGTGGTCAACGTTGACAACTAACAATACGAGTCACTGATACTCAGATGGGGGTAACAATGGTTTGGGAACACTAGCTATCAACTAGAAGCACAAAGACCTTCAATAAGTAGTGACACGGAGTGGTAACCACGTACAGTGACAAACCAAACTAGGCATATGTCACTAACCATGACGAAACGGGTTTCACAGTGTGTGGTCAACGTTGAAAACTCATAACACGAATCACAAATGGTCAGTGGGGGAAACCATGGGTTGGGAACACTAGTTATCAACAAGCAAGTAGAAAGATTTCTAACAGGTAGTTGCACGGGGTGGCTAGCGTGCACAGTGACCAACCAAAGGATGCATACATCACTGACTATGGCCGAAGAATTCCACTATGTATGGTCAACATTGACTACTCATAACACGAGTCACAAATGGTCAGAGGGAGAGAAAATGGTTTGGGAACGCTATGCAAGGACTAGAAAGGAAAAATAACTTCAATACGTAGTGGCACGGTGTGGCTACTATGCGCACCATACAACCAAACTAGGTATATGTCACTGACCATGACCAAAGAATTTCAATATGGGTGGTCAACATTCACCAACCATAACGCCAGTCACAAACGGTCAGAGGGGGAAACAATGGTCCGGGAATATCAGTTCTCAACTAGCAAGTACAGCGACCTTCCATCAGTAGTAGCACGGTGTGGCTACCATGCACAATGACCGACCAACGTAGGCATACGTAGTGCCTTTGACCAAAGAAATCCCCTGCGTGTGGTCAACGTTGACAACTCATAATACGAGTCACAAATGGTCATAAGGCAAAAACTTGTTTGGGAACACCAAGTATCAAGTAACAAGCACTAGGAGATTCAATATGTTCTGGCACGGTGTGGATACCATTCACGATGACCAACCAAAGTAGGCATATGTCACTGACCAAGACCAAATAATGTCACTAAGTGTGGTAAACTTTGACAACTCATAACACGAGTCACAAATGGTCAGGATGGAAGATAATGGTTTGTGAGTACTAGTTATAGACTGGCAAGTATAAACACCTTCATTATGTAGTGGCACAGTGTGGCTACAATGCACAGTGACCAACCGAAGCATGCATATGTCACTGACCATGACCAACAAATTTCACTTCATGTGGTCAACATTGACAACTCACAACACGAGTCACTGATAGTCAAAGGAGGGTAACAATGGTTTGGGAACACTAGCTATCAACTAGAAAGCACAAAGACCTTCAATACATAGTGACACGGCAAGGTAACCACGTACAGTGACAAGCCAAACCAGGCATATATCACTAACCATGACGAAACGGAATTCACAGTGTGTGGTCAACGTTGAAAACTCACAAGTCACAAATGGTCAGTTGGGAAAACCATGGGCTGGGAACGCTAGTTATCAACTAGCAAGTAGAAAGAATTTCAACAATTAGTGGCGCCGTGTGGCTAGCGTGCACAGTGACCAACCAAAGGATGCATATGTCACTAACTATGACCGAAGAAGTCCACTATGTATGGTCAACATTGACAACTCATAACACGAGTCACAAATGGTCAGAGGGAGAGACAATGGTTTGGGAACCCTATGAATGGACTAGAAAGGACAAATAACTTCAATACGTAGTGGAACATTGAGGCTACTATGCACACCATACAACCAAACTAGGCATATGTCACTGACCATGACCAAAGAATTGCAATATGGATGGTTAAAATTCACCAACCATAACACGGGTCACAAACGGTCAGAGGGGGAAACAATGGTCTGGGAATATCAGTTCTCAACTAGAAAGTACAACGACCTTCAATCAGTAGTAGCATGGTGTGGCTACCATGCATAATGACCGACCAACATAGGCATATGTACTGCCTTTGACCAAAGAAATCCGCTATGTGTGGTCAACGTTGACAACTCATAATACGAGTCACAAATGGTCAGAAGGGGAAACAATGGTTTGGGAACACCAAGTATCAAATAGCAAGAACAAGGAGCTTCAAAACGTTGTGGCACAGTGTGGTTACCATGCACGATGACCAACCAAAGTAGGAATATGTCACTGACCATGCCCAAATAATGTCACTAAGTGTGGTAAACTTTTTCAACTCATAACACGAGTTACAAATGGTCAGGGTGGAAGATAATGGTTTGTGAATACTAGTTATCGACTAGCAAGTACAAATACCTTCAATATGTAATGGCACAGTGTGGCTACAATGCACAGTGACCAACCAAAGTATGCATATGTCACTGACCATGACCAACAAAAATCACTTCATGTGGTCAACGTTGACAACTCACAACACGAGTCACTGATAATCAGATGGGGGTAACAATGGTTTGGGAATACTAGCTATCAACTAGAAAGCACAAAAACCTTCAATACGTAGTGACACGGCGTGGTAACCACGTAAAGAAACAAACCAAACCAGGCATATGTCACAAACCATGACGAAACGGGGTTCACGGTGTGTGGTCAACGTTGAAAACTCATAACACGAGTCACAAATAGTCAGTGGGGGAAACCATGGATTGGGAACACTAAGTATCAACTAGCAAGTAGGACAATTTTTGACATGTAGTGGCACTATGTGGCTAGCGTGCGCAGTGACTAATCAAAGGATGCATACGTCACTGACTATGACCGAAGAAGTCCACTATGTATGGTCAACATTGACAACTCATAACACGAGTCACAAATGGTCAGAGGGAGAGACGATGGCTTGAAAACCCTATGCATGGACTAGAAAGGACAACTAACTTCAATACGTAGTGGCACGGTGTGGGTACTATGCACACCATATAACCAAACTAGGCATATGTCACTGACTGTGACCGGAGAATCTCAATATGGGTGGTCAACATTCACCAACCAAAGCACGAGTCACAAACGGTCAGAGGGGGAAACAATGGTCGGGGAATATCAGTTTTCAACTAGCAAAAACAACGAACTTCAATCAACAGTAGCACGGTGTGGCTACCATGCACAATGACCGACCAAGGTAGGCATATGTACTGCCTCTCACCAAACAAATTGGCTGTGTGTGGTCAACGTTGACAACTCATGAAACGAGTCACAAATGGTCCGAAGGGGAAACGATGGTTTGTGAACACCAAGTATCAAATAGCAAGCACAAAGAGCTTCAATACGTTGTGCGCGGTATGGATACCATGCGCGATGTCCTACCAAAGTAGGCATACGTCACTGACCATGCCCAAATAATGTCACTTAGCGTGGTAAACTTAAACAACTCATAACACGAGTCACAAATGGTCAGTGTGGAAGATAATGGTTTGTGAATACGAGTTATCCACTAGCAAGTACAAATACCTTCAATATGTAGTGGCACACTGTGGCTACAATGCACAGTGACCAACCAAAGAATGCAAATGTCACTAACCATGACCAACAAATTTCATTTCATGTGGTAAACGTTGACAACTCACAACAGGAGTCACTGATAGTCAGATGGGGGTAACAATGGTTTGGGAACACTGGCTATCAACTAGAAAGAACAAAGACCTTCAATACGTAGTAACACGGCGTGGTAACGACGTACGGTGACAAACCGAACTAGGCATATGTCTCTAACCATGACGAAACGGGTTTCACAGTGTGTGGTCAGCGTTGAAAACTCATAACACGAGTCACAAATGGTCAGTGGGGGATACCATGGGTTGGGAACACTAGTTATCAACTAGCAAGTAGAAAGATTTTCAACAAGTAGTGGCACGGTGTGGCTAGCGTGCACAGTGACCAACCAAAGGATGCATACGTCACTGACTATGACCGAAGAAGTCCACTATGTATGGTCAACATTGACAACTCATAACACGAGTCACAAATGGTCAGTGGGGGATACCATGGGTTGGGAACACTAGTTATCAACTAGCAAGTAGAAAGATTTTCAACAAGTAGTGGCACGGTGTGGCTAGCGTGCACAGTGACCAACCAAAGGATGCATACGTCACTGACTATGACCGAAGAAGTCCACTATGTATGGTCAACATTGACAACTCATAACAGGAGTAACAAATGGTCAGAGGGAGAGACAATGGTTTGGGAACCCTATGCATGGACTAGAAAGGACAAATAAATTCAATACGCAGTGGCACGGTGTGGCTACTATGCACACCAAACAACCAAACTAGGCATATGTCACTGACCATGACAAGAGAATTTCAATATGGGTGGTCAACGTTCACCAACCATAACACGAGTCACAAACGGTCAGAGGGGGAAACAATGGTCCAGGAATATGAGTTCTCAACTAGCAAGTACAACGACCTTCAATCAGTAGTAGCACGGTGTGGCTACCATGCACAATGACTTACCAACGTAGGCATATGTACTGCCTTTGACCAAAGAAATCCGCTGTGTGTGGTCAACGTTGACAACTAATAATACGAGTCACAAGTGGTCAGAAGGGGAAACAATGGTTTGGGAACACCAAGTATCAGATATCAAGCACAAGGAGCTTCAATACGTTGTGGCACGGTGTGAATACCATGCACGATGACCAACCAAAGAAGGCATATGTCAGTGACCATGCCCAAATAATATCACTAAGTGTGGTAAACTTTGACAACTCATAACACTAGTCACAAATTGTCAGGCTGGGAGATAATGGTTTGTGAATACTAGTTATCGTCTACTTAGTACAAATACCTTCAATATGTAGTAGCACAGTGTGGATACAATGTGCACTAACTAACCGAGGTAGGCATATGTCAATGACCATGACCAACAAAATTCACTTCATGTGGTCAACGTTGACAACTCACAACATGAGTCACTGATAGTCAGATGGGGGTAACAATCGTTTGGGAATACTAGCTATCATCTAGAAAGCACGAAGACATTCAATACGTAGTAACACGGCGTGGTAACCACGTACAGTGACAAACGGAACTAGGCATATGTCACTAACCATGACGAAACGGGTTTCACAGTGTGTGGTCAACGTTGAAAACTCATAACACAAGTCACAAATGGTCAGTGGGGGAAACCATGGGTTGGGAACACTAGTTATCAACTAGCAAGTAGAAAGATTTTCAACAAGTAGTGGCACGGTGTGGCTACTATGCACACGATACAACCAAACTAGGCATATGTCACTAACCATGACGAAACGGGTTTCACAGTGTGTGGTCAACGTTGAAAACTCATAACACAAGTCACAAATGGTCAGTGGGGGAAACCATGGGTTGGGAACACTAGTTATCAACTAGCAAGTACAAAGACCCTCAACAAGAAGTGGCACGGTATGGCTAGCGTGCACAGTGACCAACCAAAGGATGCACACATCACTGACTATGACCGAAGAAGTCCACTATGTATGGTCAACATTTAAAACTCATAACACGAGTCACAAATGGTGAGAGGGAGAGACAATGGTTTGGGAACCCTATGCATGGACTAGAAAGGACAAATAACTTCAATACGTAGTGGCACGGTGTGGCTACTATGCACACGATACAACCAAACTAGGCATATGTCACTAACCATGACCAGAGAATTTCCAAATGGGTGGTCAACGTTCACCAACCATAACACGAGTCACAAACGGTATGAGGGGGAAACAATGGTCCGGGAATATCAGTTCTCAGCTAGCAAGTACAACGACCTTCAATCAGAAGCAGCACGGTGTGGCTACCATGCACAATGACCGACCAATATAGGTATATGTACTGCCTTTGACCAAAGAAATCCGCTGTGTGTGGTCAACGTTGGCAACTCATAATACGAGTCCCAAATGGTCAGAAGGGGAAACAATGGTTTGGGAACACCAAGTATCAAATAGCAAGCACAAGGAGCTTCAATATGTTGTGCCAGGGTGTGGATACCATGCACAATGACCAGCCAAAGTAGGCATATGTCACTGACCATGACCAAATAATGTCACTAAGTGTGGTGTACTTTGACAACTCATAACACGAGTGACAAATGGTCAGGTTGGAATAAATGGTTTGTGAATACTAGTTATTGCGTAGCAAGTACAAAAACCTTCAATACGTAGTGGCACAGTGTGGCTACAATGCACAGTGACCAACCAAAGCATGCATATGTCACTGACCACGACCAAGAAAATTCACTTCATGTGGTCAACGTTGACAACTCACAACACGAGTCACTGATAGTCAGATGGGGGTAACAATGGTTTTGGAACACTAGCTATCAACTAGAAAGCACGAAGACCTTCAATACGTAGTGACACAGTGTGTTAACCACGTACAGTGACAAACCAAACTAGGCATATGTCACTAACCATGACAAAACGGGTTTCACAGTGTGTGGTCAAGGTTGAAAACTCATAACTCGAGTCACATTGGTCAGTGGGGGAAACCATGGGTTGGAAACACTAGTTATCAACTAGCAAGTAGAAAGATTTTCAACAAGTAGTGGCACGGTGTGGCTAGCGTGCACAGTGACCAACCAAAGGATGCATATGTCACTGACTATGAGCAAAGAATTCCACTATGTATGGTCAACAATGATAACTCATAACACGAGTCACAAATGGTCAGAGGGAGAGAAAATGGTTTGGGAACCCTATGCATGGACTACAAGGGACCAAAAACTTCAGTATGTAGTGGCACGGTGTGGCTACTATGCACACCATACAACCAAACTATGTACATGTCACTGACCATGACCAAAGAATTTCAATATGGGTGGTCAACATTCACCAACCATAACACGAGTCACAAACGGTCAGAGGGGGAAACAATTGTCCGGGAATATCAGTTCTCAACTAGCAAGTACAAGGACCTTCAATCAGTAGTAGCATGGTGTGGCTACCATGCACAATGACCGACCAACGTAAGCATATGTACTGCCTTTGACCAAAGAAATCCGCTGTGTGTGGTCAACGTTGACAACTCATAAAACGAGTCACTAATGGTCAGAAGGGGAAACAATGGTTTGGGAACGCCAAGTATAAAAAAGCAAGCACAAGGAGCTTCATTACGTTGTGCAAGGGTGTGGATACCATGCACACTGACCAACTAAAGTAGGCAAATGTCACTGACCATGCCCAAATAATTTCACTAAGTGTGGTAAACTTTGACAACTCATAACACGAGTCACAGATGGTTAGGTTGGAAGATAGTCGTTTGTGAATACTAGTTATCGAATAGCAAGTACAAATACCTTCAATATGTAGGGGCACATTGTGGATACAATGCACAGTGACCAACCAAAGTATGCATATGTCACTGACCATGACCAACAAATTCAACTTTTTGTGGTCAACGTTGACAACACAGAACACGAATCACTGATAGTGAGATGGGGATAAAAATGGTTTGGGAACACTAGCTATCAAGTAGAAAGAACAAAGACCTTCAATACGTAGTGACACGGCGTGGTAACAACTTACAGTGATAAACAAAACTAGGCATATGTCACTAACCATGACCAAATGGGTCTCACAGTGTGTGGTCAACGATGAAAACTCATAACACGAGTCACAAATGGTCAGTGGCGGACACCATGGGCTGGGAACACTAGTTATCAACTAGGAAGTAGAAAGATTTTCAACAAGTAGTGGCACGGTGTGGCTAGCGTGGACAGTGACCAACCAAAGGATGCATACGTCACTGACTATGACCGAAGAAGTCCACGATGTATGGTCAACATTGACAACTCATAACACGAGTAACAAATGGTCAGAGGGAGGGACAATGGTTTGGGAACCCTATGCATGGACTTGAAAGGACAAATAACTTCAATACGTAGTGGCATGGTGTGGCAACTGTGCACACCATACAACCAAACTAGCCATATGTCACTGACCATGACCAAAGAATTTCAATATGGGTGGTCACCATTCATCAACTATAACACGAGTCACAAACAGTCAGAGGGGGAAACAATGGTCCGGGAATATCAGTTCTCAACTAGCAAGTACAACGAACTTCAATCAGTAGTAGCACAGTGTCGCTACCATGCACAATGACCGACCAACATAGGCATATGTATTGCATTTGACCAAAGAAATCCGCTGTGTGTGGTCAACGTTGACAACTCATAATATGAGTCACAAATGGTCAGAAGGGGAAACAATGGTTTGGGACTACCAAGTATCAAATAGCAAGCACAAGGAGCTTTAATATGTTGTGGCACGGTGTGGATACCATGCACGATGACCAACCAAAGTAGGCATATGTCACTGACCATGACCGAATAATGTTAGTAAGTGTGGTAAACTTTGACAACTCATAACACAAGCGGTCAGGGTGGAAGACAATGGTTTGTGAATACTAGTTATCGACTAGCAAGTATAAATACCTTCAATACATAGTGGCACAGTGTGGCTACAATGAACAGTGACCAACCATATTATGCATCTGTCACGGACCATGACCAACAAATGTCACTTCATGTGGTCAACGTTGACAACTCACAACACGAGTCACTGATAGTCAGAGGCGGGTAACAATGGTTTGGGAACAGTAGCTATCAAAAAGAAAGCACAAAGACATTCAATACGTAGTGACACGGCGTGGTAACCACATACTGTGACAAACCAAACTAGGCATATGTCACTAACCATGACGAAACGGAATTCACAGTGTGTGGTCAACGTTGAAAACTCATAACACGAGTCACAAATGGTCAGTGGGGGAAACCATGGGTTGGGAACACTAGTTATCAACAAGGAAGTAGAAATATTTTCAACAAGTAGTGGCACGGTGTGGCTAGCGTGCACAGTGACCAACCAAAGGATGCATACGTCACTGACTATGACCAAGAAGTCCACTATGTATGGTCAACATTGACAACTCATAACACGAGTCACAAATGGTCAGAGGGAGAGACAATGGTTTGGGAACCCTATGCATGGACTTGAAAGGAAAAATACGTTCAATACGTAGTGGCATGGTGTGGCTACTATGCACACAATACAGCCAAACTAGGCATATGTCACTGACCATGACCAAGGAATCTCAATATGGGTGGTCAACATTCACCAACCATAACACGAGTCACAAACGGTCAGAGGGGGAAACAATGGTCCAGGAATATCAGTTCTCAACTAGCAAGTACAATGACCTTCAATCAGTAGTAGCACGGTGTGGCACCGTGCACAATGACCGACCAACGTAGGCCTATGTATTGCCTTTGACCAAAGAAATCCGCTGTGTGTGGTCAACGTTGACAACTCATAATACGAGTCACAAATGGTAAGAAGGGGAAACAATGGTTTGGGAATACCAGAAATCAAATAGCAAGCACAAGGAGCTTCAATACGTTGTGGCACGGTGTGGATACCATGCACGATGACCAACCAAAGTAGGCATATGTCACTGACCATGACCAAATAATGTCAGTAAGTGTGATAAACTTTGACAACTCATAACACAAATGGTTTGGGCGGAAGATAATGGTTTGTGAATACTAGTTATTGACTAGCAAGTATAAATACCTTCAATATGTAGTGGCACAGTGTGGCTACAATGCACAGTGACCAACCAAAGTATGCATATGGCACTGACCATGACCAAGAAATTTCACTTCATGTGGTCAACATTGACAACTCACAACACGAGTCACTGATAGTCAGAGGCGGGTAACAATGCTTTGGGAACACTAGCTATCAACTAAAAAGCACAAAGACCTTCAATACGTAGTGACACAGCATGGTAACCACGTACAGTGACAAACCAAACTAGGCATATGTCACTAACCATGACGAAACGGGGTTCACAGTGTGTGGTCAACGTTGAGAACTCATAACACGAGTCACAAATGGTAAGTGGGGGAAACCATGGGTTGGGAACACATGTTATCAACTAGCAAGTAGAAAGATTTTCAACAAGTAGTGGCACGGTGTGGCTAGCGTGCACAGTGACCAACCAAAGGATGCATACGTCACTGACTATGACGGAAGAAGTCCACTATGTATGGTCAACATTGACAACTCATAACACGAGTCACAAATGGTCAGAGGGAGAGACAATGGTTTGGGAACCCTATTCATGGACTTAAAAGAACAAATAACTTCCATACGTAGTGGAATGGTGTGGCTACTATGCACACCATACAACCACAATAGGCATATGTCTCTGACCATGAATTTCAATATGGGTGGTCAACATTCACCAACTATAACACGAGTCACAGACAGTCAGAGGGGGAAACAATGGTCCGGGAATATCAGCTCTCAACTAGCAAGTACAACAAACTTCAATCGGTAGTAGCACAGTGTGGCTACCGTGCACAATGACCGACCAACGTAGGCATGTGTATTGCCGTTGACCGAAGAAATCCGCTGTGTGTGGTCAACATTGACAACTCATAATAGGATTCACAAATGGTCAGAAGAAGAAACAATGGTTTGGGAATACCAAGTATCAAATAGCAAGCACAAGGAGCTTCAATACGTTGTGGCACGGTGTGGATACCATGCACGATGACCAACCAAAGAAGTCATATGTCACTGACCATGACCAAATAATGTCAGTAAGTGTGGTATTCATTGACAACTCATAACACAAATGGTCATGGTGGAAGACAATGGTTTGTGAATACTAGTTTTTGACTAGCAAGTATAAATGCCTTCAATCTATAGTGGCACAGTTTGGCTACAATGCACAGTGACCAACCAAAGTATGCATATGTCACTGACAATGACCAACAAATTTCACTTCATGTGCTCAACGTTGACAACTCACAACACGAGTCACTGATAGTCAGCGGTGGATAACAATGGTTTGGGAACACTAGCTATCAACAAGAAAGAATAAACACCTTAGATACATAGTGACACGGCGTGGTAACCACGTACAGTGACAAACCAAACTAGGCATATGTCACTAATCATGACGAAACGGAATTCACATTGTGTGGTCAATGTTGAAAACTCATAACACGAGTCACAAATGGTCAGTGGGGGAAACCATGGGTTGGGAACACTAGTTATCAACAAGCAAGCAGAAAGATTTTCAACAAGTAGTGGCACGGTGTGACTAGCGTGCACAGTGACCAACCAAAGGATGCATACGTCACTGACTATGACCGAAGAAGTCCACTATGTATGGTCAACATTGACAACTCATAACACGGGTAACAAATGGTGAGAGGGAGAGACAATGGTTTGGGAGCCCTATGCATGGACTAGAAAGGACAAATAACTTCAATACGTAGTGGCATGGTGTGGCCACCATGCACAAAATACAACCAAACTAGGCATATGTCACTGACCATGACCAAGGAATTTCAATATGGTGGGTCAACATTCACCAACCATAACACGAGTCACAAACGGTCAGAGGGGAAAACAATGGTCCGGGAAAATCAGTTCTCAACTAGCAAGTACAACGACCTTCAATCAGTAGTAGCACGGTGTGGCTACCATGGAAAATGACCGACCAGAGTAGGCATATGTACTGCCTTTGACCAAAGAAATCCGCTGTGTGTGGTCAAGGTTGATAACTCATTATAAGAGTCACAAATGGTCAGAAGGGGAAACGATGGTTTTTGAACACCAAGTATCAAAGAGCAAGCACAAAGAGCTTCAATACGTTGTGCGCGGTGTGGATACCATGCACGATGACAAACCAAAGTAGGCATATGTCACTGACCATGTGCAAATAATGTCACTAAGTGTAGTAAACTTGGAAAAATCATAACACGAGTTACAAATGGTCAGGGAGGAAGATAATGGTTGGTGAAAACTAGTTATCGACTAGCAAGTAAAAATACCTTTAATATGTAGTGGCACAGTGTGGCTACAATGCACAGTGACAAACCAAAGTATGCATATGTCACTGACCATCACCAACAAATTTCACTTCATGTGGTCAACGTTGCCAACTCACAACACGAGTCACTGATAGTCAGATGGGGGTAACAATGGTTTGGGAACACTAGCTATCAACTAGAAAGCACAAAGACATTCAGTCCGTAGTGACACGGAGTTGTAAACACGTACAGTGACACACAAAACTAGGCATATGTCACTAACCATGACGAAACGGGTTTCACAGTGTGTAGTCAACGTTGAAAACTCATAACACGAGTCACAAATGGTCAATGGGGGAAACCATGGGTTGGGAACACTATTTATTAACTAGCAAGTAGAAAGATTTTTAACAGGTAGTGGCACGGTGTGGCTAGCATGCACAGTGACCAACCAAAGGATGTATATGTCACTGACTATGACTGAAGACGTCCACTATGTATGGTCAACAATGACAACTCATAACACGAGTCACAAATATTCAGAGGGAGAGACAATGGTTTGGGAACGCCATGCATTGACTATAAAGGACAAATAACTTTAATACGCAGTGGCACGGTGTGGCTACTATGCGTACCATACAACCAAAATAGGCATATGTCACTGACCATGACTAAAGAATTTTAATATGGGTGGTCAACATTCACCAACCATAACACGAGTCACAAACGGTCAGAGGCGGAAACAATGGTCCGGGAACATCCGTTCTCAACTAGCAAGTACAACGACCTTCAATCAGTAGTAGCACGGTGTGGCTACCGTGCACAATGACCGACCAACGTAGGCATATGTACTTCCTTTGACCAAAGAAATCCGATGTGTGTGGTCAACATTGACAACTCATAATATGAGTCAAAAATGGTCATAAGGGGAAACAATGGTTTGGGAATACCAAGTATCAAATAGCAAGCACAAGGAGCTTCAATACGTTGTGGCACAGTGTGGATACCATGTAGATGATCAACCAAAGTAGGCATATGTCACTGACCATGACCAAATAATGTGAGTAAGTGTGATAAACTTTGACAACTCATAACACGAGTCACAAATGGTCAGGGTGGAAGAAAATGGTTTGTGAACACTAGTTATCAACTAGCAAGCACAAATACCTTCAATATGTAGTGGCAGAGTGTGGCTACAATGCACAGTGACAAACCAAGGTATGCATATGTCACTAAACATGACCAACAAATTTCACTTCATGTGGTCAACGTTGACAACTCACAACACGGGTCACTGATAGTCAGAGGCGGGTAACAATGGTTTTGGAACACTAGCTATCAACTAGAAAGCACAAAGACCTTCAATACGTAGTGACACGGCGTGGTAACCACGTACAGTGACAAACCAAACTAGGCATATGTCACTGACCACGACGAAACGGAATTCACAGTGTGTGGTCAACGTTGAAAACTCATAACACAAGTCACAAATGGTCAGTGGGGGAAACCATGGGTTGGGAACACTAGTTATCAACTAGCAAGTAGAAAGACTTTCAACAATTAGTGGCACGGTGTGGCTAGCGTGCACAGTAACCAACCAAAGGATGCACATGTCACTGACTATGACCGAAGAAGTCCACTATGTATGGTCAACATTGACAACTCATAACACGAGTCACAGATGGTCAGCGGGAGAGAAAATGGTTTGGGAAACCTATGCATGGACTAGAAAAGACAAAAAACTCCAATACGTAGTGGCACGATGTGCCTACTATGCACACCATACAACCAAACTAGGTATATGTTACTGACCATGACCAAAGAATTTCAATATGGGTGGTCAACATTCACCAACCATAACACGAGTCACAAACGGTAAGAGGGGGAAACAATGGTCCGAGAATATCAGTTCTCAAGTAGCAAGTACAACGACCTTCAATCAGTAGTAGATCGGTGTGGCTACCATGCACAATGACCGACAAACGCAGGCATATGTACTGCCTTTGACCAAAGACATCCACTGTGTGTGGTCAACTTTGACAACTCATAATACGAGTCACAAATGGGCAGAAGGGGAAACAATGGTTTGGGAACACCAAGTATCAAATAGCAAGCACAAGGAGCTTCAATGCGTTGTGCCAGGGTGTGGATACCATGCACGATGACCAACCAAAGTAGGCATATGTCACTGACCATGACCAAATAATGTCACTAAGTGTGGTGTACTTTGACAACTCATTACACGAGTCACAAATGGTCAGGGTGGAAGATAATGGTTTGTGAATACTAGTGATGGACTAGCAAGTACAAATACCTTCAATATGTAGTGGCACAGTGTGGCTACAATGCACAGTGACCAACCAAAGTATGCATACGTCACTGACCATGACCAACAAATTTCACTTCATGTGGTCAACGTTGACAACTCACAACACGAGTCACTGATAGTCAGATAGGGGTAACAATGGTTTGGAAACACTAGCTATCAACTAGAAAGCACAAAGACCTTCAATATGTAGTGACACGGCGTGCTAACCACGTATAGTGACAAACCAAACTAGGCATATGTCACTAACCATGACGAAACGGGTTTCACAGTATGTGGTCAACGGTGAAAACTCATAACACGAGTCACAAATGGTCAGTGGGGGATACAATGGGTTGGGAACATTAGTTATCAACTAGCAAGTAGAAAGATTTTTAACAGGTAGTGGCACGGTGTGGCTAGCGTGCATAGCAACCAACCAAAGGATGCATACGTCACTGACAATGATTAAAGAAGTTCACTATGTATGGTCAACATTGACAACTCATAACACGAGTCACAAAGTGTAAGAGGGAGAGACAATGGTTTGTGAACCCTATGCATGGACTAGAAAGGACAAATAACTTCAATACGTAGTGGCACGGTGTGGCTACTATGCACACTATACAACCAAATAAGGCATATGTCACTGACCATGACGAGAGAATTTCAATATGGGTGGTAAGAATTCACCAACCATAACACGAGTCATTAACAGTCACAGGGGGAAGCAATGATCCGGGAATATCAGTTCTCAACTAGCAAGTACAACGACCTTCAATCAGTAGTAGCACGGTGTGGCTACCATGCACAATGACCGACCAACGTAGGCATATGTACTGCCTTTGACCAAACAAATCGGCTGTGTGTGGTCAATGTTGACAACTCATAATACGAGTCACAAATAGTCAGAAGGGGAAACAATGGTTGGGGATCACCGAGTATCAAATAGCAAGCACAAGGAGCTTCAATACGTTGTGGCACGGTGTGGATACCATCCACGCTGACCAACCAAAGTAGGCATATGTCACTGACCATGCCCAAATAATGTCACAAAGTGTGGTAAACTTTGACAGCTCATAACACGAGTCACAAATGGTCAGGGGGGAAGATAATGGTTTGTGAATACTAGTTATCGAATAGCAAGTATGAATACCCTCAATATTTATTGGCATAGTGTGGCTGCAATGCACAGTGACCAACCAAAGTATGCATATGTCACTGACCATGACCAACAAATTTAACTTCTTGTGGTCAACGTTGACAAATCACAACACGAGTCACTAATAGTCAGATGGGGGTAACAATGGTTTGGGAACACTAGATATCAACTAGAAAGCACAAAGACCTTCAATACGTTCTGACACGGCGTGGTAACCACGTACAGTGACAAACCAAAATAGGCATATGTCACTAACCATGACGAAACGGGTCTCACAGTGTGTGGTCAGCGTTGAAAACTCATAACACGAGTCACAAATGGTCAGTGGGGGACACCATGGATTGGGAACAATAGTTATCAACTAGCAGGTAGAAATATTTTCAACAAGTAGTGGCACGGTGTGGCTAGCGTGCACAGTGACCAACCAAAGGATGCATACATCACTGACTATGACCGAAAAAGTCCACTGTGTATGGTCAACATTGACAACTCATAACACGACTCACAAATGGTCAGAGGGAGAGACAATGGTTTGGGAACCCTATGCATGGACTAGAAAGGACAAATAACTTCAATACGTAGTGGCACGGTGTGGCTACTATGCGCACCATACAACCAAACTAGGCATATGTCACTGACCATGACCAAAGAGTTTCAATATGGGTGGTCGACATTCACCAACGATAACACGAGTCACAAACGGTGAGAGGGGGAAACAATGGTCCGGGAATATCAGTTCTCAACTAGCAAGTACAACAAACTTCAATTAGTAGTAGCACAGTGTGGCTACCGTGCACAATGACCGACCAACGTAGGCATATGTTTTGCCTTTGACCAAAGAAATCCGTTGTGTGTTGTCAACATTGACAACTCATAATACGAGTCACAAATGGTCAAAAGGGGAAATAATGGTTTAAGAATACCAAGTATCAAATAGCAAGCACAAGGAGCTTCAATACGTTGTGGCACGATGTGGATACCATGCACGATGACCAACCAAAGTACGCATATGTCACTGACCATGCCCAAATAATGTCACTAAGTGTGGTAAACTTTGACAACTCATAACACGAGTCACAAATGGTGAGGGTGGAAGATAATGGTTTGTGAATACTAGTTATCAACTAGCAAGTACAAATACCTTCAATATGTAGTGGCACAGTGTGGCTACAATGCACAAGGACCAACCAAAGTATGCATATGTCACTGACCATGACCAACAAATTTCACTTCATGTGGTCAATGTTGACAACTCACAACACGAGACACTGATAGTCAGAGGTGGGTAACAATGGTTTGGGAACACTAGCTATCAAATAGAAAGCACGAAGACCTTCAATACGTAGTAACATGGCGTGGTAACCACGTACAGTAACAAACCAAACTAGGCATATGTCACTAACCATTACAAAACAGAATTCACAATGTGTGGTCAACGTTGAAAACTCATAACACAAGTCACAAATGGTCAGTGGAGGAAACCATGGGTTGGGAACACTAGTTATCAACTAGCAAGTAGAAAGATTTTCAACAATTAGTGGCACGGTGTGGCTAGCGTGCACAGTGACCAACCAAAGGATGCATTTGTCACTGACTATGACCGAAGAAGTCCACTATGTATGGTCAGCGTTGACAACTCATAACACGAGTCACAAATGGTCAGAGGGAGACACTATGGTTTAGGAACCCTATTCATGGACTAGAAAGGACAAATAACTTCAATACGTGGTGATAGTGTGGCTGCTATGCACACCATACAACCAAACTAGGCATATGTCACTGACCATGACCAAAGAATTTCAATATGGGTGGTCAACAATCACCAACCATAACACGAGTCACAAACGGTCAGAGGGGGAAACAATGGTCCGGGAATATCAGTTCTCAACTAGCAAGTACAACGACCTTCGATCAGTAGTAGCACGGTGTGGCTACCATGCACAATGACCGACCAATGTAGGCATATGTACTGCCTTTGACCAAAGAAATCCGCTGTGTGTGGACAACGTTGACAACTCATAATAAGAGTCACAAATGGTCAGAAGGGAAAACAATGGTTTGGGAACACCAAGTATCAAATAGCAAGCACAAGGAGCTTCAATACGTTGTGGTACAGTGTGGATAACATGCACGATGACCAACCAAAGTAGGCGTATGTCACTGACCATGCCCAAATAATGTCACTACGTGTGGTAAACTTTGACAATTCATAACACGAGTCACAAATGGTCAGGGTGGAAGATAATGGTTTGTGAATACTAGTTATCGACTAGCAAGTACATATACCTTTAATATGTAGTGGCACAGTTTGGCTACAATGCACAGTGACCAACCAAAGTATGCATATGTCACTGATCACGACGAACAAATTTCACTTCATGTGGTCAATGTTGACAACTCACAACACGAGTCACTGATAGTCAGATGGGGGTAACAATGGTTTGGGAATACTAGCTATCAACTAGAAAGCACAAAGACCTTCAATAGTGACACGGCGTGGTAACCACGTACAGTGACAAACCAAACCAGGCATATGTCACTAACCATGAAGAAACGGAATTCACAGTGTGTGGTCAACGTTGAAACCTCATAACACGAGTCACAAATGGTCAGTGGGGGAAACCATGGGTTGCGAACACTAGCTATCAAGTAGCAAGTAGAAAGATTTTCAACATGTAGTGGCACGGTGTGGCTAGCGTGCACAGTGACCAACCAAAGGATGCATATTTCACTGACTATGACCGAAGAAGTCCATTATGTATGGTCAACATTGACAACTCATAACACCAGTCACGAATGGTCAGAGGGAGAGACAATGGTTTGGGAACCCTATGCATGGACTAGAAAGGACAAAAAACTTCAATACGCAGTGGAACGGTGTGGCTACTATGCACACCAAACAACAAAACTAGGCATATGTCACTGACCATGACCAGAGAATTTCAATATGGGTGGTCAACGTTCACCAACCATAACACGAGTCACAAACGGTCAGAGGGGGAAACAATGGTCCGGGAATATCAGTTCTCAACTAGCAAGTACAACGCCATTCAATTATTAGTAGCATGGTGTGGCTACCATGCACAATGACCGACCAACATAGGCATATGTACTGCCTTTGACCAAAGAAATCCGCTTTGTGTGGTCAACGTTGACAACTCATAATACGAGTCACAAATGGTCAGAAGGGGAAACAATGGTTTGGGAACACCAAGTATGAGCTAGCAAGCACAAAGAGCTTCAATACGTTGTGGCACGGTGTGGATACCATGTACAATGACCAACCAAAGTAGGCATATGTCACTGACCATGTCCAAATCATGTCACTAAGTGTGGTAAACTTTGACAACTCAGAACACGAGTCACAAATGATCAGGGTGGAAGATAATGGTTTGTGAATACTAGTTATCGACTAGCAAGTACAAATACGTTCAATATGTAGAGGCACAGTGTGGCTACAATGCACAGTGACTAACCAAAGTATACATATGTCACTGACCATGACCAACAAATTTCACTTCATGTGGTTAACATTGACAACTCACAACACGAGTCACTGATAGTCAGATGGGGGTAACAATGGCTTAGGTACTACCTATCAACTAGAAAGCACAAAGACCTTCAATACGTAGTGACACGGCATGGTAACCACCTACGCTGACAAACCAAACTAGGCATATGTTACCATGTCAAAACCGGTTTCACAGTGTGTGGTTAACGTGGAAGACTCATAAGACGAGTCACAAATGGTCAGTGGGGAAAACCATGGGATGGGAACACTAGTTATCAACTAGCAAGTAGAAAGATTTTCAACAAGTAGTGGCACGGTGTGGCTAGCGTACACAGTGACCAACCAAAGGATGCATACGTCAATGACTATGACCGAAGAAGTCTACTATGTATGGTCAATATTGACAACTCATAACACGAGTCACAAATGGTCAGAGGGAGAGACAATGGTTTGGGAACCCTATGCATGGACTAGAAAGGACAAATAACTTCAATACGTAGTGGCATGGTGTGGCTACTATGCACACCATACAACCAAAGTTGGCATATGTCACTGACCATGACCAGAAAACTTCAATATGGGCGGTCAACATTCACCAACCCTAACACGAGTCACAAACGGTCAGAGGGGGGAAACAATGGTCCAGGAATATCTGTTCTCAACTAGCAGGTACAACGACCTTCAATCAGTAGTAGCACGGTGTGGCTACCATGCACAATGACCGACCAACATAGACATATGTACTGCCTTTGACCAAAGAAATCTGCTGTGTGTGGTCAACGTTGACAACTCAAAATACGAGTCACAAATGGTCAGAAGGGGAAACAATGGTTGGGAACACGAAGTATCAAATAGCAAGCACAAGGAGCTTCAATACGTTGTGGCACGGTATGGTTGCCATCCACGATGACCAACCAACGTAGGCATATGTCACTGACTCTGCCAAAAAAACATCACTACGTGTGGTAAACGTTGACAACTCATAACACGAGTCACAAATGGTCAGGTTGGAAGACAATGGTTTGTGAATACTAGTTATCGACAAGCAAGTACAAATAGCTTCAATATGTCGTGGCACAGTTGGGCTACAGTGCAGAGTGACCAACCAAAGTATGCATATGTCACTGACCATGACCAACAAAACTCACTTCATGTGGTCAACGTTGACAGCTCACAACACGAGTCACTGATAGTCAGATGGGGGTAACAATGGTTTGGGAATACTAGCTATAAACTAGAAAGCACAAAGACCTTCAATACGTAGTGAAACGGCATGGTAACCACCTACAGTGACAAACCAAACTAGGCATATGTCACTAACCATGAAGAAATGGGTTTCACAGTGTGTGGTCAACGTTGAAAACTCATGTCACAATCACAAATGGACAGTGGGGAAAACCATGGGTTGGGAACACTAGTTATCAACCAGCGAGTAGAAACATTTTCAACAAGTAGTGGCACGGTGTGGCTATCGTGCACAGTGACCAACAAAAGGATGCATACGTCACTGACTATGACCGAAGAAGTCCACTATGTATGGTCAACATTGACAACTCAGAACACGAGTCACAAATGGTCAGAGGGAGAGACAATGGCTTGGGAACCCTGTGCATGGACTATAAAGGACAAAAAAATTAAATACATAGTGGCACGGTGTGGCTACTATACACACCATACAACCAAACTAGGTATATTTCACTGACCATGAACAAAGCATTTCAATATGGTGGTCAACATTCACCAACCATAACACGATTCACAAACAGTCAGAGGGGGAAACAATGGTCCGGGAATATCAGTTCTCAACTAGCAAGTACAACGACCTTCAATCAGTAGTAGCACGGTGTGGCTACTGTGCACAATGACCGACCAGCGTAGGCATATGTACTGCCTTTGACCAAAGAAATCCACTGTGTGTGGTCAATGTTGACAGCTCATAATACAAGTCAAAAATGGTCATAAGGGGAAACAATGGTTTGGGAATACCAAGTGTCAAATAGCAAGCACAAGGAGCTTCAATACGTTGTGGCACAAAGTGGATACCATGCACGATAACCAACCAACGTAAGCATATGTCACTGACCATGACCACATAATGTCTGTAAGTGTGGTAAACTTTCACAACTCATAACACGAGTCACAAATGGTCAGGGTAGAAGATAATGGTTTGTGAACACTAGTTATCGACTAGCAAGTACAAATACCTTCAATGTGTAGTGGCACAGTGTGGCTACAATGCACAGTGACAAACCAAAGTATGCATATGTCACTGACCATGGCCAACAAATTTCACTTCATGTGGTCAATGCTGACAACTCACAACACGGGTCACTGATAGTCAGAGGCGGGTAACAATGGTTTGGGAACAATAGCTTTCAACTAGAAAGCACAAAGACCTTCAATACGTAGTGACACGGCGTGGTAACCACGTACAGTGACAAACCAAACTAGGTATATGTCACTAACCATGACGAAACGGAATTCACAGTGTGTGGTCAACGTTCAAAACTCATAACACAAGTCACAAATGGTCAGTGGGGGAAACCATGGGTTGGAAACACTAGTTATCAACTAGCAAGTAGACAGATTTCCAACAATTTGTGGCACGGTGTGGCTAGCGTGCACAGTGACCAACCAATGGATGCATATGTCACTGACTATGACCAAAGAAGTCCACTATGTATGGTTAACATTGACAACTCATAACACCAGTCACAAATGGTCAGAGGGAGAGACAATGCTTTGGGAACCCCATGGATGGACTAGAAAGGACAAAAAACTTGAATACGTAGTGGCACGGTGTGGCTACTATGCACATCATACAACCAAACTAGGTATATGTCACTGGCCATGACCAAAGAATTTCAATATGGGTCCTCAACATTCACCAACCATAACACGAGTTACAAACGGTCAGAGGGGGAAATAATGGTCTGGGAATACCACTTCACAACTAGCAAGTACAACGACCTTCAATCAGTAGTATCACGGTGTGGCTACCATGCACAATGACAGACCAACATAGGCATATGTACTGCCTTAGACCAAAGAAATCCGTTGTGTGTGGTCAACGTTGACAACTCATAACACGATTCACAAATGGTCAGAAGGGGAAACAATGGTTTGGGAACACCAAGTAACATATAGCAAGCACAAGGAGCTTCAATACGTTGTGCCAGGGTGTGGATACCATGCACAATGACCAACCAAAGTAGGCATATGTCACTGACCATGACCAAATAATGTCACTAAGTGTGCTGTACTTTGACAACTCATAACACGAGTCACAAATGGTCAGGGTGGAAGACAATGGTTTGTGAATACTAGTTTTCGACTAGCAAGTACAAATACCTTCAGTATGTAGTGGCACAGTGTGGCTACAATGCACAGTGACCAACCAAAGTATGCATATGTCACTGACCATGACCAAAAAAATTCACTTCATGTGGTCAACGTTGACAACTCACAACACGAGTCACTGATAGTCAGATGGGGGTAACAATTGTTTGGGAACACTAGCTATCAACTAGAAAGCACAAAGACCTTCAATACGTAGTGACACGGCGTGGTAACCACGTACAGTGACAAACCAAACTAGGCATATGTCACTAACCATGACAAAACGGGTTTCACAGTGTGTGGTCAACGTTGACAACTCATAACACGAGTCACAAATGGTCAGAGGGGGAAACAATGGATTGGGAACACTAGTTATCAACTAGCAAGTAGAAAGAGTTTTAACAAGTAGTGGCACGGTGTGGCTACTATGCACACCAAACAACCAAACTAGGCATATGTCACTAACCATGACAAAACGGGTTTCACAGTGTGTGGTCAACGTTGAAAACTCATAACACGAGTCACAAATGGTCAGTGGGGGAAACCATGGATTGAGAACACTTGTTATCAACTAGCAAGTAGAAAGAGTTTTAACAAGTAGTGGCACGGTGTGGCTAGCGCGCACAGTGACCAACCAAAGGATGCATACGTCACTGACTATGATCGAAGAAGTCCACTATGTATGGTCAATATTGACAACTCATAACACGAGTCACAAATGGTCAGAGGGAGAGACAATGGTTTGGGAACCCTATGCATGGACTAGAAAGGGCAAATAACTTCAATACGTTGTGGCACGGTGTGGATACCATGCACGATGACCAACCAAAGTAGGCATATGTCACTAACCATGCCCAAATAATTTCACTAAGTGTGGTAAACTTTAACAACTCATAACACGAGTCATAGATGGTCATGGTGGAAGATAATGGTTTGTGAATACTGGTTATCGACTAGCAAGTACAAATACCTTCAATATGTAGTGGCACAGTGTGGCTACAATGCACAGTGACCAACCAAATCACGCAGATGTCACTGACCATGACCAACAAATGTCACTTCATGTGGTCACCGTTGACAACTCAAACCACAAGTCACTGATACTCAGATGGGGGTAACAATGGTTTGGGAACACTAGCTATCAACTAGAAAGCACAAAGACCTTAAATACATAGTGACACGGCGTGGTAACCACGTACAGTGACAAACAAAACTAGGCATATGTCATTAACCATGACGAAACGGGTTTCACAGTGTGTGGTCAGCGTTGAAAACTCATAACACGAGTCACAAATGGGCAGTGTGTGACACCATGGGTTGGGAACACTAGTTATCATCTAGCAAGTAGAAAGAGTTTCAACAAGTAGTGGCACGATGTGGCTAGCGTGCACAGTGACCAACCAAAGGATGCACACGTCAATTACTATGACCGAAGAAGTCCACTATGTATGGTCAACATTGACAACTCATAACACGAGTCACAAATGGTAAGAGGGAGAGACAATGGTTTGGGAACCCTATGCATGGACTACAAAGGACAAATAACTTCAATACGTAGTGGCACGCTGTGGCTACTATGCACACCATACAACCAAACTAGGCATATGTCACTGACCATGACCAGAGAATTTGAATGTGGGTGGTCAACATTTACCAACCCTAACACGAGTCACAAACGGTCGGAGGGGGAAAAAATGGTCCAGGAATATCAGTTTTTAACTAGCAGGTACAACGACCTTCAATCAGTAGTAGCACGGTGTGGCTACCATGCACAATGACCGACCAACGGAGGGATATGTACTGCCTTTGACCAAAGAAATCGGCTGTGTGTGGTCAACGTTGACAACTCATAACACAAGTCACAAATGGTCAGAAGGGGAAACAATGGGTTGGGAACACAAAGTATGAAATAGCAAGCACAGGGAGCCTCAATACATTGTGGCACGGTGTGGATACCATGCACGATGACCAACCAAAGTAAGCATATGTCACTGACCCTGACCAAATAATAACAGTAAGTGTGGTATACTTTGACAACTCATAACACGAGTCACAAATGGTCAGGATGGAAGACAATGGTTTGTGAATACTAGTTATCGACTAGCAAGTACACATACCTTCAATATGTGGTGGCACAGTGTGGATACAATGCACAGTGACCAACCAAAGTATACATATGTCAGTGACCATGACCAACAAATTTCACTTCATGTAGTCAACGTTGACAACTCACAACACGAGTTACTAATAGTCAGATGGGGGTGACAATGGTTTGGGAACACTAGCTATCAACTAGAAAGCACAAAGACCTTCAATACGTAGTGACACGGCGTGGTAACCACGTACAGTGACAAACCAAAGCAGGCATATGTCACTAACCATGACGAAACGGGTCTCACAGTGTGTGGTCAGCGTTGAAAACTCATAACACGAGTCACAAATGGTCAGTGGAGGACACCATGGGTTGGGAACACTAGTTATCAACTAGCAAGTAGAAAGATTTTCAACACGTAGTGGCACGGTGTGGCTAGCGTGCACAGTGACCAACCAAGGGATGCATACGTCACAGACTATGACCGAAGAAGTCAACTATGTATGGTCAACATTGACAACTCATAACACGAGTCACAAATGGTCAGAGGGAGAGACAATGGTTTAGGAACCCTATGCATGGACTAGAAAGGACAAATAACTTCAATACGTAGTGGCACGGTGTGGCTACTATGCACACCATACAACCAAACTAGGCATATGTCACTGACCATGACCAAAGAATTTTGATATTGGTGGTCAATATTCACCAACCATAACACGAGTCACAAACGGTCAGAGGGGGAAACAATGGTCCGGGAATATCAGTTTTCAACTAGCAAGTACAACAACCTTCAATCAGTAGTAGCACGGTGTGGCTACCATGCACAATGATCAACCAACGTAGGCATATGTACTGCCTTTGACCAAAGAAATCCGCTGTGTGTGGTCAACGTTGACAACTCATAATACGAGTCACAAATGGTCAGAAGGGGAAACAATGGTTTGGGAACACCAAGTATCAAATAGCAAGCACAAGGAGCTTCAATACGTTGTGGCACGGTGTGGATACCATGCACGATGACCAACCAAAGTAGGCATATGTCACTGACCATG